>ML682073.1:139888-290818 GCA_007922195.1 Podocnemis expansa | reverse complement strand
TGTGTGTGTGTGTGTGTGTGTGTGTGTGTGTGTGTGTGTGTGTGTGTAAAAAACGAAAACCCTCATCCAAAACAGATGTTTCTTGCAGAAATTTGTAACAAAAAAAGCCATTTTTTCTGACGAAAATCTCTTTTGGGAAAAAAACATTTGGACTCACTCCAGTGAAACCTTTGCAAGCCTCTGAAATGGAACAGCTGTGCTTTGACAGAGCAGTGGCTGGATGCACAGGTACCAGTGCTCGAGACGTGTAATTTAGCTGTCAGGTTCATAAACCATGAACCCTGAGCGCTCACCACTCAAATCCCACCAAGCTGAGGCCTCAGAGATAAGGGTGCCAGGTGGCAGAACACAGTACCCCAAGGGAAAGCAAAAAGATTAACCCTAGAACTTGGCCTGGGATCTTGCTATTTTCACATTGAACATCACCAGACTGTGAAACTTACAGTAAACCTGAGCTGGGCTTTAAAGGCAAGAGGAGGATTAATGACTCCATCCACACAACTCGTGGATCAAACTGATGTTATCTTTGAAGGCAAACTCTCATGGACTCAAGCGATAAAGCTCAGATCAAAATTTCACCCAAGTGGTAGGTCAAGGCACTTAGACCCAGGATTCTGGTTCCACCTCTTATGGAGAAGTTCAGATCCAGGTCTAAATTTTCCCCTGAAGAGTTTGGGGATGGGTCCGGCTTTAGGCCTGCTGCAAAAGCAAGATTCAACAGACACATTTGGATTCCAAACTGGATGGGAGTGTGTCCAAATTTCAGGGTTATTTAAATCTACATCATTCTGATCCCTGTACCACTACCACCTCCCTGCCCCGAAAAGGAAAGAAAGAATTTTATTGAACAATGATACATTTTTAGAGAACTGTGAACAGGAATGCTTCAAAAAACAAAACCATAAAGGCCCTCAAACACACCACCCACACCCAATAGCCTAGTGCTGTCACCTTACTAATCACCAGCCAGTGTGTTACGTACTACAACCCACTGTGGATGAGGTAGCAGTTTATGGGATTTTAAGGGGGTCAGGAGGCGTAAAGGGGACACGTTACTGGGTGGGAACACTCCTCCCCATTCCCAGAAAAGCACACTCCCTCTGCCCACCATCACATCCCTTGGCATTAGTTCCCACCTCCCTGTCAACACAGAGCAAGCTAAACATCCACTGCTGGCCTTCCACAGGAAGTTTTAAAATAAATTCTCATATTTTTCCAGTTTTGACAAACCAAACCATTTTCATTCTTCTCTGCCCTTCCCTTACTTCTCCCCATATTCGCCCTTCCAGTGGAAAATGAAGGCAAAGAGGATGGAGGAGAGAGTGAAAAACTGACCAGAACAGAAGAGAAATTCAGTTTTAAAACTGAACAATTCAGACTGGACAGCAACAAGTTGAGGTTTGAGATTTGACGAAGGAGTGAAGTTCTGACCTTCAGAGGAATGAAGTTCTGGAATAGCCCCTCAACGGGAGTAGTGGGGGCAGAAAACCTGAGAGGCTTCAACACTGAGCTGGATAAGTTCATGGAGAGGACAGTATGAGGAGACAGCCAGCAATGGCATGTAGCCGATTTGTGACTGCGACCAGCAAATATCTCCAGTGGCCAGAGATGGGACGCTAGACAGGGAGGCCTTTGGGCTGCCTCAGAAAATACCTGTGCAGGTGATCTTGCCTCCATGCTAAGGGTCCAACTGGTTGCCATATTTGGGGTCAGGAAGGAATTTTCTTCAGATTATCAGAGACCTGGTGGCGAGGGGGGGTTGCCTTCCTCTCGGCTGTGGGACCCAGGTCGCATGCAGGTTGAAACGACTGTAAATGGTGGATTTTCTGTACCCTGCAGGCTTTAATTCACAACTTAAAGTTTCAGTAACCCAGCCAAAGGTTGTACGTACTCCAGGAGTGGGTGGGGGAGGGTCTGTGACCTGCATTGTGCTGGAGGACAGACTAGATAATCACAATGGTCCCTTCTGACCTTAAAGTCAATGAATCAAAAAGAAAAATACTTCCAGAAAAAAGTCCACTCTCCAAAAAATGCAGTTTCATACTAAAAAATATTTGGTAAAAAGTTTCAGACCAGCTGTATTCAAAACCTTCCGCCACATCCACCCCTCCCTGGCTCTGTCCCTCTATCCCTGCTCCAGCATTCTGCTATCACCCCTATATGCTGAATCTTCATCTGAGCGCTACATGCCCATTTTTTTGTGAACCACAGCACCTTGGACTCCTGGGGAGTGTTGAAGCTGC
This sequence comes from Podocnemis expansa, assembly GCA_007922195.1. Classification (NCBI taxonomy): domain Eukaryota; kingdom Metazoa; phylum Chordata; order Testudines; family Podocnemididae; genus Podocnemis; species Podocnemis expansa. Next base: position 288,575 of record ML682073.1, on the reverse strand, counting down.
TCTCTCTCCAGTGCAATAGTCTTTGAAGCTTGCAAAGCACCTTTCATCGAGGTATCTCCAAGAGAGCTCCAAGCCCAGAACACCCTTATGGGAGTGTGCAACAGATGGCGAAACTAAGGCACCCAGTGACATGGGGCTCAGTTCTACAACCCTTTCAATAGCAATCCCCTTGACTCTAGGAAGCCCAAACAGGTGATGACTATTTGCAGGATCTGGGGGGCCTCACCAAGGCTGAGGATGCTGAGTAAGTTAATGGCAGAGCTCACAGCCAGATCTGGGGATTGTTATCCAAAGGGACGAGGCCACATTCCACTGACCGTTCACTGGGGTGAACCCCAGCTCATTCAAGTGAGGTAACTGCAGCTCCTTCATGTAGAAGGACAGAATCCACCCTGCAAAGTGTTAAATTTCAATTCCATTGGAAACTAAAATGTTTCTAGAACTGCAATAATGGGAGAAAGGCTGCTAGGTTGGAGGAGCATTGGCAGGAGTGTAGCTCGTGATCTGAATTCTGTGCATGTGCCAGTTGACTTATTGCCTTCTTGCAGCTACGTCACCTCTCAAGGTGGACCTGCCATTTCAGCCCCAGGTGATCGCTAACAAAGCTGCTACAGTTAATTACTGAGCTCCAGCAGCTGTTAACAAAAGGCCAGTTGAAGAGTAAAAACCCTGGAGTCCCACAGAATAACATTCTCCACGGGGGTGGTGGATGGTTAATCAAACAAGCCACACTCTGCAGTACTAAGGCTCAGAAAGAGAGATCCATATTAGAGGATGAAGAGCAATTGCACATTAATTCAGTTTCATGAGTAAACGCGTGCCCCATTCCACTAGTGAATGTGGGAACATTAAGCAGCAGCTCTTAACTAATATTTGGGAATTAATTAGCCACCTTTCTCCACACCTTCTCCCCCACTCAAAGGGTTCACACAATTCAGTGAGCAAAGAAACTGAAAGGAAACACTACCAGCATGCCGCAGAAATTTGAAACAATCCCCTTTTCAGTGGGCTGGCTGTGGGGAAGAAAGTGACCAGGATGCATATTCAGCAAAAATAAAAACAAAATTTAAAAAAAAGCATTCAAGCTTTACAAATCTTGATCTTCATGGAGATGTTCCTGACATTTATTTATAAAAGCATTTGCCCCTATGTATCTTATTCTTGCCACCACGTACGTACACGTCGCCCTCCCATATGGGTCATCAGAGAGATCTGAAACCTTGACCTCTGAAGCTTTTCCACTTCAATTAAAGAAGCAGAATACATCACAGTTGTAACTCTTGATCCTCTTATGTTGACCAGCCACAAGAAGGGAAGAAAGCTATTCTGACTGAGCAAGGGGAGGTACAATCTAGCCTCCGGTTAGCAGCAGATTCAGATACTAAGACTCTGTTAAGGTTCATTTTTCTCATGCAAACTGGCAGGAAGCACTTACAGTTTCCCATGCATCAGCTTGAAAGAGTGTGTGCAGTTTTTGCCTTTAAGCATTATGTCTCGTACTGTTACTACTGGTCAAGTCAGACTTCAGGTTTTCCCCCTCAATGGACAGAGATGTTTGTTAGAGTGTTTCAGTGAAGCACGCTGCGTACAGGTTAATGTGCTGGTTATATGAATGTTGTAAAGACAGAAGAGCTCTCTAGTGTTACAAATGCTGCAAGAGAACACACAACTTCACCACAGCTGACAGCGGGAATCTCCCCTGCCTGGCTGGCTGGCACCTTGTGGGCAAAGTGGCTCCAACACTTGCCCAGGGCAGCACTTTGCACAGGTCTCCCAGGGCAGGGGAGAATCAGGCTAGCAAGTAATAGGTCACAAACATTACAGCGGATGACCAGATAGCCCCGGTCCCCATAGCACTGCAGAAGCCTTGCCACGGTTAACGGGGATCATCTACATATTCTGTATGCACCACGCTGGTTAGAGACACGCTCAGATTACAAGTGTCGCCTTATGCTGTGACTGGGAAGGACAAAGGGTTGGGAAGGATTTGTCTTACAACCTTACAACAGTCATACAGCCATGGGTCTGACCTTGTCGAAGATCAGGGGCCAGGTTCCTAAGAGAGTTTGTTCTGCAGGATAGTATAATTGGACCCACTGTTTAGATGGAAATGCTCCTTGTCGGAAAGCTAATTAATATTTTTTTATTTCTGCTAATCGATACATCAATTGCAAGTCTTCCTGGGTGTAGAGCTTCTTCAGTAATTAGTTTAGCCCCTCCAGCTAAAAGCAGGAGTTGAGCAGCGAGATTCCATGCATAAAAGAGCTGAAATGCTGGCTGGCTGATCAGGTATAAATAGACACCACAATCTGCTAGTCAGACTTATTAGGGGATAGTAGAGTGTTCTCTATACTACATGACTATCATTGCATTTTCCAGGAGAATGAACTTTCCATTAGAAATAATTTTATAAGAGCAAATAAGGCCATCGGGCTCCCTCATTAGCACCTTTTCTGTGTTTAAGTTAGGGATGTTCCCTGCACAATATGAAGGAGCAAGAATTTCACCAATGGACAAATGGAAAACATCTCTGGATGCTATGTCAACTCCACATGGAGAAGTTCTGCATGTCTGCTCTCTGTCCCCTCCCCTTTTAACAAAGCACCCTGTTAGCGAGTAGTAACTTTTTACATTTAAAAGCTTTCACTACTTTTGATTAGCATATAAAGTCTTTTTACTTGTGCATTTATACATGTCGTGCCCTATTCCTACTGAAACTCAAAAGTCTGGTCTTTCAATTGACCCTCGCTGGTAATGGGATAATGAATTCAATAATGGACTGTGTATAATCTTTTATCTGAATAGTCAGGCATCCAGAGAAAGGATCCCCTTGAAACTAACAAACAAAGGGACCTACAGAGGTAAATTACTATTTACAAGACTAGTTAGCTGACCATGGGGTGCTTATAATCCAATTGTGTTCTGGGGATATTTGCTATTGCAATTTTAGGTGATTTCTAACATAATGACCCAGTAAAAGATTTTTTAACTCATTAAGAGGGTTTTTTTTTATTACTAATCAACTAACTAAAGATTATTTTAGCTTATCAGTCCTGTAAACTAAGATACTATGAAAAAATTCTACAAGTAATTAAGTAAAATAAGGTATCTAAAACAGGGCACATCCTGGAAAAGTAATTTTTACCTTAAAAAAAAATGGCTTTTCTCCTACCCTATAAAAGGACAGCAGGTTGTGAAGTTAGTTTGGGAAAGAAAACTGCCAGCATCCCCCTAGATAGAGAGGAGGGAGAGCTGGCTGGCTCTCCATCTTTCCCAGAATGGGAACGTGCATTATGTGTCCGTATAGCCCTGTTAATCATTGATTGACAGTCTCAGATTAACCAGTTCCGTTCGCCTGTCATTTTGACAGCTGTGAGTGGTTATTAAATCCAAACATGCAGCAACCCATTACAGAAGTAACTACGAGCTCAGGGGTAGCTGATCACCATTTTCAGGCTCATAATGGAACTTCCCACCCTCAATCAGACTGGCTGGACCTCTGCAGCACACGGCAGAGGTCACTTGCTGACATTACCCACGTATATCTTGTCACGTTAGGTACCTCAGGTGCTGCACTTCTGTCCCTCCAATGCTCTGCCTGTGACATACAACAGTGTCATCTGCAAAGGCTTGTAATACTTCAGTCTAATCAAAGCAATTGGGTTCAATACAGGGGTAATGGGGGGGGGGAAGTAGGGGCCTTTGATGCACAAGAAGGTAAGATGAGAGGATGGGGTGGTCCCTTCCAGCCTTTAAACTTTAGGACATGGGGGATAGGAATTGAAAACCACAGCTTACTAACTGAATGTGTGTTCTGACAAATCACAAACCCAGCTGGGATTTTGTAAGAACCACTCTGAAGCCTTTAAACCCAAAGAAAATCAAAAGCAGACAACAAACGGGAGCCTTTGAAGGTTTCCGCTGGTGATACCCAAGAATCACACCAGGAGCATTGATTGGCCAGAGTCTTTTAACATCCCCTCCTGCCTGCTGCCTGAGAGATCCCTGACACGGGACAACCACAGGGTCCAGCTGACACAGGCACACTGAGCTGGCACACAGCCCAGGCACCACTTAACCCCCCATTGAAGATCAATTCAAGAAATGGCAATGTAGAATAGCCCGGCATGCTGCTAGGCAGACACGTAGGAAGGAGCTGGGGGAGAAATTCTCCTGCAAGTGGTTGCAGCATTGGCCTGGGTCTGACGTTGCTGCTGAAGCCCCTTACGTAGCCCAGAAGGATCCAGGCAACCATCGATGTTCCCACTCCACCTTCCTCCTGCACAGTGAGCACATGGAGAGCAGGGGTGCCCAGGAGGTACATGTTCCCTTGGCTGCGAGCAGCAGGACTGGGCCAGTTACACAGCCAACAGACCTCTGGCAGCCAGGGAAGCACAGACCAATTTTCCCTAAGGAGCTCACTGTGGTTTACTTTCCACATAGAGCTTGGCCTTGTCTGTCTGCAAAGGGGTCACAGAAAAAACCTAGAGCATAGAGGCTCCAGGTGGCCATGCTCAGAGCCAGAGAGACGACTAAGGCTGAAAGCAGCCAGCTAGCTGGCCGGGCAAGGAGGAGGCCGGAGACAAGTGGCTCAGCAGGGCAGGGCTAGTATGTGGGGCAGACCAGTGAGAATGCAGGGACATTACAGATCCACAGAGCTAAAATCCAGCAAAGGGATCCGCATGGACCTGGAGCAAGGCGGAGGCTTCTCTGAGGACAGGAGGAGCTTGCTGGCTGCAGCTGGACAGGATCCTCCCCCCCATCCTATTCTTTCAGGCTTTGTCCCCTTCCCCCAGGCTGAGCACTAACCGCATGCGACACGCGCTCTCCTCTCTGCCAGCACAGCTAATCCACAGCGTCTGAGCTTCGGGCACCCAAGGGCAAAGAAACTATTTACATTTCCAAAACTCCTGGTGTTGCATCCTGAGGTTTGCAAGATATGCAAAAAAGCAGCTTCCATCCGACAGGCACTGAGCAGACCTCCCACCGGATTAACCGAGGCGGTGTCACAGCGTTGGGCTTTTTTTTCCATCTTGGCCATGGTAACATGTGGGATGCACACCCAGACCAGCTGGCCGGAGAGCACCACAGCATGTCCCTGAATTTTAGGTGTGGCCTCCTCTGGGGTTTTTAGTCACAACATCGCTACACTGCTGCACCCCTGTAAACTGTGGCTTTCCTGGCCCTGGGTTACTCCAGCCTCAGAGGATGCTGAGCCAAGCCAGTGCAGTGCATGGTGGGTCTACACGAGGGGTTTGCAATGATGTAGTTAAAACACCAGCAGGGATTTAGGGCCCAGTCTTGCAACCCCTCATTCCAGAGACCTGATTCTCTGCTACTCTTCCGTCACGTAGCGTCATGTACACCTGTGCAGAGTGGCTGTAATGTATAAGCATGTCTGAATGGCGGCATTTCACATGCATCTTGCAGAGGGGTAACTCCGCAGAATGCGAGGCATCAGACAATCAATACGTTTAGAGCCAAATCCTTGCAAACCCCAAAGGAAGGACCCCTGGCATCCAGCAGTGGCCAGGAGAGACCCGCTGGCTGGCGGACGGACCAGGTGGAGTGGTCATTCTATAAAATCTCTTCAGCATGTGTAATGCCCTCGCCCCTCAGTACTGAAACAGCTTATCTCAGACCATTGGATTAATACAAGCATACACACATCAGCTGTGTTAGCACCTTTCCCTATAGTGAGCTTTTTATCTTGGCTCTGAAAAGGCAGCGTGAATTTGGCTGTGTAACTGGGATCGTCTCCTGGCGACCCTATTTCACCAGCATTCACTTTTTCACTCTAACAGCTTGTTACAAGCCCTGTATTTACAACAGAATTGGTCAGTTGCAGCAGTCATGGTAGCCGACACATAGATAACTGTGAGTCAACCCATTGTAACACCAATACCCTCTGCACTCCTCGGGCACTTTCCATTGGAGGGATTCGACATGTGTTACAAGCATCCATTCATCATTATCGCTTCACAGCCCAGCTGTTCCCATCACCACCTTATGGGCAGGAAAATTTCGACAGAGGCCAATGGAAATGTCATCAAGAGCAAATGAAGATTTAGGACTTCTCAGGAGCATCTTTGCATGTTAATTTTAGTTTGCCATGCTGAGCTAGCAGAAAGCTTGTGTTGGGGTTCTTCTGTAACAGTTCAGCCTCACCAAGATGGACATAGAGACAGTGACCACACCATTGGGGTTCACACCCACTTACAGATCTAAGTCCTGTGGCTCCACTAGATTGGATGTGAAGTTCAGTTACCCTGGCTGTGCACCTAATAGCTACATGTAGAGATGCCCACTGGAAAACAGAAATGTTTGCACAGACCTGTACATGTAAATCTGCCAGTTATAGTGACCATTTTTCAGACAGTTTTCCATAAAGGCTGAAGATCAGGTGTTGTCCCTTACCATGTACTTACTCAAACTGAACAAAGGATCAGAATACACACTGATTTTTCCCCATTCACCACCTTATTTTAGGTTGGCAATTTCTCCTAAATGCAAGGAGTGGTGGGAAGGTGGAAAAATTACTGATATAATTTTTTTTTTTTTTTAAAGACACAAACTGAAAACTTTTGCAGTAAGGATGAGAATGTGAAGAGCATGAGCTTTAGAAGAAGCGGCATACTGTGAGAATATTTCAATTTCTATGAGGCGTTTCATCCTAAAGGATCCCTAAGCACATTAGATATAAAGGCAGCTACCTCTGGGGTGGTGGGCAGAAGCCACCTAGTAAACAGCATATGGAGATGAACTAAACCAGGACCTTAGATCTGAGCTCTTCTTAAACATGTGCTGAAGTTTGGATCCAGATCTGAATTTTCTCCTTGAGCCAGTGCCAGACTCGAGGCAGAATCCCAGGGCAAAATACACGGAACACTCTCAGCATTTCAGAAGCATGACAGAGAGATTAAGTGTCCAACACAAAAGTTCCCTGCTCAGACTCCAAATCATCTTAATACCAACAATAGTAAAATATCTGTGACTCTCAGATAGTCACGCAAATGACGGCTTTGTTGTTTTACTCTGAGATCAGTGGCTCTCTTAATATAACACTCCCTGAGGTGCTCAGCCGCTCCAGTCAGCAACTTCACTGCAGACTGCCTTTGAGCAAGACAAGCACCATGCAGATTTTACCCCAGGAGCCACGACTGATGCTCATCCTTGCTGTTCTGTAGTAAAAAACGGAGAGCAGAGATGAACACGATGCCTACTGTAGGTGCCCTAGCTTGGCTTAAACAGAGAATTCTTGGCTCCATTTGGAAGCAGGGAAGAGAAAAATCCTGCCACGCTACCTTGAACTAATTCACTATCGATGCAACATTTAACACAGCTAAATCCAGGCCTTTAAGAACAACAAGTCTAGAGTTACCACCAGTTTGCTTCATCCTAATTCCCTTTTAAAATGCCAGAACAAAACCTATTCCTAGAGCAGAGTTACACTACACCAGTCAGGAGGTCATGATGCACATTAGAGGCACAAGTTGGCAAGCAGGGTCCTGAAGCATCTTGTAGTGGCCTGTTACATCTCTGCACCCTGACTGCACCATCTATGATGAAGGCTCAGCCTCAAAAGCATACCTTCAAGAGTCTTGAGTTTGCTACACCAAGTGTAAAGCTTGCAGTAATCTCTCTGCCCCAGAGAAGAGAAGATGATGCACTGCTACTACGCAAGGGAAGTAAAGCCACTGGTGCCTTTAGACTAATAAATCCTAGACTTGGAGATGGGAAAGTCATTCAGTTTCCTCCAACATGTCATTAGAGTACAAACATATGTACTGTGGCTAGCCGCTGAGCGTGGCCACCATTTCAAAAGGACATCTTCCCTTTCACTTGCCAACATCCACACCTTCATTTGCTTTCCAGTGGTCAGATTTGTGACACACCGACAGGCTGTGGTGACAAGAGCCACATTTCATATATATCCCTGATTGAAATAAATGTACTAAGTGAGTTACTGCTTAGAGCAGGGGTCTCAAAATCAAATCACCATGAAGGCTGCATGAGGACTAGCAGAGGGCCACATGAGGACTAATATGTTAGCCCAAGGGCTGTACCACTGAAACCTTTTTATACAATGATATCGCAAATATCAATAATGATAGCGTCACTGCGGGCTGCAGGAAATAGCTTTAGGGCCCATACGCGGCCTATGGGCTGCGTATCTGAGACCCCTGGCTTAGAGTATGTATCAGTAATATAGGGTATAATACAGTACAAGGAGGTTGCAAATACCACCCCTCCTCTTCCACTCTCAAACCATTCAAGTTACAAACCCCTGAAATTCAGAGCTAAGATTAACCTTAAAAAAATACAAACAAACAAGTTAAGTGATGGAAATGCACAGTTATTGCACCCATGTAACCTTAACTCTACCCAGTGAGGAAGAAAAAAAGTTGCAATGCATCTTTGAAAGTCTGTTTAATCCAATCTGGAACCACAAACACTATCCTGCATTAATCATTATTGTGTAGTCATTGTATGGTGTCACTCCATTTCGATTCACATTTGGAACAATGAGAGGAGCCATTTTGGAAGAGTTCAGCACCTCCTCTGAGGGCAGCCAGCGGCTACAGTCCCACTGATAACACGTGTCACCAGGCATTTGGAAAGAGAGCAGTTCTTCATGGAATTTTCTGTAGAAGAATTTATTCATTAGTCTGTTCTGCAGAAAAATCTTTCAGCTCTAAAGAACATAAAATGAAGAGCAGCAAACCCTTCAAACAGAGTCTACGCATGAGATTCATGTGAGTTTATCTTTGTAGGAAGTACCTGTTGTTCTGACATCAGATTCATTCTGGACAAAATAATAAAATGGCCTGACCTCAGATGCTCCATATTTCTTAAAGGGCCAGTTTTTAAAAATTAAATTTCAATTCTATTCAAATCAACGACATGGTTCCCAATACCAGTCAACTAATTAACAAAGCACCACGCAAATCTTCAGAGAATGCACTCTCTACTCAAACAGTGCACTAATATGGAGAAGAACACACTATTATTGATTAATGAAATTGAACTGCTATCAAATTGATGTATTTCTGCTTTAAGTTCAAAATTCAACTCTCTCTGTGGAACCCTTACCAGCACTTCCGTAAAACACACACGACAGGAGGCAGATCCACCTCCATGGCTTTTTTACGCTGCATCTGTTAAACGTCCGGGATAGAGAATGTGTTCTCCAAAGGACAGGTGGACAACAGACCAGCACGCTGTCTTCCTGGATCCGAGACAGGAGATGTCACACTAAGATGTCCCAGGCTTCTGAACCAGATGAGCAACAATTGCCGGTGATGGTGCACATCCGCGCTATGACAGTGCTTCAGGGGATGCTTCACTGATTATAGACATCTCCAGGAAACCCAGAAGGGTGCTGACGGATGGAGAAGAATAGTCACATGATCTTCTCCTGTCTCCTTCTTGTCCCGTGAGCAAAGAAAGACTGTAAAAAGAAGATTCTGGCAGTCAGCCACTTGGTAAGTAAGGGAGAGTGGTTTGGGTTTTCTGGGACACTGGCCCACCATTTTTGAGAAGGACTGTGTAGATGGGACGGTCTCCCACTCAGGAGAAGGGAAACTGATCTTCTACAGGACAGGTTGACCAGTGGAGTCAGGAAGGCATTAAACCAAAACCAAAAAAAGAGGCCGAAAAAAGAGGGGTGATACGTGTGCTAATTTAGCTTATAACTGGTATGTCAAGAACAAGATTAAGCAAGACACCAAAAAGCACTAGGAAAAGAAATTCCTGAATGGCCTAGGCACGAAAGCTAGCGGCCTGGGTAATAAACAAGATCAAATGGAATTGTTCATTTATTAGCATGGATTCAAACTAATTGGTATTACTGAAACCTGGAGGGATGATTTGCAGGACTGATTTTAACATCCAGTGGTTACAGCCTATTTAAGATGGACTAAATGGGCAAAGTGGACGGAGAGGAACTGGCATGCTGACACAAATGACATTATTTGTTTCTGAAGCATTAAAAACTTGGAAGCATATGATCCTGAATATTTATGGATCAGTGTCCTGACAGAGAAAGAAGAGGGGGCACCAACTGATTTTTCCTGTGGACCCCCAAATCACCATAGAGAACAGGACAACCAGTTCCTTAATCCCCCAACTATAATGTGCAGGAAAAAGGCAACATTCTAAAGGGAGACTTCAATCTGAGTAACATAGTGTTTCTAAAAATGATAGATCACAATCTTCTAATATGGATTGCCCTCATGTTGGAGACAACTTTTTGAGGTAGAACTCATCTTCACAGATAAAGAACAGTGGGTCATGACAGTGTGAGTGCGAGAGAAAAACTGACTTGATGCTTTTTAAAAGGACCAGTTTCACAAAACGGAAAACTACCGTGAGCCAAACCAGCTGGGAGAAAGAACATGAACAGAAAGAAAACGTGAATGATAGTTGAGAACTGCCTAAGAATATTTTTCTTAGAGGCCTCTAAAGTCAGAATCTCACAGCGGAGAAAGAAGGCCACACTAGTTAGAAAGTCAAGCTGGCTTAGAGAAGAAGTGAAAGTAGCAACAAAAAGTACAATAAAATTAAATATAAAAAGCAAAGACATGAAGTGGAATGGGTGGAACCCAGGGAATCTTAACAATGGGGTTGGCCCATTTCCATTTGGAATGATAGACTTTTAAGTAACAATGCAGAAGAGGCAGAAATGTTCTGTAACAAACCAGATGATCTCTTTGTCTTGTATCATTATAATTACATACTTTCTGGTCCAACAGTAGCTAAGGAGGATGTTAAACTAGTAGCGTCTAAAAGAAATCCGGATAATGTGCATACAAGAGTTTTACAAGAGCTGGCCAAGGGATCTATGGCCCATTGATGTTGATATTTACTCAGTTTTAGAAGAATGGGGACATTCCAGAGAACTGGAAGAAAATTAATGCTGTGCTAAAATTTAAAAAGGTATATGAGTCAACCGAGGTAATTTTAGGCCTGATGCTGACCCTGTGCAAATTAATGGAATGGCTGAGAGGGAACACATTAATACATTAAAGGAGACTTATAGAATTAATGCAAATCAACTTGGGCTTATGGAAACTGAATCACGTCAAACTAACCTGACATCTTTTTTTGATGGGGTAACACATTTTTTGATAGATATAATAGTGTTAATGTAATTGAGTTCTCTAAGGCATTTGAACTGATATCACAAGACAGTTTGGTTGAGACATTAGAACAATAGAAAATTCAGCATTGCACACATTACACAGACTGAAAATGGACCAACTGAGGTTGCAAGACTTAACAGCAAACAGAAAACCATTACCGTAGGGCCCTGCAGGGATCAGTTCCTGGCCCTCTGCTATTTAACATTTTTACTTACGACCTGGATGAGGTCACAAATGCATCACTGATAAAGTACGGCACAAAGATTTGTAAATAATGCAGAGGGCAGGTCTGAAACAGAGAGATCTGGATCACAAGGTTAACTGTGTGCAAGCAAACAATATACATTTCAATACAGCCAACCATAAAAAGTCAGATAAAGAAAAAAATGTAGGATCTACTTATAGGATGGCAGACTCTTTCCTGAGAAGCAGTGATTCCAAAAAGGACTGGGGGGTGGGGGTGGGGCATAATTGATAATCCACTGAATATGAGCTCTGAGTACGATCCTATGGGCAGAAAGACCAACATCCTTGGATGCATAAACACAAGAGAATATCCACTGGAAGAAGAGTTGTGTTACCTCTGTGTTTGAGAGTGGTGTGACCACCTGGAATGTCATGTCTAGTTCTAGACAATTCTTCAGTCTTTCCAACCAAATTTGAAGCTAGACACATTCAGATGGGAAAAGAAGAACAAGTTTTTAACCCTGAAGGTTATTAATCATTGGTGCAATCTACCAAGGGCTGTGACCGAGTCTCCATCAGTGGAAATCTCAAAATGAAGATTAGATTTTTTTCAAAAAGAGATGCACTAGTTTAAAGAAAAACTAATTTGGGGACGTTCTCAGGACTGTGTGATACACGGGGTTAAGCCAGATGATTGCAGTAGTCCCATGTGGCCTTAGAATCTGTGACCCTGGTGGGGGAAGGAAGTCCTCTTGTGCAGACTTTGTGCAAGATCATGCCAGTCTGTCAGCTGCAGCACAAGCACCCATATAAGATACATAGAGGGCAGGATCACAGCATGCAACCCTGAGAGAACCGGCGTGGCTCTGCTGCCTGTGGGCAGCTAGGGACAGGAGGGGGCACCAGCACCAGGAAGAACATAAAAGCTGAAAGCGTAAGCATGAAGCTGACTGGCCCCTCTTCCCACAGCCCATAGACAGGGTGGGCAGAAACGCTCTCATGAAAAGCCCGCTCTGCTAGATTGTGCACTGAGGGCCAGGGGTGGGAGGGGCCCACTGCAAAGTGGAGCCAAAGGCTTTGACTCAGGCAGAGTTTGCAGAAGATGCAGCTAGGTCTGCTGTCAGCACGGGAAGAGTCATGCCCAAGGACAAAGCAAAGAGTCTGGTGTCTCCTTGCAAAACCCATCCTCCGCTGCCTATTTTTGTTAATTAAAGCAGATTCCACGTCACAGCCATCCTAATATTAGCAGAGTCTGGTTAATGGCAACATTTGGCCAGCAGCCAACCCCACCCCATGACCACCAATGTGCTTAATAGCAATTGTTTGTTTGTTAAGAAAGGTCCAGGGCAGGCAGGTTTGCAGGGATCACACCAGGCAAGGAAATGGTGGGAGATGCTGGGCCTTGGCCCCAAAGAGCACAGGGAGAGGTACAGCGGCACTCATAGGTCCTTCTCCCCCACAACTCCCCTGGCATTCAGCATGCAGTCAGAAAAGGCACGCCTGAGTGCTTCCTTCACCAGCTGCTGACTTGCAAACCTGCCTTCCATTGACTAGCAACTACGGTAGCAAGGCAACTTTTCACTGACAGCTCAGGGGTTGCAGATAAGCAGCATCAGCTGTATGCGTATCACAGTCATGCCCAGCAAACACAAGCCCCACGGTGCTAGTGTGGCGCAAAGAGGAGAAGTGGTCCCTTCCCCAAAAGCTGCATCTTAATGTTATTTGTCCTATTTGCCAGTCAACATAGCCAGGGCTTTGACTTGGAACAGAGCTGCTAAAAGTGATAACTATTTGAGAGGGACATTTTCACAAGCTTCCGTATTTTAATCAAAATGTTTTTCAACAAAAAATATATTCAAACCAAAAAAAATGAAAAATTCCAATTTTTCTGTGTTTCATTTTGATGAGAAAAAAATTACCACTTTCTCTAACTGTATTTTTCCCGTTACACAACTTCCTCCCCTTCCCCACTTGGAAAAGAAGATGGCTAAACAGTGAGAGGAAAAGTTCATGCTCTATTTTTTAACGAGATTAAAGAATCCTCATTTCATTTAATCATATGACTCTCCCTTTCTAGTTCCACTCTAACCTTAAACCCTTTGCCAAAAAGCCTTGGCAAAGCACAACTGAGAACTGAGAGAGTAGCTGCGACCTCAGTTTGTGGGAAACAGCTGATCAGCTGTGGGGGAAATACAGCGAGGTAGACTTGATAGCATGTCTGGCACCCAGCTTTGACTAGAACAGGGGTCTGCAGCATAAATTCACTGACTGCAAAGCCAGAATGGCCCGTCTAGTCTGACCTGCCGCATTACACAGGCCAGAGGCGTTCCCTGAATTCTCATTTGCGCTAGCTAGCACTCAGCATCACTTTAAACCTTTCCAGGGACGCATAAACACATCACAACCCTCGGCCACTTGCTCTAGTACCTCATTATCCTCACTATTAAAAAACATGTCTTATTTCCACCTGAATTTATCTAGCTTCAATATCCAGCTGTAGCTTTGTCCACAACCCTGCAGAGCCCTCCTGAATGACACACATTATTCCCGTAGCAGGTGATGTAACCACTCAACGGCTCCACGCACGTATTCAAGAAGCACGCTGCTCTCTTGTCTTCAAGCACCACACTGAAATCGTACATTCAGCTGATTGTCCATCATAACACCCCAAGTCTTCTTCAGAGTCCTTAGTGTGTCAGTGTGGCTCGCGATCTTTGTTCCTACTTGTATACATTTACATTTGGCCATTTTGAAACTCATATCATTTGCTTCTGTCCAGATTCTCTGTTAGTGACCAGTCCTCTTCATTACGTACCTCTCCATTTTGTATGTCATCTACCAACTTGATTGGCACTGAATTTGTTTGCCTTCCAGCTCATTGATAAAAACGTTAAACAAGGTAGGGACAAGAACTGATCCCTGTAGGGCTCTGCTAGGAGCTCTGGCAATTTTACTGCGACCCTGAGTTACAGAATTCCTGACCTTCAGAAGGCCGTGGAGTGGCTGGTTTTCCTTTGCGCCCCACTCTAGTCCATTCTTACTGCCTGCTTGGCTCAGTGTTGTTGTGCTGGTGTCTGATTGCATCCCTGAGTGAGTGCTAAGGCCAAGTACCCCCCAAACCACAGGCCCCTCAAGTTTACTGAGCATAAGGAAGCCTTAGAATTAACACCGCAGGCCTGAGGAATACGAGAAACCATGCTTGAGGTGTTAAATAATTTAACAAGCTCTTTGACTAGCGCACTACCCGTGCGGCACTGATAGGCTCCCTTGGAGGGAGTCAGAAATAGAAACGTGCAAGTGGACAGAATTTATTTTGCAGACGCACAGAGTCCGTGGAGATTTGGAATGTTTCTTTGTAAGAATCCATAAGGTTATTTTTAGCTGATGCAGTGTCAAGAGGGGAAAAAACCCAAAACACCTCATGTCACTTGCGCTGTATCACATGTACGGGCATTTCATCGCTCCCCACTTCACTCAGGGCCACTTCTCCTTCCAGCCACACTCATTTAAGTTAAAAAAAGCAAGGAATCTTGTGGCACTTAAAGACTAACAGATTTATTTATCGCATGAGCTTTTGTGGGAGAATATCCTACTTCCGTCAGACGCTTTGAAGAGCTCTCATGAAGTGGGATATTCTCCCACAGAAGCTCATGCGATAAATAAATCTGTTAGTCTTTAAGTGCCACTAGACTCCTTGCTTTACTAGACTAACACGGGTGCCTCTTTGGAACTCATTGAAGTCAGTAGTACCCTCACCACTAAGTCAAGGCTCCGGATGCAAGGCATAGTAACAAGGTGGCAGGACTTTCCTGGTGTCCCACCCTGTCAAGAAGGCCTAGAAGCCTTCAGGAAACACAACAGATTTCAGATGCTCCGTCAGGTCAGGTGTGGCTTGGAGACAAAGCGGGGGGTGGGGGGGGGGGAGGATGGCTCACAAAATAGATGGGGTAAGGGCTGCGCAGAAGACTCCTCAAGGAGTCTCTCTAGGATGAGCTGAGCCCTGGGCTGGAAGTTGTTGGACTAGTCTGTTTTTATTTATAAGTAAAGCCAAACCCCAGGAGAAGAAGGGCTTTTAAGAGCACACAGTATGGGTGGCTGTTTCACACAGCAGCCTTCTCAGAAAGGTCTCTGGAGCAGCACAGAGCATCTCATGCAAATTCATTGAATAAAATGCAGTCAATTCGCTGGGCTCTTAGGCCCTTGTGCGTATGCGGTTGATGTGCCAGAACCTCAGACCTATACAGAGCTCATCACTTCTGAAGGCAAAGTTATAAGCAACCTTTCCCTCTGACTTTTAAATGTCCAGGGAGTTGCAAAGCCCCCAGAAACACCTGCACAAATGTCCTCAACTCAGACATGTTCTCAGCCCTGCACACCACACCATGCAGGTGGTCAGGTCCTGGAAACAGACCTTGGAGATTCAGCAAAACCCTTTGTACAGAAAAATGTTGTGGCACAATAGTTTTCCTCAGGGAGGGCTGGCTTCAATCGCTAGAGACCCTGCATTTATTTCAGGCCTTCCTGACCAAAAAATAAATAAACCCTTCTCTCCCCACCGAACCTCCACTCCTTGCTGAGACCTATCGAGATACTTCCTCACCATCTGTAAATTTAAATAGCTGGAGCATGGTCGTAGGACATCCTCACTGGCTGTGTGGTTCTGCCGCTGCGCCATCAGACTCAGGTCTGCTGGCTTTCAGGGAACAACATAATGCTCATGTATCTATTCACGGTGCAGCTCGCCCCTACACAGGCGGCCACAAAATGAGATGACTTATCCTCTTCCTTTGCTTTTGGGGAGAGGTTATCAGAGCTCAATTCAGGGCCTGCTGGAGGTGGTGGAAGGATTCCCATGGAGCAAGGGGCTTGGACTGAGCCATACAGGAGCCCAAGAGGCTCTCTCTGCTAGATGAAATGGTAGATGTGCCAGCTCTCTGTGAGTGACAGACCGCTCATATCACCCTAGGCACTGGCCGATGGGGACAAAAAAAACAAGGGCTGTACTCTGTCATTGGAGCCAACAAAGCCTGCTGTGTTTTCCACAAGACTCCCCCATCCCATGTTCAATGCTTACCAGCTGTCTGCCAAAAGGCCAGGTGCACCAACCATAGTATATATCCACCCAAACTGATTGTGAACCTTTGTGCAGCTATGAAAACCCTCCAGGCTTGTCTAAGTTTATATCCTTCCCTCTGCTTCAAGCCCTGCAAGAAAGGTCTGGAAGATACACATTTTCCCTCCAACCCTAATCATGAGCACATCGCACCACAGCAAACATCAGACTGCTGCCGAGAGGAGAGCGAGTCCTGAGAGAGCCATCAGAAGAGAGGTTCTAGTAGCAAATCGCTTTTAAAGCGTTACTGTAGCTGAACCAACTGGTCTCTTCTGACTGAAGCAAGAGGGCCCAGAAAATTAAATGAGATTTCTTCTTCCGGATTCGGGGAGTTTTGGAGCAGGCCATGGTCTAGATCCAGTTACAAGATTTCATTTTCTTAGGCATTCTGGGCTCCAGCTGGGATCAGAAATGAATGAATCAAAAATACCATGAGAAGCACTGGCCTGCACTTCCAGAAGTAACTAGTAATCTTTAGTCTCTAACCCCAAATACCAGGGCCCAATTTGAAGAAGGGTGCTTGGCCTTTCCAGAAAAGGAGGCACCAGTCAATCATCTCAAGTTTAGCTCCCCCACCTTCAAACAAGGCATCCCATCACAAGCCGCTTGCTAATTCTGGCTACTGTTTTTGTAGAAATATCAGACTAGGAAACTGGTCCTTCTTCCTCTGGGTCTCGAACCAGCAAGTAGCTGCACTGCTCTCAATGCATTTTTCAGCCAGTCTGAAGCAGGACCTTCTAGAAGTCACACCGCTGTGATCTTGTACAGTGCTCACAGCGGAGCACTACAGACATGGGAATGTGATTCAGGTGAGCTTTGGAAAAGCATCCCCACTCTCGGTGATTACACAGACTGAACCCCAAATCCATCCCTCAGAAAGGTCTAGTCTGAGTCTGGATTACAGTTCAGCTCAGGTTGTGTCTTATGTAACGTACATCGGCCCTATATGTGCACTCTTCAGAATTCAGGATCCAGGTGACTAGATTCAGCTCTAGGTCTGTTATCGTAACTGCCACTGAAAATCTTCTCTAATTGTAAACTCAGCTGTAGAAAGCACGTGAAAGTTGTATGATGATATAATAACCAGTAATAACAAATGTGGCTGGAAACTAGGTCATGTTGTTTTCAATAATGAATGTTATAAACAGGTGCAAGAAAACCAGAGACACCAAATTAGTCCAAACGAAAAGGACAAGTTGATACGATTCAAGGATTATGTTCAAGTCATGCTTGGTAAAAACATAAGCTGTGGAACCAGAAATTAAGGAACCATAATAGGTGTGGCAGATATTAGGTCAAACCAATGGACAAAATAGTGTGTGGTGGTGCATCCACCTCTCCCCCCCCCCCTGCTTTTTGGGACTCTTAAAAGGAGACCCGGGGGAGAGGGCGACATACCTCTCATCAATACATCCTCTTTTCCCAGCTCTCATCTCATCTACCCAAACCCCAAGACAGAGAGCAGAGCAGACCAAAGGATTTTCTCCCTGAGACTATGGCTTTCAGACCTTGCTTTTTTGTAAGAAACTTTGTTTTTTTACCCAAGAGTCTTCAAAGTCAACGTGACATCCAGTCATTGGTCCATCAGTAGAAATACCTAACTGCTACCACTGCAGAGGCACACATGATCCTGTTCTGTCTCTCTTCCCTTGCGTGCTACTGTCTGCCTCACAGTTTCTTTCTTCCTACCCTACTGCTCACCCCTTGGCTTTTCGCAGGGTCATGAAATCAACAGCATTCCCACAGTGATAGGAGATGGCCCTGCCCCATCAGACGAGAACAGACCATACTTGACCAGAACATGAACCAGGATCCAAGCAACAGGTGTCATGGCAGCCAAAATGTTAATTCAATCGAACAACAGCCCGGTGCCCTGAAACATCACCAGAAGACATATTTCTTCCATTTTCCCTAGTCTGTCTCTTCTCCACCTTGCCTGGCAGTTAAGTACAGGGGACAAGAATAACCTTCACTTATCAGGACAGAGTGAAACTAACCCTCTCTTTCTCATCAAAGAAAGGTTATTGGCAAAAAACCAAGCCACCGATATTCTACCTCCAAAGAGAGATTTCCAGAGGTTGTATTTCAGTTTGTTTTGCACATTTACTCAATTGCTGTTTCGGTACGAAGGTTGCTGGAGGTGGAGCTGGGTCTGATCTCCCCTTTCCTGCTGGGATGGTTCCAGCGGGGCTCCTAACTACTAGCCCCAGCCAGACTGGGGATGCCCAGTGGGTCTGAGCTCCCTCCTCACAGCAACTGTGCAGGGCAAAAATAAGTCCCTGGCTTCCCCAGCCCAGAAGCACCAGCCACTGCAGCTGAAGGCTTGGTAGGAGCTTCCCAGCTATTGTGACTCCAGCCATGGCCCACTCCTCCAATAGCTAAATTTAACAGAGAAGGGCTGATTTCACCATCCAAGACATGTTTTTCACATCTGGCAGTTTGGATGGGATGTCTGGGCTGAGACCTGGGCTGAGGGTGCTGAAAGTGTTAGGTTCAATCCTGCCTGAAGACTAATGTGGGTGCACACCTTACATTTGGACTGTGACATGGCTCTGTGCAGAATGCCTCCAAGCTGCTGTGACCATTTTTGCGTGTATCACATAAAGAGGACAGTAATATAAAGTAGCAAATAATATTTGCATGGGTGGCAAGCCAGCCCTGCACAAGGCAATGATGAAATTCTACAAGACAGCAGGGAGGCGAGGGGAGCAAAGAGGAAGCTACTCCAGAGTCCATCTTTTCCTCCCTCTGACATGCAGGACATGCCAAGGGCAAAGGAGTTCCTGCCACAAGTCGTCACTCTGGCCTCAGCAGTCACCTTTGTTTCATTTCCCCTCTTCAGCCACTCAGCCCTCAGAGCAACAGCCTGCATGTATTTGCAAGCATCCTCTCGCAGAACATGCACGCCAAGCGGTAATATTTACTATAACGCAGCTTCCACAACTCACAGCCCATGACATGCAGCTTGTTTCCTGCACTCAGGGTAACTTGTGTGGCAGCTGTTTGCAAATCATCTCTCTTGTTCACAGTCACACCTTCATTTCCAGCTAACATGCTACTGAATGACATGGTTGGGATTTTTTTGCGGGGGCGGAGGGGGTTGTAAACAAATAAAGCCATGCCCCCAGCATAGTACATTCCTACTCATGGGAGCAGGGTTAAACTGCTCCAGCATGGAGGCCGAAAGGACTGCCTGTGTCCTGTGGCACTCCTTGGGAACATGAAAGTGGGCACCAGCCCCTGGACTCGCATGAAATCTCAAGTATGGGAGGTGTTTCTTGTGGTGCAGGGGCTGGTCTCTGACCAGTACCGGGACTTCAAGTCCCCTTCCTTAGCTTTAAATTTGGCCCAGGTTTGGAGCTTTTCACACTGCTCTGTTCAGGGCCACCTGTTAATCACCTGCCTTTAATCTAGTCATTGCTATACTCTGACAACATGCTGTGGTCTCAGAGGGGCAGAACATGACCTTTGCGCCAGGAATGATGGAAACAGGAGGTGGTTACGTGCCCCTATCATCCTACTCGTGATTGATTTCTGCCCTTCCCTGTGCTTTCTGCTATCTTCATCCACTAGTTACCAGTCGCCACCCGAGCTCTCTGCTCCAAGGAACAGGAGCCTTTCCAAAGGAAGGGAAAGAGTTACTGTCCCTGAACTTTCTGCACCCAGCTCCCCCTTTGTTACTGGAGCCTTCTTTGCATTACAGTAGTGCCCAGAAGGGTAGGGCCCCATTGTGCAAGGGGCTGTACAAGCATACCAAGGACCAGTCCCAGCCTGTGGAGAAGTAGGAACCCTCTGCTAGGTTAATAAGGGAAGACACGGGTGTTGACCCTCTTTCTTTTCTATTCGGGTGATGGGACACAGGTGGGTGATATGGGGTAGAGCCACTAGGGGCAGGGGGGTAGTGTTTAGGGAGCCTGTACCTGGGACCCCCCGCTGGTCACACTGGATTCAGCTGGTCGGAGCAGGGGGCGGAGAGGTGGGCAGAGCAAGGAGGGGAACAAAGGACCAAGGGGAAGGAGGGTAGGAGGGAAATGGGGGGTCCAAGAGACAGGACCCTGCCCTGGGGTGTAGCCGTAATCCGCTGGGGGGGGGTTTCACTGCTGGTTGTTCTGATGATGCTGATACCAACTGTCCTCGCTGCTGTATGAACTGGTTTGCTAATAAACCCTCTGATTGCCACACTGGCTGAGAGTCGCTGCTGATTGGGACGATTGGGACCCTCCTGGAGAGAGGAACCCCCTCCAAGGGAGACCAGACAGAGCAAGGATTGGACCCTCTGAGCCTGGAGTTGGGGGCTGGCTGCACGGAGCGTGGAGACTCGGATGCTGGACGGGAGGAGACTCCACCGTAGCAGAGTCCTGACTGGCTGTGGACAGAGGGGATCCAGGAGGCTTGTCCGGGGTCTCCGTCACACAGCCTCAAAGAGCTCACTGTCGAACACGGCAAGCCAGACAGACAGGAGGAAGGGGGCACCAATGCAGCACATGACCCAGTCAAGATCAGACAGCAGGTCAGTGGCAGAACCAGGCTTTGAAGTCAGGTTTCCTGAGCCCCAGCGCAATACCTTAGCCCCTAGACCATGCTATCTCCCATTCACACCTTTCCTGCCAGACCTGCTGCCATTGCCAGTTTGCCTCGCTTGCTCCTTCTACTCCAGGCCTAGACTGTCTGCATTCCTCTCTCCTGGGCATGGAAAGACAATGCTGCCAATGCTGATCTTTGTCTGCAGCAGGTACAGGAGAATTTGCCATCCTCCCTTCACACCCATTCCCCACCCCCTTCACACACACAAACAGCCACCCTACAGATCTACAGTCCACCACACTCTAGTCACAGGGACCTCAATCCAAAAATTGCTGCCCGCCCCCACCCCACCCAGATAGGACAGACTTAGGTTCCCGAGCAGGAACGCGTTACCAGATCACTGAGAATCAGCCTGGAACCAAAGCCCTGTTCTAGTTGTGAACTTAATGAGCCACAGACATTGCCCGTGTAATTCTAAGGAAACCCGTGGAGTTATGGGCGGGAACAGTTTAGTGTAAGAATCACACTCCTAATTCACCACTGATGATGGCTTTACCTTTGGGAAACCCAGCTGTCATCATGAAAGCTCAGTTACCTCCCGCCCATGGCCAAGGCACCAGTGAATGAGTCCCGATCCTGCAGACATTCCTGCAGATGGGACTTTACACACAAGACACGAGGTTTGATTTTTATCCACACATAGCCCAAGACCCCTGGCCAGATTCTGACCTGGGTAATTTCATTCCCCTCCCTCAACCACCATTTTTACTGTATTCTGTATTTTTAACATTGCAGAGCATTGCTGTGGGCTATTCTACAGATAATCCCCCCCCCCCCTTTCTTCCCTCCGCCCCAGCTCCAATCCCCGGTGATGGCTGCCTTCTGCAGCAGAGGTCATGAGGAGTGTCTGAATGTATATCACACACACTCTGCTGTAGTCAGTAATCATTCAAAGGTCAGAAAGTAGCCAGTGTAAACCCTGTCCCGACCAGAGGGAATCCTTGTAATACAAAGTCACCACATGACTGCGGTGACAGCATGGACCAGGGTCAACAAAGTAGAGCACGATGGACGTACACTGAGGGCTGAGCACATTGAAATCCTGACCTTCAGTGCCCTGATGGGAGCTGCAGGGAGCCCATGAAAGTCTGCCCCTCAACACGCACGCTGGGTACATCAAACTCTGTCCTGTGAGTCAACAGGACAGCAACTGACAGCAGGTGCCTTTGCATCAATACACATATAGGACCAAATCCTGAAGGCTTTACTTAGCTTGTATGCAGTAAAATCACTAAGGATTTTGATCCTTATCTCATTCTCAAGGATCCTCTGGCAAAAAGGGTGCTAAACTGAAGTGCTTTGGTATTATACGACCAAATCATGCCCTTCTTAGTCAAAGAGTGCCCCCAACAATGGAAGTTTGGAACAAAGACGCCCTGACTGTGCCAGTCTATATAGTATAGCAGCACAGTGCACAGCGTGTAAAACTGTTACACTCGCTTGCAAAGGAAGAGGGGAATAGGTTTATGCACATCACACAAACACCTCAGGTGCCCCCTGCCTCTCCCAAACAACAGGAAAACAGAATCCTGTGTCACTTTTAAAGACCAACAGATTTATTTACTTTTCCACGTACTTATTTATTCACCTGACTGCTACAGCTTCCATTTTGTGCATCTGATGAAGTGGTAGTACACCCATGAAAGCTCAGTTTGTTAGTCTTTAGAAGTGCCCCAGGACTCCTTGTTTGTTTTGCTCAACTAGACCGACACAGCAGCCCCTCTGGAACCAAATAACAGGGTAGTTCTTATCTCCATTTAAAGGCAGACTGTCTGATGGCCCTATGAAATAGGAGGGTGAAGCATCTCCTAAGAGCTATTATTGTTAACCACTGTCCTGGCTTTTCCTCTTTCACTTTAACTGCTGCCACTTTCCTTTCTTTCTATTCAGAACATTTCAAGTACTAGGTATCAGGTGATTTCAATACTCCAGACTTTTCAAAAGTGGGTTGCTTTTAGCAGGCGTAAAAACCCCATGTCCCTCTGTATACTAGGTGCCTGAATACACTGGCCCATTTGTCTCAGCAAAGGTACCATTGGAAATGCCAACAACATGCTGCATTTCGGCAGCAGCTTTCACCAAAGAATACAAAGCCCATTACAGACGTTCTTTAAATCTCAAAGCATCCCTGGGCAAGCATTATCACGCTGTACAGATGGATAAACCGAGGAAGCATCCTGGCAGCGTTCATGCCCTAAACTGGCAGCAGAGACAGACAGGTTACAAACAGACTCCTGACTCCAAGCCTTTTGCTCTAGACAATGTCAAAGGGAACTAGCACAAAACTTTCAGCAGGCCCTCCTCCCCAGAGAATAAGGAGCTTGGTGCCAGCACACTGCAAGTTGTTCCAGGGTTTGCACAGGGGCTGCACTGTCACCAGTTCAGAACAAGTGCACAGTGCAAGGTGCAGGGGACAGACTTGGGGTTCCTGTCCCAGTGGGAGGAGCTAGGTTAGCCCCATACCTGTACCTAGTCCTCGGGCAAAAGCTTTTTTTTCAAAACGCTGATGCAATTTCACTTGGTAAGTGAATAGACATTGATAGGAACTTAATACCTTGTGCATTAGCTAACCAGATTACCTGGCTCCCCTCCAGCGCTCCATTAGGAGGCTCTTCTGTGGCAGAACATCCTGGAGTCCAGGTGATTAAATCAATGAGCTGCACCCATTTAGAAAAATCTAGCTGCAGCAAGCAAACTCTTCTGCAAACCCCTCTTCAGTGCAGACTGGGTGCTGGTGAAAGGAAGCTGAATGCCACAAGCTGAACACTGAAGGCTTCAGCTTCCCCAAGGAGCACCTGTGCAAGCTTCTGCCACACCCTGCCCCACCTTCCCAGCCTACAATGGGCTTCTCTCATTCCCCAGAGCACTTGTCTATCTGCTGACTCTGCAAATATGGGCAACTGAGGTGCCGGTTGTTTCTGTGACATGGGAGTTTGTCCAGTCAGGTCTAGACTGAAGCCAGCAAATCCCCCTCCCACAGGCAGAAGCTGACCTTAAGCTCCAATTATTAACTCTGGCTTCCTTTGCCAGCTCCCAGCTACTCCTAAAAAGGGTCTAAACCATGCCCAAAGTCTGGATTATTCACTGCATCAAGTCGCATGCTGCCCTGTTCCCTGGGACTTTTGGTTTCCTTGTATGGAACCATGTTTCAGGGACAGAGCCAGCCTGCAAGCCAAAGGAGGGCTCTGACTTCAGTCGGCTGCTGAGCAGAACCAGGCTTGCAAATTTTTTTATGAACATACGAAAATCACCTGTGGTGGGAGGGGGCTGGCATCAGTTGCTGACAGATCAGCCACTGCTGGGTGTCCTGCCGACCCGTGGCACACAGACATGCAGATGGGCCCAAACTGCAAAGTTCAGACCCACACAATGGAGTGATCCAAAGTATTTCATGGGTGAAGATTGGCTTTAGGAGACAGCATTTTATTTTCTTCCAGTACAGAACTGGTGAACAGTCAGTCATGGATCTGTGTTTCATGACAGGTCCAGGAGGTTGAATTTTAGGGTTTAGTCTCATCTATGACTGCAGCCTCTGGTGCGTCACTGGCAGGACCCAGCTACGGCAATCAGAAAACAGCCAGCCTTTGCCGAAGAGGACAGCTCCAGCACAGCACAGGATCCAGAGAGACCTTTTGGAGCAGGCGTTTGAGTCGCTGACAGAGAGTCAGAGAAGTCTTCGTTAAAAACCTTAGGCCTGAGTGAGATCAGAACCAATGCCTGTTTCGCTGTGGTGTAAAATCCACGGCTTTGACAGGGCTGCTCCTGGCTCACCACCCTATGGCTGGATGGAATCAGTTTTGGTCTCTTCTGCTAGACAGCCCTAGCTCCTCAAGCTGGGGGGAAGCAGGTTTTAGCTCCAATGAGGCTCCTAGGTCACGTAAGAGGAGGTGTCCGTGTGTGACCGTTCAGGCCCAGTCAACCAATCCCTGCAGAAGGTTGCCAGTGAGCACACCCTGGAACAGCTCTTGCAAACAGCCGAATGAGCACAAGATCAAGCACACACGTAAATATGTTCCAGTTTGTCAGGGTCTCCATTAGACTTCATGACTCAAGAGCCAGGTAATCAAATCTGTTTTGCCCTCACACCTGCAAATGCCTGCCCAGAAAAATGCCATCAACTCTGCTCCTTCTACCCTCACCTTGACACTCCTAGTGCATCTAAACCAAAACCTATTATTTTGATAGCCCCTCCTCCCACTCCCCAGATCCTACAGGGAAAACTCTTCAATTGTCTCCGCTGAGTCTTACTTTACTTTACATGTCACAGACAATCCCTTCGAGGAGCTGGAGAGCAGCGGCTGATGCCAATGGCCGACTCCCTTGTTACTTGGAGTCTGTGCAATGCAGCCAAGGCAAGGAGAGGCTCCCAGGAGCATTTGTGCTCGGGCGCAGGCATGAGGCAGGCAAAGACAGCAAGTGAAGCGAGGATGTCGGAATCAGCAGCCTCCGTTTTTCTGCCAGGCTGCAGAGGCCTCCCCAGCTGCCTGGGCTGAGGCCGCCAGAGCCCTCGTCAGCACTGGGCCTGTGGTTCCAGCCAAGCGCAAGGAAAAAGCCGCTTTTCTCCTCCATGCAGTGCTAAATGCCATTTAGTTTCGGTCGCTGGCTTGTCAGTGTCCTCTGGCAGATGCCGAGGGGTTTGCTTTCTCCTAGACAAGCCACTCATCCTCCGGGATCAGAGAAGATTCATTAGATTAGATGGATGGGGGCATCATCCATCCTATGCCCCCCTCGCCCAGCCAGGCAGGAGGGTGGATTACAGCTCCAGGGCTCAGGGGGAAAGTTCAGCATCTTACCGTAAGGGAGGGAAGGGGAGTTGTATGAACTGCTCTGAACAGGAAAGACAAATAAAAAGAACAAGGCAGCAGGTGGCTTAGGCTGAACAATATCAGCTGTTATGGAGATGAGGAAGATGCGGAGCTCACCCACACACCCCTCCTGCGGCTTCTTTCTTCTCCTCCTCTTGGCCCTTCCCCTCTTTCCCTTCAAGCTGGTGTGTGTCCAGAGCACCTTCATGAAGCCATTCCCATTGCCAGCGGCTCTGACCAGTCCCATGCCCCTCTGTGCATCGCAGCTACCCCTTTGAGTGGCTCCCACAGCAAACATACGTGCCTTGGCTGCCTCCTCCTCCAGCCCTGCTGATCCATGCCCATCCACTTCTGCTCCCCCCTGTGCTTTGCATATTCCCCTGCCATTCCCCTGCTCACCTTCCTCCCAGAAACTGTCTCCCAAGCCACCTCCATTCTGCTACCTGTCTGGCATGTGGCTCGTACTCAGGAACAAATGAGAAATCTGTTAGACTTCATTGCTGGGTCAGCCACTTCTCACCCCATCTCTTCTGTTCCCGCCTCTCCCAATCTTAGTCTATGTGTTGTCTGTTTAAATGGTGAGCTCTGAGGGGCAAGGGACCTGGTCTTCTATTTGTTGGGGATACTCCTGGCAGGCTCTCGCTACACTCACATCAGTGGGCAGCACTTCTGAAGAGATTTGCACAGCTAGCGGGACACAGCACATTTCATCTCTAGGTCACTGGTCTGAATCTCTCCCGGCTCAGCGGCAACACTAGCCCTCTGTTCTGAAAGCATAACAAGACATGAGCGCCAAACACAGTGACACCAGAGATTTTTAAGAGCAGGTTAGGGTAGACAATCACTTGTCAGGGGTCATCTAGATAATACTTAATCCTGCCATAAGGGTAGCAGTCGGGACCAGATGATCTCCCATAGTCCTTTCCAGGCCTACGAGTCTATGACTTTTTCAATAGTTTTATAAGGCTAAAAAGAAAAGAAAAGAAAAGAAAAGAAAAGAAAAGAAAAGAAAAGAAAGGGAGGTGCAGAAAAGATGGCTGGCATCTCCCTCAAAAGATAATATTACATATAACGAGCTGACGTCTCACGCTGCACACAGCAGAGTTTTTCGTATGTAAGGATTTTCACAGTAAAGGTTGGTAGCAACAGCACCCAAGGAGCAGTGCTCTTTGACAGTATCTCAGTGCTGCCTTTGCTGTTATTGCAGATATTTATCTTGGAATAAAAGCGCTCATTGCATGGAAAATGAGATTTACGCTATGTACAGAAAATGATCATTTACAATTTATTTGAGACTAATTCAATTATTTAAAACTGAATATAACAAGATTATAAAATTATGTAAACATGTAAAAAATTATTTTACATATGACCTATATCAACTATATATTCTGCCTATAACTGTATTTGTTACTGTAGACGATTGTCAATAACAATTTTATAGTCCTGTAGAGATACACTGAAATATACAGAATAAAACATGTTCTCAGTAATGAAAGGATTTATAATCCAACAGAAAAGTGTATAAACCTGACACTATTAATAAGAAATGTATACAGGATTTTCAGGCTGAAAAGATCATGCTTTACTCTGCAGGATAAATCAAGCAAGTCCCTGAACTGTCACTTGTAAAACACTACACACCCAATATATATTGGTAAACTGGAAAATGACACAGTTTGCCATTAGTTCACATATGCACATAACTTAATTTTCCATTCCGTGTTTCTCTCTCAGGGTCTACATCTTCCATGTGATGGTGTATCCACCTTATACTGGCATGTGAAAGGTTAACAGAGAACTTAGGCGGCTGCTCAGAAAGCAGTCAGTAGGGAGAGGGCTGTGATTTGCTGCCTATCAGCAGCCAGCAAGCCCAGATAAGGGCCACAGCACAAAGCAGCCTCAGTAGCTCCCTGGAGCTCAAGGAGGGAGGGCTGTGTCTGGAGTAGGGTGGGACTGTTGGCATGTTGGATAAAGCAGGAAATTGGGGAGAAGAGAAAGCACTCTAGATGGACTATGAGATTGAAGAGCATGCTGTGGTTGTAGGGAAGTAGCACGGGGCAAATGCAGCGATAGTAGAAGCAAACACCTTACTTAGGGGAACAGCAGGAGGCATCTACAGCATCCATGGGTTTGGAACCAGAGTAGTGGGCGGGCCTGGATCTGCACCACTCACGACCAGGGAAGTGGCAGGACAGCTGACTGCAGTCATATCATAGGGCTGGAAGGGACCTTGTGAGATCATCAAGTCCAACCCCCTGGGAATTGAACCCAGGACAATCTGCATGTTAAGCAGAGGTGTTAGCCACTACGCTATTTGCAGTCACTGTGGGGAAGTGGCCAGATTAGGAGATAAACATTGCTGGAGGACTAAACTACAAAGACGATGCTGAGGAGGTGAGGGGGACTGCAGATTGTGGAAATTACATAGACTCATAGAAACTGGCAGGAACCATGAGAGGTCATAGAGTCCAGTCTCCTGCATTCATGGCAGGACCAAGAACACACTTAAACCATCATTGACAGGTGTTTGTCTACCCTGCCCCCAAAAATTTCCAGTGAAGGAGATACTACAATCTTCCTAGATCCTCAGCTTGGCTCCAGTCAAGTCAATGGAGCCACACCATTTCAACCAGATGAGGATCTGCTCCTGTATTTACAGAACCACTAGCACCAACAAAGCACATTCTACACTATAGATTAGCTAATTAACAACCACAGCACCTATTCTTGTTAATGCTAACTTGGGCAAGGCAAGTCAATGTCAAAGATGGGAGTTCAAGTGAGAAGTTCCTGGCTGTGAGCCTTAGTCCCCTTAGCCACACTGCGAAGATGGCATTTCAACAGCAGGGAAGGAGCCAGTAGCAGAGAGAGCTAAGGTGGGTGAAGCATATTTTCAGAAGATTAGGGGCCCCCTCCATTTTGCAGGCACAGAGGTCTGGATTTACATTTTCAAAACTTTCCAGGGTTTGTGTGCAGTGGTCCGGATCTAGAGCATATGCACTGTTCAAGTCACAGAATAAAAAAGAAAGTGCTCATTAATTCCTAGTGTAAATTCACACCCTCTTTCAAGAAGCTCAGTGTTAAGTAGCAGAGAGACAACATGGATGAGGGAATGTCATTTACTGGACCAACGTCTGTTGGTAAGAGACAAGCCTCCATACTCACACAGAGCTCTTCTTCAGAGCTGGGAAAGGAACTGCCAATGTCACAGCTCAATACAACACCAAATAGAGAGTTTAGTAGCATTTTAAGGGGCCTTTCAAAGTGAAGCAGCCCTTTAACACCTCTAAGACACAGGACAAAAAGGGAGGTTAGTGAGGTACAGATTGCTGTAAAAAAACCATACATCCAGGGTCTTCATTAAGACCGTGACTTTCAGTGACTATCAAAAGTTATGAACTGAAAATCCCAGACTCCTCCTTTGATAGCATTGTGAAGGTCTCCTTTGAGGCTGAGGATTGATGGTCAGCTATCAAGTGACCGCTTTGTGTTACCACATACACACATACAATGGGATTCATTGTCCCAGCTGACTTTCTGTGAACCTGGCCCGGAGAACACAGAGCCGTACTTACATGTCTACCCTCATCTTCTTTGAACATAGGGCCCCTGGGGCCCTAGTGGTAAAATCAGGCAGCAGTAATTCTCCCTAGCGAGGGGCAGAGGCTGGTGTTATCATGTTAACTCCTGTTAATCAGGGATTATTGTGACATAGTCCATTTTCATATGGCACTGTGGAGATTAGGCACACAGCACTGAAGTAAGGTGTTTGCACTTTTGCATTTGATTCTGATTTGCTGTGCAGGAACTTCTGGCCCATCCTCATTCCCCCATCTCTAGGAGTGGCAGCAGTTGAAACACTGAGGGGGCTGAGGCTCTGCTCCAAGGATCAAGAACAAGTTGACTGTATCACCCAACAAGTTGAAGGAAAGCCTGGAGAATCTGAAGGGTCTTTCACGGTACAGGCAACTGCTGTGTAAGCTTTCCACCCACTCTGCCTGCCCAGACACCCCAACGGTGGGCTAGCCGGACCACATCAAGGAGAGAGAGTACAGTTTCCAGGCCAACTCCATTCCTGGGCATCCCTCTACAGACACTGCCATGAGGGATGATAATGAGGGATGCTGTGATGGTGTTTTTTGTTGTATGGGTTCAACTTTGCAAAGAATGCTGAGACCCATCAATTCATTGCAGGTTGGAGCAGCCATTAGATGGCAGCAATGTTTGGTCACTACCAGTTCAGAGGGATGCTGTATTTATGTAACAGGTTATAGAGCTGTCAGCAAGTGGCCCTCTAGCGGTTCGCGGGCCCAGTATAACTCTCTCGGCAAATGGCTTCCTTGGTGCATCCCTACATGAATTCAAACCAGTAAAAACAATACCTCCCTCGACCACAGTATGGTCAATCTGGCAGGGGTCAAAAAGGTCCTCTGAGACACTCACTACTGATGAAGCACGACAAAGGCCCAGCCCAGGCAGAGAATGGCTTGAACCCAGGGGACATATGTGTTCGGCAGGAAAGGAGGCTCAACGCTGTAGTCTCAAGACCCTGGAGGCCAGATTACATGGTCCTACTAGGGAAATAGAGAATGCTGGGATTTTGAACTAACTCCATGTTCTAGTTTGAACTAACCAGCTTAGTTCGAACTTCTGAAGTTCAAACTAAGCATTAGTCCAGACCTTGGCCAGACTTAGTTTGAGCTACTGTTTGAATTAAGGCGGTTAGTCTGGACTAAGTGCCGGTACTATCTAGTTCAAACTAAGCTTTCCTTAGTTCGATCTAAGAAATTTCTTAGTTCAAACTAGGGAAAGCCTAGTGTGGCCATGGGCTAAATTAGTCCAGGCTAAGCCTCCTTAGTCCAGACTAATTTGCCAATGTAGACATAGCTTATTTAGCTATGATTCTTTGATTCTATAAATTGCAGGGTAATTTGTGTGCAGCCACCAAGCCACCCCACAGCCTTGGAAGGAGAATTCCTCAGTTCCCTGAGCCCAAATCTGATGGCAATCCCCTGGGATGAGCCCACTTCCTGGGGCTGTGCAATGGCTCTGGGATTTGACTCAAAGTCCTCCAGTTTGCTGTCTTCTGACCTACATGTCATATCTTTGACTGCTGCATGGGGCAAAGCCTTCATCTGATGGCCATGCTTTGAACGAGCTCTGTCAGAATGGGGAGGAACCTTTACAAAATTGCCCATCACCGTGGGAGTCACACAGGGTTTCTGGTCCAACCATAGTCACATTCTTCTGTGCAGAGAAGACCTTGTACAATTCAAGACTACGTTCACTGCAAACCACTCAAAAATATGGAATGAAGTGCTGAAAATGCAGGTGTGCAAGGAAGAGTTAATGGGACTTAGCCTATAAGAAAACCAGTGGGAGTGGAAGAGGCTGATAGAGCTGTATAGATTTACAGAGGGAAAGGCAGAAGCATGCAGCTGAATGGGTAAGTATTTCAAGGGCTAAGGGACAATTATAAACTTTGAGTGGATATTCAGCATATGTAGGCATGTACACACACACACACACACACACACACAGTCTACATCCACTGAAAGAGTTAAACCACAGAGCATCTCTGTGAAGTAGGCAGGAGAGTTCTGTGAATACCAGATTTTTCAGTTTGCTGGTAATTCCAAAAAATAAAAACAATTCAGTTGAGATCAGAACTAAATGTTTTCTTTGGTGTGATACAAAATTATAAACATTTTTGTTCCATATTGAACATTTTTAAATGTTAAAGTCAAAGGAAATTATGAAACAAAAAAATCATTTCAAGCCAAAAAAATTGAAACAAAATTGTTTTGATTTTTGAGAAAGGCCAAGGGAACATGACCATGGCATCCCCTGCTGGCTGATTATTTCCAAGGTCAGTGTGCTCTCTCCCAGTGGTGCCTTGCCCACCGTTACATCTGCTCCTAAGCTCATGTCACTCCAAGGACCACAGCATCCCCTTCAGGATGCAGCTTTCTGGCCGTGATCGGCGGTGCGCTACCCAGAACTTCCTCAGTGGTGAATGAGGGGGACTCAGTCCACCACTACTCCATGTCCTGACCCAGGAACTTTGCGGGTGGTAGCCAACTGCTGTATCCTCTCCAACTCCTCAGTACTTTTCCCCAGACCACTTCACCATAACCACAACACGTTCTTCACCCTCATCCCACAGCCTCAGCCTGCTCGCCAGAGTCATAGCAGCCAGCCAGAAGCTGCCTCTGCTTCCCTGTTCAAGGGACCCAGTTCTTTCTCCTTGAGCTTGTTGTACTTCTTGAGGCTGAGGAACTGGTCTTTCACAATTGGTGGGTGCCACTTGGAGATTTTAGTTGTATTTGCTAACACAAAGACTTTGACAAACCACATGTTATTTCACCAATGAATTCCTTGTGCCAACTTTAAAGTTATGGACAGACAGGCTCAGCAACAATGAGTCTCACAAACAGAACAAGACTTAAAAAGATTTGGTTTCAATTTTCCTCTTATCATCACCTTGAAGCAATGCTAATTTCTTCTCTTTTAGGCCCTGAGTTTTTAAAATCTCTATTTCTTCTCTAACCTATATAGACATTTTAATATGCCCATCATATTGGAAGCGGCCAGCGCTTGGCTTCTACATATGTGGATCATGAAAGTGAAGAACCTAGGACAACAAGGTCATACATATCAAGAAGGTACTTAGTAACCAAACTACGCTGGCCATTACACTATGTAAAATCAGAGTGGCTTTATTGGCTTTAATGGAGTTTATCAAGATTAAAGCTAATATTGGTGAGCGTCTAAATGTTAAGTTAGACTTGTAGTTTCACTCACTTTTCATATGGGAACAAAATGGCTGCAATTTACAGTATGGAACTTCTCCACTGCTTGGCACTGATGCAAATAAAAATATTTAAAAAATTAGACAGTTTAAAAATCAATGAAAACTGACTTTGTCAGTGTGTCAGACACAACCAACATAATTATCTGGAAAGGAATGTGCATTAGCGATGTGTCTTTCTAAAATTCCAACAGCACTGCTGGGTAGTAATAAGAAAAATATGAATTTCAATAGCTGGAAAATGTCTAAAAATCTTGTCTTCATCCTTCAAATGAAGAGATCAAATGTGTCAAGAGTGCTATACAGAGCAGGTCTTGCTAGGGATGCTTATTCTGTTCTTCTCACAACCCACTTTACTGCACGGTTCATTAATATCAAATTAAGAAAGTCAAATCTTCCTTTCTATATGCCTAAGCATTTTTCTTTACAGCAGATTAAATCTTGCTGGATTGGGCTTTATTTTCACCTTGCTTGTTGCTCTCGTTGCTGTTTTCTTCTAGCTTGGAGTCATTAGCATTTTGTAAGGCTGAGTTTCTGTGTTTTATTCTTTTAAACTAATAGTGATCTGGCATTTTACCACCCAACAAGTATGCCATGGAACAACGTGCAAGGGCTTTTAAATGAAGGTTGAATTTTACATTAGTCACCCTTCCATATATAAGATTTCAAACATACTGAGCAGTCTCTCAAAAATACTCTCTCTGTTAATGAAACACAGTAAGCTGACTTCACAGAATATTTCTGATTTATGCCCAATATTTGATTTAATATATGTAAAAATCATTGCCAAAAGATACCCTCAGCTGCAGATCAGTTATGTTTTATAGTTGATGACGCACAGACTACGTTCCCTCAAGACAGACAGACAGATGTCTCCAAACACACACTTTCAGAATCCCACATGAATAAACAATGAACCACTCAGAGGCCTGTCCTTGACGATGTTTGTCTGACAGAAGTTTATCCAAGCGCTGAATTTAATAAATGATTGATCATTGAAACTGCCCTATCATATCCATCAGTGCAGACTAGAGCTGCCCCCTAGCTACAGAATCCAGATCCACATTTTGAATGCCCTGAAGTCTGGAGAGGGTTGTAGCTAGAGAAGGAGTCAGTATGGTGCATTGTGGAAAAAAAGGGGCTATGTGCAAAATGAAGACATCAGACTGCCAACTCTTCTCCAAAACCAGAAGGAATGGTCTCAAGGGCTCTTTGTAATGTCAACTCTGAAATTTCAGAACAGATTCTACATTGGACTAAGTATGGAATGACCCATACCTGGCATAAACACTGGTCCATTTTTCCAAAGGGCCCTCACTCTTGCCAACTTCTTTTGGAGACCATATTGCACTCAAGTAAAGTGTTTTTTGTATTAATAATGCATTACTAGTGACTGAGAAGCAAAAAGACTTTCCCCCATTCCTATTATGTCAATAAAACATTCAGAATTTTTGACTGTTCTTCATAAATCTTTTGGTAGGATCATCCAGCCAACTAACTTCATCTATCAAAGACGGATGGATAACAAAACACATCTGAATCAATGGACTGGGCTGAAGCAAAGTACCAGGTTGGAGCAAAAGACAGAGAATTGCAATTTTTAATATGAAGAAACATGGTGCCCAGCATTAGCCACACAAAGTCAGCAGTCAAGAAGATACCTCATTACAAGATATTAAACACAGGCAAAAATACTCAGCCTTCACTGTCCTCCCCACACACAGTTCAACAAGATATGCTCCCCTATCATTCCTATGTCTCCTAACTCCTGTTAAAGCTGTAGCATTCAGTATGTACCCCACATATACATCATAGCAGTGGATTTATTCAAAGCAATGGACAGGGAGTGGAAACTCAGTGAATTAATATGATGATCATTCTACTGAGGGCAATAAAAATAAAAGATTAAAAAACTACTGCATAGGAGCTATAGAAAAACTATGACAAGGAATACAGACAGGAAAAGAGTAAACCCCTGTTTCCGTCATTTTAGAATAACAGTATGCTTTAAAGTCTCTGTACTTTGATCAGTGAAAGCATTAATTATCATGTCCATCAGGAAAATCGTTATTGTCAAACTGCCTTTTACCATGCTAATGAATATCCAGTTTTTGATAGATAGATAGATAGATAGATAGATAGATAGATAGATAGATAGATAGATAGAAATAGCTCTTCCTTTAATTAGTCATTTTATGGATAACTGCTCAGAAATTCTCACTTAAAGTTCTAGATCTGTAAGTGAAACCGTTCTGCAATAAAATTTAGTGTCAATTATTACTTAAATGACTAGCCCTGATTTAACATTTGAGGAGCCATTTTAAAGTACCCCAAGGTTTTGTGAAATCTAAATATAACCCCATGTTTCCAAAGCGGGGAGGGGGGGAATTTATTTGCATTTTCCAGTTACACTGAAGGGATCCAGGGGGCTGACTCCTCCTTGATCAAACAGTGTGCCAGTGCGGGTTCCCTCTTCCACTCTAATCTTATGGTAGCGTGGATTTTAGGGACTGGAAGGGCAAATCCAAGGATATGGCCATCTCTGCCTCCTCACCGGAGTCAGCTCCTTTGGTTAAATACCACATTCAACTCTTCCAGTCATCGGCCAGGAGCAAGCTTCTGGACTTCACCTAGTGTTTCTTGATCCTCCCGTGGTAGATGCTCACCCACAGTGTTGTATGCATCTGCCCTACAGCTTCAAAAAGGGACTAAGTAAGTGACCTTGGGAAAAGGCATTATCAGCATGACAGCGTGGCCCATGTGTCAGTGGCTTGCTGCCGGCCAGAATGCTGATCAGTCCCACGGACAATCTGGTCCCCCAGCATCTTTCTTCAGCCCTCCCAGACATTTTGCATTGATTGTCATTAGGGTTATGTTCGCTGTCCTGAGATTACTGTTAGCTTGCCTGGTCTTTCCAGTCCATTAAGGAGCCATGGCACTGAAACCCAGAAGGGCCCAACAGATCTTCCATTCTGACCCTCCATACATCACAGTCAACCACTGCCAACCAGCACCAGCCCATGAAACCCATCAATGAAAATGAGACCAAACTATCAGCGTCCACAGGAGACAAGATCATAACATGATGCAAGTGGAGAACAACAGGGATCCAGGTTCACCAATGCCCAAGTCCATGCAGTGGCACAGAAATGATTATGTGACATACACTCAGGTAACACGGGCAAGGGACCTGCCTCCACACGCTTCAGGGGAAGGCGAAAAAACTCCAAGGTCATTGCCAGGCTGACATAGGGGAAAATTTTTTCCTGATCCCACTTGCTACAATGAATGAGATTTTGCGCACATGAGCACCGGCCAGCCAGCCCAGCACCTAGCCCTCCCCAGCCAGTGTCTCATCTCCAGCCAGGGCCACCCCTTATGCTTCAGTGAAAGTTGATTAAAAAAACATCAAACAAATTACACTGGGGAAGGAGAGGAAGGGAATCCCTTCTGACCCCTGCCAGTGATGGGCCGAAATGCTGAGCCATGAGCTTTAGAGACATGAGACAAAAACCAAAAGTGAGGCCCAGGGCTGCTGAACCCTGCCCACATCATCACAATCACTCCTGTCATACCACAGCCAGACAAGAAGCGCCAGGTTGAGAACACCACTGGCAATAACAGAGGACCATGTTTTGGATGGACAACCCATTGGCTGAAAAAATGCACTTCCATATCAATTGAAACTACCTGTGAATTCAGGCTGATTTGGCCGTCAGCTTGGACTGGGGGGAAGGGGGAGATATTTTCTTTTAAAACAAAGTCAGCATGTTAGCTTCTGACTTTTGCAGAATGACACATTCCAACTTTGCATTTTGACACTGCGTTTCATTCTGAAGATTAGCAAGATTTCTTTTTTTTAACCCAAAACAGAACTATTTAGGGTTTTTGTTTCAGCAGCAAAAACACAACATTTCCATGTTGGGACAGCCCAAAGCAATTCTCTCTTCTTTTCCGGATTATGCAGGTAGGCCACCGAACTGAAAAGTCAACTATTACTCAGCTCTAAATATAGTGAACGTACTTTGCACTTCTATAGTGCCTCCCACCTGAACGTCCTAGAATCTTTACACATGCTGCTGAATTTAACTTTGCAACCACCCACTGAGGCAGAGAAACATCCTCTTCTCATTATACAGACAGAGAACCTGAGGGTCAGAGAAGTAGGTACCCCTTTTTAAACTTGGATATCTAACCAAACAGTGCTTCTCACCAGTGCTGGGAATTCATGGCCATGTGCTCAGCACGCTGGAAAATGAGGTAATTTATTATGGTGCCAAAATAAGGATTTAACTGCCAGACTTTAGAGAACCAAGTTTAATACTCTTGGCCTGAGCAATGTATCTCCAAATCACATGGCAAATCATAGTAATGAAGGAGAGAGAATCCAGCTCTCCTCACTACCAGAGGATATCTCCCCTGAAGGAAACATTCAGGAAATCGCTGTGTAGTTTTAAATGACACCAGCCCAGAAACAGCCTCTGCTATGATCCCACCTCCACAACAGGGGAGAAACTGGAAATACTTCAGAGTGACTGAATCTTTTGTGAATTTCCATGATAATTTACATCATTTTTAAGCATAATTGTTTCTATGCACATAAAATGAACATATACTGGGCTAACACAGCACCTCCTGGTCTTTGCCCATGCACTCTCAGTGGACTGCAAGCCTTGGACTGGCACCAAATAGTTAGATTCCTTAACATCTTTTGCTACTAGTATATAAAGCAATGCAATTAAGAAGGACGCACAGCACTGCAAAGAAGCACATTTTCTCTGTAGCGCTCACCCCACATGCAGCCTCTCTGCATGATTAGTGTTTGTTGTGTTCCTTTGCAGTGTGCTGTCTAGGCTTGGATGGTAAGATCTTCAGGGCAAGGAATACACCCTTTACGTATCTACCAAGCACTTAATACAAGTGAGCAGTGGCATAAAAAATAATTTCGGGCTAGACCCTGGGGTCTAGCTGGTGAGAGCTCAGAACAATTCACAGGAACAGAAAGGACAAAGATGAATCTAAACAACCTACCCAACCCCAGTCCTGGAGTGGTCTTCATGATGGTGGAGGTCCAGCTGTCCCCCTTTGCCATGGCCATGCACCTTGTGCTGGCTGTGGATGGCACCACCTTAACCTGCAGAAGTGCCAAGGACTGTCCTACGAGCAGGTCAGTCAACTTTCTACTTGCAGTGCAGCACCAGGGGGAAGCCACAGGTGCCATACGCCAATGATCAGGAGCACACATGCTGGAGCCATGTCAGCACAGCAGAATTGCAGATTCCATGTCAGAAGGAAAAGTCAATTTCTAGCCTTTATGATTGTAAAGAAAAGCTTAAAATTCTGCCGAGTGTCACCGATACAGTGCCATCTGCCTGAGCCTGCAGGGTCCCAAGACAATTGTTCTTGTCCCACTCTTCTCAATTGGGGGAGGGGGCCGTGGTGGTGGCAGTTACTGCTTGGAGGGAGCCCTACCACCTTCACCAGTGTGGGTGAAGTGCAGAAGAGCATCGCAGGTTCCCCCCCCCCCCCCAAGCAATATATTGTAAATCCAGAGAACATTTTTGCCATGCTCTGGGCATGGGGCCCCATGCCTCTCTCCTGGCACCACAGGGAGGGAAGGGACCCCCGGCCACCAGCATTGTCAGCAAGTGGGACCATGCCAGAGCAACAGGGCCCAGGCTGGGGTGCCCCCAGGATACCCGTGTGCCTTGCTGGGGGCCCACCTGCCCTGTAGCATGGGCCAGTGGGCAGGATCCCAACTGCAATGAGTCATTTCCCCCTAACGTTGTGCCCCAGGCCCTGGGAAATATAGCAACGCCATGAGGAGCTGCCTTCTCCCCGCACCACTGGCACTGGAAGGGAGGGTCTGTCCTGCCATCCCAAGCACCACAGACAGACAAAACCACTGCCCCTGGGGACAAAGGCAGATCCACATCTGGATCTAACCCAGTGATGCTAACTCAGTCCAGACTCACCAGGGGTGTATAATGCTAGGGAGCTTGTCTCTTGACTGGCCATTTTCTTTCCAGACCTTGAAGTCAAAGCAGTACCACACGATGTGCTTTCCATCATTTGGGACTGAGACTGAAGGATGTGACAAATCACCAAGCATTCTTTCACTTCTGTTAGCTCCAGCAACACTCTGCTATTGGAAAGCCTGCCCAGAGGAACCGCTGTCCTGAGCGGACTGAGAGGATAAGGACCAGGTAGCCAAGAAAAACGCAAAATTCCTGCCTGCTTTGCTGAGTGTTGCACAAAAAATACTCTCCTGTTTTCCCGCACTGGAATGTCCTGGAAAAGAAGTCATGCAAAATCTGACTGAATAAGACAAAGATGGAGCTAAGAGCCAGGGGCCATATGAGGCTGCACCATTCTAGGAATGACATTTCCTCCCTCCTTGCTGTGCATGAGAAGTCGGTCAACTTTTGTGGGTGCATCTTATTTCCCACCCTGGTGCCTGGATAGTTCAGCTAGCTGGCACCACTAGGGGCAGAGTCCTGACTCTGTCCCAACCGGCCCATTTACTCATAAGGCTGGATACGCAGGTGTGCAGTGCCCCTGAGCCCAGAACTGCAATCTGCACAGCCCCCACGCAGTATGTGGAGTGTGGAATGGGCCCCACTTCTGCTTACTATCCCCTGTGCAGACGTATTTGGCCTGGGGCTGAGGGTCAGTCTGCAGACACTGCAGGAAGAGTCTCACTGAGCAGAATGGCTGCTTTGAGCACCCAGATCCTGACGGATTCAGCTACAGTGGAGGTCCAGCCGCTTCCTGGAGCATCAGGGACAGGCCCCCCCGTCTAGAGACATGGTGTGCTGAGGCGATTGCTGTGCTCATGTTGCCCAGATGTCAGCTCAGGATTCAGTCTGATCCTTGAGGTCAGAGGCTGGGCAGGTGGTTTTCCACACTCCCTGGTCTAACATGGGAGGGCTGTGAATGGCAACTAATCAGGCCAGTATGTTCGCTACCACACGCACTGGTAGGGGCAGGGGACGTGGGATGGTTGAAGGTAAACGATGACATCGGAAGGGCATTATCATCAGGGCATCGTGAACAGCGATGTCATGATCTCATCACACACAGGACTAGGCAAGTGGAGGCTTGCTTGGTAAGGGAAAATAAAATGCAAACGAGTTGCCTGCTCGGAGCAGTTCCACTGAATGTGTGTTTAGGGTCAGTCACAAAGACCACGGCCCAGAGGTGTTTTGGGGGATTGCGACCCTGCACTGTGCCTTGCCATACGTGGGCACACGATAAGGCTCTTTCCTATGCTGGACTTGGGTCCCTCGCAAAACTCCTCATGAGGCCTAAAGACTTCCCTGAGAGTGGGCTCAGGACCTTACCATCCATCTTCTTTGGCAGGTTTCCGCTAAGGCCTCAGGGTTCCCTTTTTCTTTAAATGTCACTCCGCTTTGGACCCATCCACTTCTACAGGTTCAGTTTCTGGAGGGTTGCTCTTCCTGGGCTTCATTTCACATGGAAGACTAAACCTAGAGAGCCTCCTTTCCCACAGCATTGGAGATTCTCATAAGAGGAAACTGCTGCCAGTTTTCCAGAAAAGCAACTAAGGGTCACAGTCCTGCCCTGACTTACTCGCTCCCCCTGGATGGCAACAGCCCTGGGAACTCTGATTGCAATAAAGCACGTCCTGTAAAATTACAACCACAAGAATCAAACAGCATCTCCTGCTCAGTTGGTCTCTGCTCCAAATCCAGGAGCTGCTTGTGTTACAAGGGGTCTGACTGCCCTAGAATGGAGTTCAGTAACCCTGCCTCACTCTGGTGGAGTTGCCATCACTAGAAAGATGCCCCCTATTTTGCCGTCATTACCGTTCCACCCCCAGTTACGGTTTGACCATCAGAAATTCCACAGCGAGCCGCCAGTCTGTTGTTGTAGTGCATGACACTGCAGAGACTGTACCGGTTTCAAGACACACAGGTTTTGCATTTTTCCATCAAACACATACACAGCACACGTACAAGAGGGATGGGTGCCACACACCAATCAA
Source organism: Podocnemis expansa (assembly GCA_007922195.1). Taxonomy (NCBI): domain Eukaryota; kingdom Metazoa; phylum Chordata; order Testudines; family Podocnemididae; genus Podocnemis; species Podocnemis expansa. The sequence goes on along the minus strand of ML682073.1, from coordinate 247,921 downwards.
TCACCAAAATAACACGCTGCTTCTTGACAGCTTTGGGTTTCCTGTCTGATCAGATATTCACAGACTTTTTTCCTAAAACAACACACTTACCTGGGCTAAAGCCTGCTAGTTCTCTGAATCACAGCTCACTGGCATTGGCATTTTATAGGCACTGCTGCCTGCCTTAATCAGCAAATGATCGGCTAGTTCCACCCAGGCGAGCTAGAGCCCTGACTGCCAAGCCCGTTAGAGAAATAAAACCGGATTTTAAATATAGCTGGTTCAGGTCTAGGTGATGCAGGCGTGTGGCACCACCCAATTCTGTATCATTTGTCTCCCATTAATATTCTTGCTCTTGGCTGGTGCGTATCAGCCAAAGCGGTTCCCAGCTCTGTGCTCTCCAAGGGTTAAACTGGAATGGCCTCCAGCCTTTCCCATTCATCCAGGGCCATGCCATCCCTCAGTCTCCTCTCAGGATGGATATTTGGGGATCCCGAGCTCCGGAGCAGCTGAACGGCCCTGTGGGCTGCTGGGGTGAGCCCCAGGGAGACGGAGGGCGAGGGGCTGGGTGCAGGTCAGAGGAGGGGAGTGTTGGGTGGGACACAGGCTGCTGGGGGGGGGTCTCCCGCATTTCTCCAGACCCCCCAGGCTGGCTATGCAGCAGCAGGAGGAGGGAGGGCACAGCTCCCGCCCCTCATTTAGCAAAGCGAGGGGGGATTTCCAGGGTGGCCCCCACATTTCCTGCAGCATCAGGGCAGCCAAGGACGCAGGGGCTCCCCCGCGCCCCCCAATGCAAAAGCCGGGGGGCTGCAATGCTCGCCCCGTCCCCCCACCTACCTTTGCTTTCCATGGCAGGGCCGGCGAGGCTCAGGAGCCGCAGGGAAGTCGAGGCAGGCGAGCCCCTCTCCAGCCGGGAGCAAACCCCTCAGCCGCCTCCTGCTGCCAGGCCGGGCGCCGGGGCTCGGGGCTGCAAGAAGCAGAGGGGAGCAGTCAGGGGGGCACGGCCGCGAGCGGCGGGCGGTGCTCGGCGCTGCCGGTTACCTGGAGCGGAGCTGTCCCGCGCTGTGGTGCTGCAGGGGCAAGTGGCGGAGCAGCCCCTGGCTGGCTGGCTGGAGGGAGGGAGGGACGGACGGACGGACGGCAGATTTGCATGGGAGCTGGTGCGCATGCCCGAGCCCCCCCCCCAGCTCAGCTCATCCCTCTCCCAGGCTCCAGCGTTTGGTCTCCCAGCCAGGCTCTGCTGCAGATAAACGCCGGCCTGGATGGTCCCTGCCAGCAAGAAGTGGATTGGATTGTGCAGCCTCCCCGGCTGGGCCCTGGCTTGCCCAGGAGGGAGGCGCTCTCTCCTGCCCGGCTGGGGGTTTTAGTCCAAGCACGGCTACTCCGCACTGGCACCGCCGGCCGGGGAGTCGGAGCCTCCTCCTAAGGGCGACCTTGGCAAGTCACTCGTGGAGCCCCGCAGCCAGCTCACGCGGCGTGGTGGCTTCTCAACACGCATCCCGAGCGGATGTGGTCAGGGGTTGCTGGGTTTTCAAGGCCCGATCGGGTCCACACGCCAAAGACATCCACGTCTTTATAGCCCCTTTTAGAGGTTCTTAGTGAGTTCATGCATAGACACGTTTAAGAGTCGCATGTAAAAAAAAAAAATCTGATTCACAGGAGCAGGACAGGGCTGTGTGTATGTAAACAAATTAACAGCCAAAAACTAGACTTATGCATCACCTGTTCCAACCTCTCATTTGTATACATCTGTAATTTTGTAGCTGTTTTTTTTTAATAAAAATCTGAACCAAAAAATTCATTGACGTTAAACCCCAAAAGGAGCATCAGACAGGTCACAGCTACAACCACATTGCGTTCCCAGAAGGGAAGCAGCATCGCACCCCGGTGCTAGAGGCAAACTGCTGGCTGCACATTGCTGAGGAAGCCTGCAAAGTTTGCTGGATAGGAGGCTTCCTCTCTTGAAATCTGGGGTGATCTGAGTTTTTGTGAAAGATGCTGGATGGCCAGGGCCCAAGCAGGGCATCACACATGCAGCCATTCAGACTGGGCTATAACGCCTCACTAACATTCCCTGGTCTCTGGACTAAGGGAGACAGGATAATTCGCTCCTTGATCTCAGTTTTGTAATGCATGCACTTGTCCAGCAGGACCCTGACTGAGACCCTAACCTCATTTCCCAGGTCGGCCTTCAGAACCTTTGGATCCCAGCAGCGTCTAGAGGTGCCCAGCCAAGAACAGGACCCTCCTGTGCTAGGAAAAGTTCAGAGACAAGGAGAGGCAGCCCCTGCCCTGATGAGCTGACAGCCTGAACAAACAAGGTAGGAAAAGGGTGGGAAGTGGGTGCAGAGAAGACCCCCAGACCACCCATCCCAGAATGGGAAACCCAGGCTGCCAGCGCTATCCATCAGGCTGGACAGCTGGTAGAAAGCGATAGTGGCTATGGCCTGAGGCTACAGATGAGAGGCTCTCTACCCACCACCTGCTATTTCCCTTGCCCCGCTAGTTCTCTGCAGAAGCTAGTGTTTGGTATTCGGGTCCAAATGGCTGCCTGTCTGGGGCACACACCCTGCTTTCCCAGCTGCAAGGTGCATACCCCAACCAGGCAGCCATTTGGACGTGGTAGCTTAAGGCTGCTGCCCATAAAAAGCAAGACTGATGCTCATCCTTGGACTCTTGGCTGCTGACATTCCTGCCCCTCTGTTAAGCTGGCCCTGCACCTGCTTCCCAGAGGGTTTGCCCATTTCCCTCAGGCACAGATGCCAACCAAGCTAAGAAGGGTTGTTGTGTAATGATGCATGTCTGTGTCTTCTGCAAGAAGCCTGCTGCTCTGTGGCTGCAGCAAACTGGGTGCCTCCTGACCTTTATCCTTTTGACACTTACAGGCAAAAGCTCCTGGAGACTGCTGGAAAGCAATGTGTCGGGCTGCCTGGCACCAAACCCTGCCAGAGAAACAGGCTGCAGAGCTACACAAATCTGGCAAGGCCAGATCCTGTGTCCAAAGTTATGCCCATGGCAGGCAGTACTGCTGGAGGAACAAGTTCAAAGGGTGGAAAGGAGATCCACTAAGCAGCTGGTGCAGACTCCCAAGCTGAATTTCTCAATGGCAGGATGCTCACATCTAAGCGACCACAAAAAACTAACATGAGGCTACATATAGGTTTGCATGCAAGACCAGTAAAATGAGAGTGCAGAAGGGGCCTTCTCTGTTGTTGGGTGACAGCTGTATCCAACATCACAGTCTTGTCCTCACAAATCCTCCAGTAGGGCACAGCAGGAGCACAAGGCAGTTGGCATTCAAACGAGTACCAGGAGAGACTGCTAGCCAGGCCAGACAGAGTCCTCCACAGCAGGTGAAAAGGTGCCTGACATTCAGAGAGGGCACCTGGGCACAATACACCTGCCTCCCTTACAAACTAGTGTGCTGGTAAGTGACACACTCTCTTCCCCCGGCAGCTAGATCCTAAGCCACGTACGGCATTATAGAGTGAAAAATCCACCTTACAGTCCACCGGAAAACTACCAGTGGCCATCAGTCCTGGCCACTTTCCATGTGGAAGTATATGGGAGGAAGGAGAAGCCTTGACTTGCACTGAGATATTGGTCCATCTTTAGGACTGAGCTGCAGCCAGGACTTAGAATGTGACTTTGTGGGTGACTTGCCAGAGAAAATTGGGTCCCTGAATCATGTTTAGTCGCTAAAGATATCCATATCTTGCAATTCACTGACCTCCCATAGTGCTGGGCCTTCTTAGGGGTGGATCTTATGGAAGGCACAAGGAGGCATTGCCTTTCTTAATTGGCTGCTATCTACCTGCCTCCTTCCTGCTCAGGCAGCAGTCAGTGACAGCAGCATCTGGCCCCAGGCCAGGACACAGAACTTGTGGGCTCTGTCCTGGGGTCATGGGCAGCAGCAGGAGTTGGATGCTGCTCGGGGCTGGCATAGTAAAGGGACATGGCTGGGGATGTGGTGGGGGTGGTGCGTGGGTTGCCTGTAGAGCTGTCTCCCCCTGGGGAAGCTCACTGACCACCCATGGGCTTCATCTCATTGCACATCTGGTAGGAAAGATACGCAAGAGCTGGCCAGAGCATCTGCAACTTGCTGAGATAGCATGGGCCTGTGTTTGAATGGGCAGATGAGCATGAAACTTGTCACTAGGGAACTTATTTACTGGTGTAGAATGGGGGTCCATCACCAAAATTATGAAATAAATAGGCCAAAAGCCCACATGGGGCTCAAACCAGATCCATTCCTATTACCCACAACCCCAGATGGGGTGTTTGTATCTGTAACCCTAACTCCAACATCTCAGCTGGCTAGATGGTGGACTTCTGTAGTGGAGTGTGAAAGTGCACGGCTCCACCCAAGTCAATGGTGAAACTGCTCCAGTGAACAGAACTAGGCCAGCACTTCCAGGAATTTGATCCTTGAGCTCTTTGGGAATTCACAGTGAGAGCAATCTAGCAGGTGGCAGCCAAGCCAGCAGAAATCTCGAAGGCAGAGAAAAACAAAACCTGGGCCCTGTCCCACACACGCCATTGTAGAGGGCACCCAAAAGCTTGATCAATACTCAGGCATGAGCAGCAGCCAGAGCAGCAAGTTACAAAGACCTGTGGCAGTCCAACAGAGAAAGGGAATAGCTCCTACATTGTTAAATAACTGGCAAGCAGTAAGTGCACAGAAGAGGACAAGTACGTAACATACACAATAAATGGCTATGGTCTGGACAAAAAATCCCTTCTGAGCCAAGAGCACGCAATTACTTAAGGAGGAGAAACCTTGCTTCTACAAAAGCTTGCATCAATAAATGGCAAAATCCAAGTACCAGATCACAGACAGTGGCTGTCACTCCTGTACCTCACACAAAGAATGGGGAGAAGCAGAGCAATCACCAGAGAAGCCCATTCAGAGCCAGGGTGTTTTACAAAGAGCAAGGAGAGTCACAACCTTTGAATCAAGGTATAATCAACTCCATTAAAACACTGTTTTCAATTAAATGGCATCAGGATTATTCTGATAATATTCTTGAAGGGTAAAAAAACTAATTAAGGAGCCATTACTGCACCAAAAATATTTTTTGAACATAGTGCATCACAAATTGAAAAAGGATGAACGAGAAGGGAGGAAACAATCACCAGGGTGACTCTTGGAGTAAGGTGCTGTTCAGGGAGTGAGAGTGTCAGAACTGAGCCTTGTGCTAGAAAGTAAGAGCCTGAGCCATGAAGCCCGGAGTAACAGGCTAGGCCTGAGGCCTGAGCTAAATGATGGTCAAGTCTATTATTAAGCAAAGTTAGCAGAAGTCAGGCTGTGAATAAGGCAGGTGCACATTGACTGGTGATCTCTTACCTCCTTGGAAAGCAGCACCTTACCACATCAGAGAGGCCACACACAACTCGTTTGCATTGGGGATGGGTCTCCAAGGGGGAATATCTTTGCCTCACACCATCTACCGAGCTAGCATCGTTGTCAGGGCACACAGCTATTAAGTGTACTCGCAGCACGTATAAGATGCTTCGTTCTGTGCTCGTTTGACAATAAATCTGGCCAGGTGCCATCATTGCTGAAAGGATCTGTGGTCTTACTGGGTAATTTGATTGCGGTTTGGTGTCCTGGTTATATACTCTGAGCTGGGACAGCGTACACACCGGGAGAAGGCACGTGCAGTCGACAACGGGACCCGCGTGACCTTCAGGCAACTCCTATTACTCATTTTGTTTGTGAATCTTATACAAAAACAGTCCTGTTTGCATGGATGCTCTTGTGAATAAAATTAATGATGGCCTCCTGAAGAGGGAAGGTATTTAATTCACTGACTGGATCACAAAAAACACTCCCCAGAATTTATCCTGCTATGGCTTTCACCATTGGCCGAAGCAGAAGTTGAGTTTGTAACTCCAAACTCCACCAGGCTGGCGTTCCAGCATCATCCCTTAGCAAATGGTTTCCCAGAATAGTCACTCCACCCCTCTCCTCACTATTCTTAGTGGTTGCTAGGCTGGAACAAAGAAGTGCATTAGGTAGTCACTTAGGGCTTGTTCCAACTCCCATTAAAAGACTCCATGGGAGTCTCTTCCATCAACATTAATGGTAGTTGGATCTGACCCATCAGGTCCAATCTCACAATGTTCTAGACATATCTTTCAAGGTGCTGAGCACTTTTATCTCCCAGTGAAGTCAGTGGGAATTGGGGGTGCTTAGTTACTGCTGGATCAGCCCTGGGTCCTGTGGGATCCATCTTACATCTGTCACTAATCATAATTTAATGTGTAACTTTATGCCAGCTCTTTTGCTATGACTCTATGGAGCACTCTTTGCAGAAGTACAGGTGGTCAGTAGCATCCTGGACCCAGCAAGCAGGAGTCAGATGCTTTTATGCACAACAGATGCAATCTGGATGGAAGCCAGCGGATAGATCTGTTTCAGATACACTCCATTCGACTTGATGACAAAACCAAAGGTAATTACTTCAGCACAGCAAATTAACTTGCTCTCCCAAAAATAGAATAGAAAGAAACATGGCAGGGTAGAGACTGCAAGACAGCCATCCACAGTGTCAGTTTTACACAGTCATCAGTTTGTGCAAGCTGTGTCTCACAGCTAATTGGGAGTAAATTACAGATGATGGCTTGGAAATGAAGAGTCCTTTATCCATCTCCAGAGGCCTGGGCCTTCTGCATTCTTCTCCCCACTGCTGTGTCTCCAAACGGTGAGTTTTTAATGCTGAACCTTCTAAAATGTCATATGTGAGAAATGCAACAAAGCGCATGAGTGGCACTGGCTGTCCTTCTTGGTTGTGGTGTGGCTCTCCCATGCTCCAGTGAATTGGGTTCAAGTGAGGACTCAGACCTCTGAGAGCTAATCCAAGCAGAGCCTCCAAATCTGTTGTGGGTTCCCCCCCCCAAATAGTGGTGGGTAAACCCACGGAGGGGCCAGCTTGATTTGGCGTCCTCAGCCCCAGGCTGATCACGTGCCAGGCCCCTGGCTCACCTGGTGCCATTTCCTATCAACCCCAAGGGCCGACATGGCAGCTGGGGATCAGGAAGTTGCAGGGATACCCTAAGCACACCAGAAGGGGGACGGGGGCAAAGGAATCTCTACACTAGCCCTGGAGGGTGCCACTAAACTGGGATGAGCTCCCCTTTGCTAGCTATATTGATTTTAGGGTCGTTTTGGGCCAGTGATGCAGCCCAAGCAGGATCCCCAAGGTAACTTATCATGAGAGGGAAATGGATTTCCTTGGCCCTAAATGCTCTGTATTCAGCGGGGCTTTTCAAACAGCCACCCTTACATAGCCAGTGGTCACTCTGCTCATTTCCAGAATGAGTCCTTGAAGGCCAGCAGGCTCAACTCTGCCTGGAATGAGACTTCAGAGCAGAATGCAAACGAGGAGCCTTTTGGGCTACAAGGCAGCAGTGCCAGCGCTAGCGAAGAACTGATCCCTCTGGCAGATCCTGGGCCAGACCAGAGCTCCCTCTGCATGGATGCAGGCTGCACGTCTGAAAGCTTTTAGTTTACTATTCATTTGCTGTATGTTGTTATGATTAATTACCAGCTTGTGTCATAAAGAATCACTGCCTGTTAAATAGAGTTCAGTTGCAGGGTCCTAGAGGTATAAGACCGATCAGTATTTAGAAGGAATAACTATGTAGTAGTTATCTAGGTAAGAAAGGCTGAAACAAGACCTTGAGGCCAAGACCTGGAAGCTATTTTATTAGCTATTTTTGGCCATGGAGATGAGAACTGTTGCCATAAGTAAGTGACCAGTGAATAACTGGTTGCCCTAAGATTATGGGAAGACATACCAGGGGGTAAGATTGTGAAAAATTACCCAGAAGATTAATTTTAATTCACAAAAATGCTGAAGAGGCACTTCTGTCTCTAATGTGTCTTAACAATGGGACGCAGGTTGTGCATTAATGCCAACAAGAATAAAAGGAACCAAGGTGACCAATAGGAATGGGGTCAACAGTTTTTGGGGACACCAGACCAATAAGAAAAAAAGGGGTGACACTTCCCTGAACATTTACAGAATGAAGATATGAACATGGGGGGAGGGGGGAACAGAGTGGGAAAACTCAGCTTCCTATGGGAAAACTCCAGAAGGAGCCATCACACTACTCATGCTCACCCCAAAGACAGCCACAGACCCAATACCTAGGAGGGTGGGAATATGACTGTAGCTGTAATATTTGCATGGATAGACATGCTGTGATGCTCACAACTGTGCTAGTAACCTTATTAAGACAGATAAAAGACAGAAGACTTTGTTCTTGTGATTGTCCATGCTATTGTCCTTGATTGTCATGTGGGTCTGTGAGCTCTAGATCTAAAGACAGGCAGAGCTGATTCATTGCACTTGAGCCTGTAGCCCCAGAGCTGAACTCTCTTGGAGTAAAAGAACATCACTAAAATTAATTTTAAATTCAAAAAAGGCTACAAACTGGACCAAAGGGGATTGTCCCAGAACCTCAGGCTGAGACAAGCACCCGGGTTAGGTCATCATCTCCCGTCCTTTTGTAGTGCCTGGGAGATGGGCTTACCACACGATGTGGAGAAAGGTGTCCTTCCCCATTGCATTGCCCATATCCTCAGAGACCTGCCCCAGAGGGTTGCTCCAGCAAACCATTAGAGCAGCAGAGCTACAGCTTCTGACTGTAGCACACTACAGCTGTGTGCATTTGATACTGTTATTTAGCACTGGCTTCCAGCAACACCTGTACTGTGCTAGGTGCTGTACAAATAACAAAGGAGGTATGGTTGCTGTCCTGAGACGCATAGGAATATACAGGTGTAAACAGATGAAGGGGAGTGACACCCCAGCAAAGCCAAGACAGATCAGCATCATATAATTACTAGTGACACAATTGTGGTTCGTGTGGTTGGTGAATGCCAGGGATGATGACAGTGCTAACAACAGTAATAAGGACTGGGGGGAAAGAGGAAGCTGGGGGGCTATTGAATAAAGATTGGCAGTTCAATTTGCAATATATTAAGTGTCAGTTGCCGTCAAGTCCAGAGACATCAGAGAATCCAGCCAATTGGCAGGATTAGATGAGAAGGCAGAATTATGAAAACAAATATTCAGATTGACTATGGACATTAGACAGCCGGCAGGGTGCCAGAGCTCAGTAAGGTGCTTACCACTCCTGGCTTTGAAAGGGTCTCTAGGGCACTGGTCAGGAATTTGTTAATGATTTTCTTTTTCAGCTCTGAAAATGCCACCTTGTTGAAACTGTAACTGTGCACAGCAGAGGGTGGGTTCTGATGAATTGGTTTTGGAAATATTTTCGAAAAACTGGTTCAAAATTGTCAACCATCCTGTTTAGACATTCTCAAAACAAAAAAAAGTGAGGTTGTTTTTGTTTGAAATGATTTCTTCTATAGAATTTTAAGCTAATTACAGAGTAAAAAAATTAAAAGGTGAAAACTGAAACAAAAAGTTTCAAACATGTCAAAACCAAATGTTTCAATTGACCCAAGCCCATCTTTTTTTTTTTTAACTGATTTTCGCCATCTTCACAAAAATAGTTAAAATTGACTTCTTGTCCCCCCAGTCTATTTTCTTCCCAGCTGTAGCTCTGCATCTGTATCCCTCACACTGCTTCCCCATTGTATTGGCCATAAGCACCTTTTTATTGTAATCACAGCCTTTGGTTAGCTCTTCTGCTTTAGAGGCCTTTTGCGTACAGATGCTTCAATGTTTTAAGAGGAAACTTCTTAAGCATCCGTGAAAGAGATCAGTGGTTATCCGTTGCTGTAATGGAGGAAAATCCATAATTAAAAGCAAAACAAAGCTGTACCAGAACCAAGGGCGTATTTCAAAGTGGACATTTCATGTTGAGTTGCACTTCCATAACTCCAGCCACCTGAAGATCTCAGAAAATTTCAGCATTGATTCTCAGAAGCCATCTAGGTAGGGAAGTTAGGAAGTCTGGGGAGAGAGCACCCTAGCTTAATCAGGAGATCATCAATGATCAGAAACTCGAAAACAAAATGAGTCTTCCCAAAACTGGAAGTTAGGTCAAATGACAAAGGGTGATGATAAACAAACTCAAGATGTAGGGACAAAATTAGAAAGCTCACAGCACAAAATGAGATTAAATTAGCTGGGGCAAGTCTATAGAAATTGACGTCCTAAATCCCCCTCTCCCCTGGAAGAGTAAAACTGAGTCAAAGGGAGAGCACTTCCCTTCCACTCAGCGCAGTGGAAACACAGAGGTAAGTGGGAGTTAGAAAATTGAAAGGAGACAGGCAATTTTTTTTTACATAGCTTGTGCGTCTCCCTTTGACTGCTGCCAAAAGCCTTTGTAAATGTAGACCAGGCCCTAGAGACACACAAGATGATAAGAAAATGCACTGAGGGGCAGTAGGTCAACATTATGATTGCTGTTTTAGAAATGCAGAAACAAAGGCACAGAGAGACTAAGTGACTTTTCCAAGCCACAAAGCAAGTCAGAAGGAAGGCTGAGTGTAGAGCCCTGGTTGCCTCACTTCTCATATACTACTCAAACATTAAATGCCACATCCCCAGCAGAGGACAAAAGCACACTCCACAACAGGCCAGAAGATTTTTAGCACAGGTTGTGCCAGTCATCAACGCTCCACCAGACCCTGATATGGTCAGTGTGCCCATGGATGAAACTAGGTTACTTAGCTGCATAAAAGCCAGCGAACCAATTTCGGTGAACAAGACACACAATCCCGAACACCACTCTGAACAGCATTTTCACCCACTCATGTAGGCACACCCTACTCTGTTGGCCAAGGTCTTGTGGGCATAAAAGAAGAATCAACAACTTAAAGACAAACTGGGTATCACGACCACATCCCTCCCCACCATCACAGTTTAATTATGTCTAGCATTCTAGTTGTAGCATTTTCTAAACTCTTCTATGGCCCGTTTCTGGGAGAGAGAGAAATATAAACAGAAAAATAAATCAACAGACTAGAGGATTCTGAGAGGTGATATTTTTTTTCAGCCTGGGATTAGATGGGAACAGGTGGTACAGCCAGCTGCAAGTTACTTAAATCCAGTTAGCCATACAGCGGGCTCCTCCCTTTAGTCTTTTCACAGTCCCTTTGGTGGAGGAGGGTGAGGAGGTCTGGCTCTGTCTCACTGATGTTAGCAGTGCACTGCTGCTTTTACAGTACGTGAGCAAAATTGATCAAGCAGATGCAAAGCTAATAAAATGTACCAGGTCAGATGCACATACTGTCCTGTTGGCCAAGGAATCATATATAGACACTGGGCATAACAGACACCCAGCAGGGAGCAGAATCTACACCACGGTGCATCAAGGGGCAAACTCCCCACCCCTGTGTTGAAATCTATAAAGTGGGTGCTTTATGATGGTCAGGTGGCAGGCTGGAGGGGTCTTGACCAGGGATCAAATACCCAGGTTCAAGACCCTGATACCTTCCCTCCCCCAATAGTCATAGCAAGAACATCTAGTTTGCCTTTGGCTCAGCAGTCAAGAGTTCCTGGCTCAGCTCACCATATCCCTTAACCCGAGAAAGATAGTGACAAGGACATACAGCTGAGCACATTTATTTAGATATGTGCAAGTTCTTTGGGTCCTGAGCAATGGATTTGCCATAGCTGTCTATTTTAAAATCAAGATTGTCTTTTTTCCCCTAAAAGATTGGCTTGGGGGGAAGTTCTCTGGCCTGGAATACCCAAGAGTTCAGATTAGATGATCACACTGGCCCCATCATGCCTTGGAACCTAGGAATATGCTGCCACTATCTCAGACTGACCATCCGCAAAGTCCCCTCTTAGCCCATGATAGACCTGTGGTCACCACGGTTTGTAGCTTTGCTTTGGGAGGGCATGAGCTTTGAGGAAATAAATTGACTCCTTTGTTTTTCCCATGTAAATACAAAAGCTCTCATCTGAGCCAGCCCTGGGAACAGAGGCAGCATCACTTGGCAAATAAATGAGAATCGGAGCATTTGCTGGAAATACCCCTACCTCAGTTACTCAGCATTCTCCTGAGTATCTGGCAAGGGGTTATTGAAAGCTGGCTCAGGGGCCAGCTTGTGAGATCTGATGGGGGGTGAAGAATTTGTGTGGCTTGGAGGGATGGTGGGAATGGGAAGGAAAACCTGCAGCTGAAAGGATTCAGGCCTGATGGTGAGCTGATTCAATCCAAAAGCAACAGAGCCAATGTTTTCCCTCTGAGCACCAGAGGTAAATCACTTGTTCTCATGTCACAGCCCCACACGCATATGAAACATATTAAAAATATGACATCAGCATTCAGCACACCTACACAACATGGCTTTTCCCATACGAGGCCCTGAATAATCCTGCCCCAACCCCCAGTCTCCTTCTTCTCATTGCCTCTTTCTGTCCTTCTCCCTTCATCGTTTCCTCCTGCTCTCACCCTCACGGTTCTTTCCGCTGTGCTTGGAATGAGCGCCCTGTTCTCTTACAACATTTTCTCTCTCTCCCTCCCTTTTACTGTAAGATCCTTGAGGCAAGCACTATGCATGAATCCATATTTGTGAGGGGCCATGTATATGTACAGTGCTTCATATTAGTGATTTTTATCTAATTAGTATTCTTATCTGTCCACCCATGAATGGAGTAAGAGATGCTCACCCCCCTAAATCACCTGACTTTCAGCCACCGAGCTGGGACAGCCCTCTCTTAGCCTTGAAGGTTAGCACTGAGTGCCGCCTAGGTCATAAGCCCCTTTGAATTGTTCCCCTGTGACTTCCAACCCCTGCCACTGGCTACTCACAGGAATCTCAGAGACTCTGCCCCCATGAAGACACAAAGTACCCCTGTTTACCATTTCCCCTTAAACCATTGCTCCTGCATAACCACAGCACAGGTAATAAAATGAAAGAGATTTGTTCAAGAAAGAACATTTAACTAGAAACAAGAGAGTGGGGTGGAAACAAATGGATCCAATAGAAAACAAAATTCTGATACTGGGTCTACACTTACTGAGCGTCCCCTTTCTTATCTAATGAAGTAGGTTTGGGGAAGTGGGATCTTCTCCGACGAAAGCTCATGCAAAAAATAAATCTCTTAGTGTTAAAGTGCCACACAATTCCTTGTTGTTTTTTCCCCAAAATTCAGTCTGTTAGGCTATGTCTACACTTGGAATTTAGTTCAAATTAATGAGGATTAATTCAAACTAAATTAGTGCATGGTTACACTGGCTTTCCTTAGTCCGAAGCTTAGTTCAAAGTTATAAAACCTCCCTTAACTTTGAACTTACTGGTAGTTCAAACTTATTAGTTGGAACTAACCTAATGGAGCCACGTTAATTCGAACGAACCATTAATTCGAATTAACGGGGTTTGACCTTCTTCCAGAGGAGGCAGCCCCCGCACGGCTCTAGCTGTGGCCCATGGCTCGAGTCGGGCAGGGGAATGCCTTCTCTCCTGCCCGGCTGAGTGCAGCCAGAGCCAGGAGGAGGGATGCCTTCTTCCCCGCCTGACCAGCACTGCTTTTCCCCACCACCCAGCTCAGCGGGCTAGAGCTGGCCTGGGGAGGCTTTTCCCACTGCCTGGCGCAGCACGGCTAGAACCAGGTGGGGAATTGGGTGCCAGCATGGCTCTTCTTGGGTGTCATGTTGCCAAATTTCCCATGGTTCCCCTTTCCTAAATCGAACTAGAAAGTTCTGTCCATGGACATGCTAGTTCAATTTGGTTTTCAAGTGGGGCCATGTTACTTCAAATTAACCATTATTAGTTTGATTTAATCAGTTCAAAGTAAGTTAATTTGAAGTAACATTCTAAGCATAGGTATAGCCTTACAGAGCTGGCTGGCTTCACTGGTACCAGGGACCAACTTTTCACATGAATACCTTGCTCCTGGTTCAAGCCCCGGGGGGTTGGACTCGATGATCTCACGAGGTCCCTTCCAACCCTATGATTTGATTTGATTGATTTGATTTGATTACTACACAAAGAAAGGATTCACAGTAGCTCTCTGCTCGGTGTTCTACTGAAACATTTTTTTTGCTTCTATTCATAGACAGGGTAATACCCAGTTTTGTTCTTTTTATTTTATTTTTACCTTTAAGCAGTTTCAAGGGTTTGGCATTTTTCTCTGAACATCTTGGGACTGAGCAAAATTGATTTTAATGGGAATTCGATGCTTAAATACCTGGAGCATCAGAACCTTTGAGTCTGAATTTTAGAGGAGAACAATCATAGATCCAGTTGAGGTCACAATGTCTGACAATCAGAGATAAAATGTTTCACTTTGGGAACCCAAATAGTTAAGACCTCCTGTCAATTGACACTTACAAAAATTGGAGTCTAAGTGAACTGGTCCCAATCCACATGGTTCATCATGGCCGGAGACGAGTTTAGAATTTAAGAGGTTGTCTTCATCCAGCCCCTCCTCTAATTACAAAACTAAGAGACCACCCAACCCGAGCTCACTGCCTCTGCAGTAAGGTTCCTCATGCTGGGCTGGATTTCTTTTCCTCCTAATGTACATTTGTTTGATTGGCAGCACATTTCTGCCCCTTCACACATGCACATGTTTTTGGTAGAAATCAAAGAAATTAAATACAAAGATTCACTGAGCCCCTCAAAAAAGGCACACCATTGCTGAAATTTCACAAGCGAAAAAGACAAGAAATCCCAAACTGTGGTTCCTGTAGCATCCATGGTGCTCCTACATTGCACAAGAGCTTTAACTTTGCCATAAACTGGAATTCTAAACCCAGCAGATGCACAAGGGAGAGAGAGCCCATTATTTTTGTACGATCCTGTCCTCACAAGCCCCACCCTGATTAAATTACTGATGGGGATTAACAGCAAGATAATCAATTGCAGTGTTTAATCTGGATTAATCAGTATTAATGGGCCTTGTGCCACAGAATTGGACGGGTCCCAAGCCAATGCACTCCAGAGAATTACCTCTGGTATCCACTACTTCAGGGCTTCAGACCCCCTAAAAGGTGGGAGCCAGGGCTAGATTAAGAGAACCATTCTGAGGGATGAGGATCTGATATCCTCTGTTAGGCACCTCTTCATAAGTGGCCTAGTTTATGGAGGTGGAGTGCGCCCTCAGAGGTCAGTCTGTCTGCGGGGGTTTGTGGGTGCTCAGTCCCCCTTTGGGCTTCCTTGGCCTTAGTCAATAAAGGGTTAGCCTCCCAACTGGCACTGCTTGCTCCTTTTCATTAATTAGAAGGTAGCTTGGGGAAGCTTTTGCAATTCTTTTGTCAGGAAAGGAGGCTGCCTGATGGCTCAAACTCTGCAGGATGCAATGAGAGCATATTGGGAAACCTGAAACTTGGCTATGCCATTGGAATAAAGGGAAATGCACCAATGGGGCTTGATAGAGGACAAATTGATCTGGATGGGACACAAAGAGAGAAAATTCATTTATATGACACAGAAAGACTCCTTTGTTCCCAGACAGCGTGACAGAGCCTCATGGTGACCTCTTGTTCCGCTTAGAAAAGGAGTCCACTGACCAGGGCTTGATGGTTTTTTTAGGAACAGAGGGAGCTCAGGTCCCCAAAAGACGCTGCTCTTCAGCAAGGCATTGGGCTGTCTTTTGAAGAATTTCACATCCCCCCCAAGTGTCCTGGAAAACAAGTCTATCAATAGTTGCAGCCCAGAGCTTTCCAGCAGAGTACAGAGGACGGACTGCGGGAAGCTGCGAGTCAGGTTTCTGAACATGCCCTTCAAACTCACCTGATGCCTAGATGATATTTTCGACATTGAATAGCTATCGGATTCCAGATTCCTTCTCAGACAGCAGGGTTAATGGGGAATGGATTATCAGTCAGTGCCTATAGGATAGTGACTAAATTCAGAACAGTTCAGAGCGATCACTCTCCTTACCCTTGTAATATTGTCCTTTGAGACGCAGGATGCACCTCATTAGCTCAGACCATCATGTCCGCCCTCAGCCACTACCAATAACCAACACTGGATACTTCAGACAACAAACCCTCCTCCTCATCCTTCCTCATTTAAGGCAAAGGAAAGGACCACTGAGGAACGTGAGTCTACAATAAACAAGGCATGGTGATGTCACACCTAACCAGCCTTCACTCAACACATCAGCATTGGCAGAGAAGGAGCCGACACCATCCCCGTGACTTTGGTCAGTGGATCCCAATCTTTTTGACTGAAAGCCTCACTAATACACACCAAGTAACCCCACCCCTCCAGCCTCCTTCACAACCCGGCCACAAACACACCCAACTCTCTGATAACAGTCACATCACCACCTTACACAAAAACTAATAAACAACTCTTACATGAATAAGACGCTAACTAAGCCTGGCGTGGTGCAGCTGCCACACCTGCACAGACCAAGGGTAATAGAGATGGAGGGCGCTGGCGAGCTGGCTGGGGCTGCTCCAGGCCGCGCTATTGGCACAGGTCTGCTCCACTCCAGCTGGGCGCCTGGCCAGCCTGAGACTGGGGGTTGCTCCTCCACTCCGGCTGGTGCAGAGCTGAGAGCTGCTGCTTCTCTGTTTGAGCCAGCTGGCGCTGGAAGCTGTTGTACCCAGCCAGCATGGGGCTCAAAGGCCTAAATGACCTCCCTACTAGTGACGCTTCATGGCCCCTGTCCTCTTTGACACCTCCAAGGGCTCCCACACCCCACGCTGGCAGCTGTTGCTACACCACCATGACAAAAGGCTGGTGGGGGGCTTTGCTGAATAGGGGTTCAAATCTGATTCTTGCACGAGTGGATGTAGACTTCTGGTTGAGCACACTGTCAAAATCATGGCTCCTATACTTCCCCTCTGCGGTCCCTCAAGGGCAGCCAGTTAAGGTTTCCAGCTCCCAACCATCACTGAGGGGAGGAACCATGTCTCTCTCCCTCCTGAATGAGCTTTTAAGGCTGCCCAGATCCCTGCCTTACACTGGGGCATCCCAGAAAACTAGTCTACTCAATGCTCATTGTCTGGGCTTTACTGTCTGCCTCTCCAGGCAATAAACAGCATGTTGCCTGCAATTACAAGTGACCACGCAGCTTTGTCCATGGAAGCACCTTTATTCCTGAAGTAAAAGCATTATAGAGAAAACCTGTGGAAGACGATGAAAGTTCCTGCAAGCATGCTAACAACTTGCCAGGGTGCTCCCCTCAGTCTTCTAGGGTCCTGGTAGGCCCAAGTCTTTCCAACCCTTCCACAAGAATTAAGGCCTGTGTACAGGAGGTCCTGTTGGTCTGCCGCAACAGAAAGAAGGCCGTGAATCATTTTCAGCCCAGCCATTTTACTCTAAAAACCCCTTCTTGGTCTCTGGAAAACCTAGCTTGAACCGGTCTATGACAACCAGCCCGGTGGTCGCACCCCTTGGGAGGTTTTGCAGCCTGCATGATTCACCTTCGTCATCGCCTGCTGTTTTGGCTCATGGCAGAGCTGTGGTAACCCTTCTGAATGCAGAAGAACTCAATCGTACATACAATCTCTGACCCACAGGAGTACGCAAACTTAACACAGTATGTCCCACAGACACCGCACACATCTGCCACATTTGTCATGGACATAACAAGCCTTTCATGTCTGGACCCAACTGTTGCTGGAGTCCAGTGGGAGTGAGGGTTAAAACAAGTGGGGTTTCTGATCTCTTGTCCCTCTTCCTGCCCGCTGCACAACAAACAGAGTGCATGCTTTCTCTTCCTCATGCACACATGCCATTTTTTAAGCCTGCCTTGCAGGGAATGACCTTTCAGAGCGCTGGGAATAGTGGCTGCCTCTGACTTTGCTCAATCAGAGCGGTGTTAGAGACACAGACAGCTCCCTGTCTCCCAGGGCTTGGACACACCAACTACTGAGATCTGTTGCTCAGTGGTAATCTGCCCTTCAGAGAAGTGACAGGGAGCAGGACCACGAAGATCAAAGGCTGGGAACTTGCTATGCCAAGTGACGTTAGAACACAGTGGAGCCCAGATCTGAGAAGCTGCTGTGCCAGAGCATGTTGGTGTGCAACCCAGGGCAAAGCATACGCTGCTCTAATTCCCCAGAGATCAGTCCTTTGCAAAGTCATGGGTTTTGATCCCATGACTGTGGGCAGGGGATGGGAGGAATTGTTCACAGGTCCCAGCAGGGTTCAGGTTAAAGAAAAATATACCAAAGGAGCTAGCACAGCGTGTAATCTGCTAACCAGCATGAGCACAACACCTGGTGAGGGTCACTGCAGCTTTCCAGCAGCATAACCAAGGGCAGAATGTGGTCCTCTTCGGTCCATTGCCCTAAACCTAACGACAGATGAGCCAGACGTGCAGAACAAGAAGGAGCTTTCCCATTAGCTTCTCAGAAACCTAGAACCAGCTTTTGTGAACCTCAGCCTTCAGGAAGGCCTCAGTCCACACTAGCCTGGCCAGCTTGCCTAGAGTTTGAATCATGCTTGACCAAGTGGAAGGAGGGAAATGAAGTTACATTTGTCCCAGAATCATCTGATAAAGGCAGAGACATCCACAAGCGTGGAGGCTGCCATGGAACACCTGTGAAAAGAGCCCTTCTCTTGTCATTGTCCAGGAGAACGTACCACGTGTGACGTGAGAAACCACGATTGGTGGGATTCGGGAAGGGACCTTCTTGGCTGGCCTTGACACTGCACTGACTCGTGCAGTAATGCTCATACCACAGATTTGTGGCCACAGATGACGCTGCTGGACGCTGGTGGAGACAGTTGCCAGCAGAATGTCCAAGACTGAAGTGACCTCTGGTCCCTAGAGAAGATGGTCCATACTGTGGTTAGGGATCTGGTCCAGAACCAGGAGATCTCAGTTCAGTTGGTACCAGGTCTGGGGAGGGTTTGGACCAACATGGGAGAAAAATGGCATAACTGAAGCCTTGGCTTTGTTTGTTTGGGGTCATCAGTTTTCCTTGCTGTCTCCCACTGGATCCTCCTTGTTTTCAAAGTAGCAGCTTGGTTTCACCTCTGCAACTGCTAGGATTAAAGTATGTTTGCAAGTAGCTTGACATGGATATGGAGCATCTGCGGCTTGCATTCTTCTCATTCATCAATCTCTGAGCTCCCATTTGTGCTTCCCACAGAACAAGCCAAGTAACCTGCATGAATCAAGGACCTTGGTTTGTGAGCGCCACCAAACATCTGGTGAAGGCTGGATCTCAGTCAGGAAAGAGGAGTTTAAAAAGGTCACTTCTGGGCTGTGCCCTGGCATTTATCAAGTACTTCCTCTCTTGGCATTCACCTCCTTTCTCCCCACTGATTTATGCACACAATTTTTTTTCTGTTTGAGCCAAAGTTATCACCAGAATAGCAGCAATTTCCAAGTCAGGCCCCCCTACAAAATGCTGAGCTCTACTCTAATGTACCTGAGGGGGTTCTCCTCCAAAAACAAACCAGAAGAACCCAGCCAGACTCATTGAGGATGCGACTCCTGGAGTTCCAGTCTGCATGTTTGTTTGGACAGATCCAATCACACAGCATACATGGCATGGCTTTAACTTATTGATCCTTTCATAGCAAAGAGGTGGACAGCTGCAAATTCAATCTGCCCAGTACCTTTAGTGTTAACAGCTGCCTCCTCTGCCTTTCCAGGTCTCTATGTCCCTCATAACCATGGGAGCTAGCACCTCATGCTTGCCAGGGGACCAGCATTATCAACATTATACAGGTGGGCAACTGATGCATGGAGTGATTTGTTCAGGGTTGCTCAAGAAATCTGTCTCAGAGTCAGGATCCTCAGTCTGGCACTTTCCCCACACAACCACCCTCTTTCCATGCTGCTGGTCTGTGCACAGCACTAACCAAATGTTATGCAACTTGCAAAAGTCACGCAGAGGGCAGAAGGCTGGTGGACCCACAATTTCAGCTGAGTTAAAGGGGAGCTGCAGGTGCTCAGCTGCTCTGGAAATCTGGCTCTGAGTGTCTCAAGTTGGACTCTGACAAACTCCAAAAAACTTGAAGCTCTTTTGCTAACCTAGGTCTATAATCCTGCTGCCAGCTCCCTGAGCCATCATGTTCCACCATTTTAGCATATGCAAATCACCACCACCAGAGCTCACTGAGTAAGCTGAAGAAGAGTGTATCTCACTCTTTTCAGCAGGAATTCTCTCTTTTGTGGTTATTAGTATTTGCACAAGGAGCATTAGATCTGCCCTTAGCAGCACCTCCAAGGGTAGTGTGCCTGGCTGCTGACCACTCCTATTTAAACCAGCTATTTTGCTGCAGGCACTGGTTAGCAGAAAGCTAAGTGGACCAGTGACATAATGTTGCTCTTTTCAGATCTACCTATGGAACAATAAGTTTAAAAAATTCTTTAAAACCCAGAAGTTTTCCAGTTGAGACGAACTTAAGGGAACACACTAAAAGGAAACAAAAACAAAAACAAATACTTCATGAGTACATCACATTGGTAAGACTTCTTGTACAAGGAATTTTAAAACATTTGAATGCTTTAGTTTGCAAAAGATTGGATTGCCAATGTAGAGAGTGTAATGTCATGGGCACAGGTACACTGGCCATCTGACCCTTAGCAGACAAAAGCATTCAAGTGTTTTAAAATTCTTTGTACAAGAAGTCTTACCAATGTAAAGTTTTTTTTTTTTTCCTTTTAGTGCATTCTCTTAAGGTTGTCTCATGTGGAAAACTTTTGGTTCTTTTATATGTGTACATATATTTTTTTTTTTGAAAACCAAAAAGTGAGGAGGCATCACTGGGATGCTGCTTGTCAGTGAAACCTACAAACGAAACCTATGAACAGCACTTGCCACTGAAAGCTGTGAACACTGCACCATCTGTGGGAGAATGGTGGGAAAGCACAGGGAATACAAACAGACAGAACTAAAGTTAATATGAAGGTTGTCTAATAATAAAAATAGGAATCCTGGTCCTGACTGACTGCAGAGGAATCTAGACGCTTGCAAAGTGACTGGAGTAGAACTCAGCTTCTGGAAATGGGGCATTACATATGAGAGAGATTATTTCACAAATACAGTTATCAGTTCCTGTTTGTGTTCATTTCCCAACCGCCACCATCACCATTTGAATGCAGGCTGGCAAATCAGGCCCAGTTGTCTGAGTGCCATCTACTCTGTGCCCATGACTATACTGCTCATAAAAGTGAGAAAGGCGGGTGCTTGCTTTTGAAACCACCCCTACAATAATAAAGATACTATGAACTTACCAAATCGAGAGAAGAGACTAGCCACAAGTGCATGGCTGGAAAGTCCTTGCCAACAAGCATGAGGATGAAGTAGATGTAGCCAACATGCAATTTTAGGTTCTCAAACACTATCATGCAGGAGGCAGCTCTGGGGACTGGATGGAGCTTAGCCCTAGGAAGGAAGAAATCCAGGCTCTGGTCCTACCTGTGCCCCAGATTACTGTGCTCGCCAAGGCAAATTATTAGGTGCCTCCGGTGGCAACTGGCAGTTCCCTGTCTCAGAGTGGATCTGAATCATTCAGTTTGCAGTGTGCTCTGAGATCCTCAGATGGTGGTCCCTATGAACAGCATGACGCAGCTGGCTTAAATACAGCTTCATAAAAACAAGCAGCAGAAGACAGCTAGTTATCAAAATACATATGGCATTTGAAGTCCCAAGGACTATATCACAGTCACACTGCAGAAGAGTAGCGGAGGTTGAATTTGGAGTCAGGCACTGAGACCACCTGAGGGGTGAGATTTACACAGCATTGATGGAGTCCATGGCACATTACTATATACAGAGAGACAAGGGCTATGTATGCCTCAAAGAGGCAACGAGCTAATAAGGGGAAAGCAGAGCATCTAAACATCTTACTGGTCTCCTGCGTCTCAGATTTGGTTCAATGGCTGATAGGGTTCACCCAGTGCTCTGTTCTACAGCACCAACTTCCTTCTCTCCTTTAGTGAGGAAATGGCAAAGTCCACACCTGGCTGGTCCATCATACTCTGGCAGTACCAAGTGCAGCTCTGAATCAGAGCAGTTAGCTGCTGCCTCTGAATTATTTACTCCAGCAGGAACTTGCATTTCTTTCCTCCTTTTTGCAGAGTCACCATGATGCATGTATTTCTGCAAACAAACCAGAGATGTAGACAGCACAGACAATTACATTGCACTCCATGATTTTAATGAACTATGACAGGGCATTTATGCAGTCCCTCGCAGCAGCATTTTATGTGCCTGGGTTTATTACTGTGTAGGGGAACACGTTCAGAGAGTTTATTTACTGTGCGTTTGTTCCCATCATTGCTCCCATATGGCATAGGCTTGGTCCAGCGGAGCAACAGCTGGAAGGGACCAGCACTGTGACATGGAGACTGAGGATGAATGTCAGAAGCAAGTAAGCAAACCTAGTGCTACTGATCTGGTAAAGTAAGTCAGAGGGGCAGGGTTGTGCAGTGGTCAGACCAGGGTGCTGGATTCAGGACACCTGAATTCTGCTTCTGTCCCTCCCCTTAGCTCGCTATACCTTGACTTTGTGCTAGGGTTTAAAAAACAAAAACATTTTCACTCTCATTATCACCCATTCAATGCCATCAGTGCTAGCACAGAGGCTGCCACTGTCTCATTCAAATTGGCTCACAATTTTTAATCCCAGCAGTGGTTGCAGGAGCTTCTCTACACTAGAGCTCTCAGTGTTGCAACCTATGATGGACCTACTGCAATGGGAATTAAAGAAGAAAACATCTGGTGCCCCCCAGGTACACCTCTAACAGTTCCCCAGTTTAATTACAGCCTTTTAGCAGATGGATGATCCTTCACAGCTTTAGAGTGAATTAGTTAATTAGTCAGTCTGGAGAAGATTTGGAGCTGCAGAGCAGGAAGTCATAGCCTTTGGTGATGTTTGTGGGGAAGAAGGGGTGAATTCACTCCTTAAAGCAGTATTTTCCACTCTGGGTTCTCTGCTGCTCATTCCCTTTTGCAGTTCTTTACCTGAGCACACGGCAGGTGTCAGCTGCTACCAGAGCGGGGGAATGTTTTACCTTAATTGTGCACTGACGTAAACAATGGGATCAAGCCCTCTGCCCATCTGCACATTTCCCAGGGGAACTTTTTCTCTGTCACCATGGAAACAAGGCATTCCTCAGCTGTGACTGCCGTGGGACCTCTGAACAGGGATCATGGCCACCAGACGCACTGTGGAGGAGCTCCACGAAGAAAATGCCATTTGCTGCAGTGGCCTTTCCAGCCTGTGGCATCTCTGTGGGGCCAGCAGAGCACAGTGTCCCCCAACCCATCAACCTTCAGGTTATGGCTACCGGCCCCGTTGAAAACCTGGCTCAAGGCTAGAGGGGAGCGAGGAGGCACCTGAACCTCTGGCGGGGGAAGGAAAAGCATGTGCATTGGGTCAGGATGCTGCTGCCTAGCTCTAAGGAAGGGCTAGGCCCCTGGGAGCCAGCAGCCAGCCAACATCTCTTGCCCACTTGCCAAGTGCTGCTGCTGGAAAGAGAGGATTTCTTGGGGATCTCTCGGAGCTAGGATTAGTCTCCTTCTCTGGGCGGTTTCACACCAGAGAAGCTGAGTTACCTTTGCCTCAGTTTGGCAGTCATGGCAGCCTGCCTCCTGCCCCTTCATCCACCTCCCCTGTCAGCGAGCTTTAGCCGCACCCACAGGCATCAACCTGCACAAGAGACGCTGCTGATCTGCTGTGGAAGGACTGGACAAGCAACATGGACAAACGGCCCTGAACTTGGTCCCCAAGCCTACTGAGCCATTGGCCATGCCCATCAACTTGACAATGGGCAAGAGAACAATGGCTAAGATAAGGCTGGAACAGAAGATGAGGGAACACAAACGCTGTGCACGGACCATGCATGGACAGAGCCTGCTCAACAGGGACTGGGTCCTAACAAGTGACCAGGACAATCTCAAAGCATGCGATGCCACCACATATGGAAAATGCCATGTGATGGGTAAACGTAGACTGAGGAAGAGGTCTGCTGCAGGGCCATAACTAGGGTGGGGTGACAAGGGTTTTGCCCTTGTTGCTGTATTTTAGAGGGTGATTTCAGTCAAGCAGCTCTGGTTCACTATTTGATTTGAGCACACATTTTGTGCTGCTTGCCCTGGGTGCCAAAAATACCTAGTTCCTGCTCCGAAGTGTAATTTGGGAGATGTGGCATGCCCTCTACCCATCCCCGGCACTTGATGCTCCTCAATGCAGCCAGGCTTTGCTGTATGCCAAGTAAGGGGACTAGGGTGATGAACCAGGAATCAAACTGCGCTTTTGGGGAACAGAGAGGAGGGCTCAAGGGAGCCCCAACAACCATTCTTTAGAGATAACAAAAGGCAGTCACTCAGCAGACCTAGATTGTCCCCCATCCTCCAGCACAAATCCATCTGTGTCTGCACTGTGAATGGAAACCTGTCACGGTGACCAGAAGGTCGATAAGATAAAAGGACCAAAAAAGTCCAAACCCAGGATCGGTTGTCTGAGTGCCAAGCCAGGCACACTGATGATAAAACACACAATAGCTCCTCAGAGCGGCCCAAATATGACATTACAAATAAGAAAGGGTTGGGAAGGATGTTTTCTCACCATTGCTAAATGCATTTAAAAGAGTCCTCAGCCTCCATGGGATGTACCTTTCTAAGCCACAGCGGGCTCTATAAAATGCTGAATTCCCCAGCTCAGCATGCGGGCCTTGGCAGGGCACCTTTAGAAGGACTAAGCTGTTTTTCCTTTTTAGCCAGTGCTCCATCATGCTTGCTTTCCTTTCTAGATAGTTTACAAATGTAATAGCTGTAGGAAATGCTGCACAAAAACATTATGTTTTCATTAGATTCCCCTAAACAAGACTGGCAAGAGAAAGGCCTTGATGCACGCCAACGAGGCTGCCAGCAAACCGTCTGCATGCAGAGTATTTCTAGTCACTGAATGACACAAAGAGAATCTAAGCATCTACTGCACTCAGCCTGCTGATGGCCATTCAAAGCCCCTTGACAAAGCACTTTGTGCTGAGTGATCCAGGTACATAGGGAATATTCTTTGTTCATTCTAAGTATTTATTATGCCAGTAGACTAGCGCTTCTGCAAAATAATTGTTTAAACTGCCTCCCCACAGTGGCAGCAGCAATGCTGCTGTACAAAGCTCAGCGTGTAACACACTGGTGAGCGTGCGCACGACAGGGCCCCCTTGGCGCAGATCCACAGAGCATGGGACATGGGACAGCTGCCAGCCACAAAGCCTGGCGTCTTTACTACAGGGTCTAGCAGTACATACTTTTAGTTAGGGTGGCTCCCCGTCCAACCCAATGTGGCCATCAAGATGTCGGTCAGCACGTGGGCTCCAGATATTAATCCCCAGATTTCAGAGGTCAGCTTGCTTTTGGTCTGGCCATGGTGGTGACTGAGCAAAATACTGGCTTAGTTTCAAGCCAGTACTCAAGTCCTGACAGATGCCAAGGGGCTTTAACTCAGGCCTGGACATGGCAGTCCCCCCTCTCCTCCCACACACACCCTCCAAATGCTGCATGGACACATTCTGCGACCAACCTCACACAGACTGACCACAGGACATTGCAGAGAGAAGCAGGTACCAAGAACGGCTAAAAAAGCCTCATCTCAGTATGTGCACCTGTTCAGCCCTCAGATCTGTATCATTTTAAGGCATTTTTAATACAGAGAACAGTGCTTTTGGATTACTTCTTGTGGTCCCTTCTCTCAGGCCACTGAAAGCCAGGGGCAGATATCAAGGCTCAGGGAATTAGCCACAGGACGAGGCCTTCCCTCTCCATGGTGATGCTGCAAGTCCTGATCACGTCAGAACAGGCAGCTGTTACCATCACAAAGCTGTTTAATAGCCCATGGACGGCACTTGTTTCTCTCCACTTCCACTCTGCAACACCCTATGCACTGCAGACCACTTTGTGTAGTCTCTGGAGGGAGGCCAAAGCGCAAGATCACAGAAAGGCATGACGGTTGGGAGACCCTGCCCTGCCACTTCACACTGATAACCTGGTGGAAGCAAGCACCAGTCAGAAACCTCTGCTGCTGGGCTGGCCTCAAGCAAGAACACAAGACCAGTCTGAAGATGCTACTTTTATTGCTCTTCATAAAAAAAAAAAAAAATCCCAGCTGTTTAAATATCCAGTTTGCAGTCAATGAAAGGGTTAAACCTCTGCAGTACAGATGCTGCTGCACACCAAGGGCACAGGGGCAAGACAGGTGAACCCCTTCACCAGTCAGCCATGCAAGCCTGAAGTATCAAACAGGTTGTGTCTGTGCACCTGGGCTCTATTTCTAATTCAAGGTGCCACTGAACGAGGGAGGGAAATCGAGTCCCCTATTTCCATCAACTTACTACTCCCACCTACGCAGTAGATGCCCTGGCAAATGTGAAAGCTGGAAGGCCTAAGCTATGGCTTCTCCCACTGCCGCTAGCCAAACGCCCTGAGAAGGGCAAAAGATTGGAAGATGAAGGCCGAGAGCCTGGCAGAAGAGCAGGAAAAGCTGACAGGACTGAATGAGCAGGAAACGCTGCGGACCTCAGGTCTACCCAAGGCTCTCAACCTTTCCTACCCCCTTTAGCACCATGGGATGGGCAGAGGGCTCAGTGGCTGAGGCTGAGAACTTGTGCTCTCAGCACCGCCCCAGCCAGCCTCTGCTCCCAGCCTCATCACTTCAGTCCTACTAAGGCTGGCGAGGAGAGGAGAGGAGTGGAAAGTGGAGGAAGAACAAGGCAGCAGTCACTGGAGGGGTCGGGAGCTCATCCCATCCAGTCTAATCTAGAAGGGTGCTGAACATCTTTGCCCGACTTCCTTAGAGGCCATTCAACACCACTCAAAAGCAGACCCCAAAAGTCAATGCACAGGGTGACATCTCAGTGGAAGAATGGGTAGCTGGTCTGCTCATGTGAACAGAAACCCCTTCCCCTCACATTAGACTTATAGAAACTGGGAGGAATCACGAGAGGCCATCGAGTCCAGTCCTCTGCACACAGAGCAGGACCAAGAAACCTCCTAAACCATCGCTGACGGGTGCTTGTCTGACCTGCTCTTAAGCACTTCCAATGATGGAGATACCACAAGCTCCCTAGGCAACTTATTCCAGTGGCTAATCACCCTGGCAGTTAGGAATTTTTTCCTCATGTCCAACCTAAACCTCTCTTGCTGTAATTTAAGCCCATTGCTGCTTCTCCTAGCATCAGTGGTGCCACTGAACGAGGGAGAGAAATCAAGTCCCCTATCTCCATCAACTCACTGGCCCCCCCACGCAGTAGATGAATAGTTTGTCTCCCTCCTCCTCGTGACAACCTCTTAGGTACCTGAAAACTGTTGTCCCCTCTCAGCCTCCTCTTTTTCAGACTAAACAAACCCAGCCCTTTCAATCTTCCCTCATACCTTTAATCATTTTTTATGCTCTTTTGTGGACTTCCTCCAATTTGCCCACCTTCTTCCTGAAATAAGGTGCCCAGAACTGGACACAATACTACTGTTGAAGCCTAATCAGGGCAGAACAGAGCAGAAGAATTACTTTTTGAGTCTCACTCGCAATATTCCTGTTAATACATCCCAGAACGGTGTTTGCTTCCCCGCCCCTGCCAAGCATTACACTGTTGACTCACATTTAGCTTGTGGTCCACTATGACACCCATTCGCTTTCCACAGTACTCCTTCCGACTGTCATTGCCCATTTTGTACGTGTGCACCAGACTGCTCTCTCCTACATGGAGGACTTTGCACTCGTCTTTATTGAATTTCATTCTGTTTACCTCAGACCATTGCGCCACTTCGTCCACATCGCTGTGAATTGTGCTCCTAGCCTCCAAAGCACTTGCAAACTCTCCCAGCTTGGTATCACCAGCAAACTTTATAAATGTACTCCCTAGGCCATCATCTAAATCAGGGGTTCCCAGCTTTTTTAAGGGAAAAAGTTTGCAGCCCCCTGGGGGGGAGCCAACCACCGCCACTGCCTCCGCGCAGGGCAGAACGTGGCCCGCGCTGCTCTCCTGTCGGGGGGCCGCCACGGCCATGGCCCCGCAGCGCTCCCTGCCCGTCAGGCCCTTCTCCGTCCCCCCTCAGCTGGCTCCTCACCCCAACCCCTCCATGGCCCTTACACCTGGCCACTGGCAGCCCCCCGGGCTGCTCTCTGTGAGCGCATGCTGAGGGGCGAGTTTTAAAAACTCCCTGCCTGAGGGAAGCCTGGGTCTCCATAGCAACCGGAGACCCCGGCACTGTCCAGCCCAGGTCCCAACCTGTCCGCGGACCCCCCGGAGCCCCACCGCAGCCCCCCCAGGGGTCCGCAGGCCACAGGTTGGGAACCGCTGATCTAAATCACTGACGGAAATACTGAACAGAACCAAAGCCAGAACCGACCCCTTCAGCCTGACTGTGAACCACTGATAACTACTCTCTGGAAGCTGGTATCCAACCAGTTTTGCACCCATCTTATAGTTGCTCCATCCAGGCTGTACTTCTCTAATTGGTTAATGGGAAGGTGATGCGAGACCGCATCAAAAGCCTTATTACAGTTTAGATACACCACATCCCCTCTATCCACAAGGCTTGTTACCCCATCATAGAAAGCTATCAGGTTGATTTGATGTGATTTGTTCTTAACAAATCCATGCTGACTATCACTTTACATCTTATTCTCCTCTAGATGTTTGCTAATGGATTCCATTATTTGTGCCATTATTTTTCCTGGTACAAAGGTTAAGCTGACTGGTCTATAATGCCCTGGGTTGTCCTTATTTCCCTTTTAATAGATGAGCACTACATTTGCTCCTTCCCAGTCCTTTACAACCTCTCCAGTCTTCCACAATTTTTAAAAGATAATAGCCAGTGGCTCAGGTATCTCCTGAGTTAGGCTCCTCGAGAATTTTTGGGTGCACATCATCAGGCCCTGGTGACTTGAAGACATCTAACTTGTTTAAGTAATTTTTAACTTGTTCTTTCCCTATTTTAACTTTTGATCCTACCCCATTTTTACTGCCCTCCCGTCAGGCATGCAATCGCCACCCACCTTCTTGGTGAAGACAAACAAAAATCATTTTGTTCCTCTGCCATTTCCACATTTTCTGTTATTGTTTTTCTCTCTTTACTGAATAATGGACCTACTATGAAGGCCGAGTCACATGTTTACACTTCTAGGGACCCAAATCCTCCAAAGTCCTCAGGCACCTAACACCACAGGTAGGCACCTAGGGGAACTTTCAGAGAACACCAGAGACAACAAGTTGCCCTACTCCCATGGAAACAAATGGGTGTGGTGATTTTCCAAAGGGGCAGCCATGTTAGTCTACTTCAGTAAAACAAACAAGGAGTCCTGTGGCACTTTAAGATTAACAAATTTATTTATTGCACGAGCTTTCATGGGAGAAAATCCCGCTTTGTCAGACATCTTTGCGTGTCTGACAAAGCAGGGTTTTCTCCCATGAAAGCTCATGCAATAAATAAATTTGTCAGTCTTTAAGTGCAGGACTCCAGGAGTATGATGAGAAATCAATGGGAGTTGGGCACATCCCTCAGTTAGGTGCTTCGGAAATCCTGTCTGGTGCTGAAATCCATTTGAAAAGCCACTTTTTACACAAATACTCTGGCCTGCACTGATCTCAGTTTATGTCACTCGGGGTCAAACAGAGATGCAGCCGCGCAGCAAACTCTGATCCAGATTTTGAACTCTGTGAAGTTGGTGGGGGGCATCTCCTCCCTAGACCCAGCTGTGAGATTGGGATTTGCACTCTGGGCACCTTCTCATCCATGCAAGTCACATGTCCTTGAATCTCAGGGAGGGTCTCCCTACCGATGAGCCTGGGGAATCGCACGCCCACTGACTGCAGTGAATGCTGTGTTGGGATCTATCTGGTAGACATCTCATGCAGGCTGTAGAAAGATTGTTTTTGTTTTGCCTCTGATTCAAGTAAAGGGTAAAATTTTCAAATGCCCAAGTGACTTAGAAGCCTAAATCCATTATCAAAAGTGCACAAATGACTTGGAAGCCTTAATCCCTTTTCAAAAATGATTAGGGCTCTTCAGCGCCAAAGTCACTTTTGAAAAACTTTCCCTTTCTCATCTAATGGACAAAATGCAATTTTTAAAGTGGGTATCCACTGTATCAGGAGCCCTGTCACTCATTCACAACAGCAGGTCAAAGAGGAGGGACATGTTTTTTTGCCAGCACATTCACAAAAAGGTGTCCTGTTTTTGTGAAATCTTTTCAAAACAACTCCAACAGTTCAAATCGTCACAGCATCAAGGGTGCACGAAACTGATCCTGGAGGATCACTCTGATCAGTACATTCAATTCGCTAATCTAAAGCACAGTCCAGATTACAACCCAGCTGGCCAGAAAAACTACAGCCAGCAGCATGAGGATGGAGTGGAAGCATTTTGTGTTAAAATCAGTCACCATCCCTGTATAGTTTAACCTACTTTCTAAAAAGGGAGCATGGTTTCTATTGCAGAGTATCCTGGCTTTGTTCCATACGCAAGGTTGCAGTGGAACAGAATGTAAGTTACCTTGGTGCAGAACAGGTCCAGGTTTGAGCTCCCATCTATCAGTGTAAATGAGGAGCAGCCCCACTGAAGTAAAAATGGAGCAGAAACAGGTGAGAAAAGAATCAGGCCCATGGTGTGTTTTTTCTTAATGGTATGAAGGCTGTATGACACACATCTCTACTGGTCTGGATGATTCACTTTGCATGTGACACCATTTAAACTGTATATTTTACAGTGACAGGAAAAACACAATGACGTGTGATATGCTGTATTTAAAGGAGACCTACAGCAATGAAAGAGCTTGTGTTCCTGTATTGAACGGGACTGATAACAAGCTAAAATGCTTTCCAAAGGGCCAATCGTAGGACTTCAGTGAGGAAAAGGCAGTCAAGGGTGCTCAACACCTTACAGAATGAGGTCTTCAGAACAGATGCTTATTGTAAAAGAAACACAAACAGTGGTACTGAGGTAATGGCAAAAGATTTCATTAGTGCAATTAACATTTATAATGGTATGTTCTTTAATAGAGAATTTAAATAAGGCTTTGAATAATTACACACACTAAATCTAACACTCTACAACCTCGTTCCGCATGGAAAAGCGGCAGAAAACCCTCAGTGCCCTACAAAGTCCAATTACGAACAATTACATTCAAGAAGAGGTGGCTTCCAAAAAACCTCCCCAAATGGTTTGTTGCATCATCGTTTTTTTTCAAGTCTCCTTGCTCCCTCAGTGCGAGAAAAGCGTGAAGGGCAGATACACAGCACATTCACCATGGAGGTGGGAGGTTGGCCAGCAAAAGACACCAAATAGCACTTCCCAATCCGGAATCTCACCCAATTTCTTTATGGTGATGGAAGCTCATGGAAAGAGCAACTAAACTGCTTTACACAGAGGAAAGTGAATTCTCTCCTTCCCACCCAAAGAAGCTGTGCATAATTATGAAAGCTTAGAGGAAAAAAAAAAAAGATGGAGGCATGTGTGTTTATGGCTCACGTTCTCCTTTAAAAGGCTACATACAAAACAACGAGTGGGTGGGAGGTGAGAATCAAAGCAGCATATGAAATAGTAATATACTGTTTCAAAGTCTGCGCTGCCCCGCAGACCTAGGAATTATAATGTGTTTGTTTTGTTCTCAACAGATCCAATCTACACTGGATATGTAAAAAACAAGGAACCGTGTCACCAAAAAACAGCTTACATTTTCTGAAGTCATTTTGAAAAAAACAAAACAAAAAAACCCAACCCAAAAAGAAATACGAACACTGGCGAATGCTCAGAAAAATTTATCATCAATTCTGAAGTGAGGCCTGGTGACATCGTCTGGGTTGATGAAGACAGAGATGGACTTCCCCGGGTTCTCAGTCACCAGCTGCTGCAGTTTTTTGGCTAATCGGTCATCGGGCTGATGGGCGTCCCCACCGTCGGACTGGGGGGAGGGGATGCTGCTGGTGCTGCCTCGCCTTTGGAGCTCTAGCGTTAGCCGGTTAGCAGCTTTGACGTGCTCAATGGCAGTTCGGAGGTGCTCTGCAGGGTCCGAGCGGACTGAGGACAGCTTCCGGGCGTGCAGCATGACCGTCTCCTCAGACAGGTGCTCCAGCATGTTGCACTGGGGGATGAAGTAATTGGGACACATCTTATTGACCAAGCAATGCTGCAGATCATCAATGAGCCCCAGTAAGAAGTGGGCGGCATAATCTTCTTGAGCCAAGTAGCTGGCTGGTAGCCGGTCACAAGCCCATAGCATCATGCTCCGCAGGTGGTATGGGCTGATGGCTTTGGGGCGGGAGAGGAGTTTGATGATGATAGCTTTGCAGGCCTGATAGGCTTGCATGAGGCTGCTGGAGATGCACTTCTTCAGCTGCACTTCACTTCTGGCGAACGACAGCCTCCACTCATTGTCCTTCTTTCCTTTGTAGGAACATGCAGGCACTAAGTAAAATCCACTGATGACTTCCTCCTCAGTAATCTTCCCATCCCAGAAGTGATTCTCCATCAGCCAGCTCTGGGCTACTGCTGGCCACCCTTTGAAAGACACCACGGGGACAATATCATACAGCATGCGGCTGCTGCCCACTCCTAAGATGATGGATATTATAGTCCCATTCTTTTCCACCTTTTCCACCTTGGGCATACCTCGCTGCGGCTTCTTCTGGATCTCGGACAGGACGATGCTAATGGAATCATGAAACCAATCTGCCACCTTCGTAGGAGAGAAGAAATAATTGGTAGCCCCACTGATGTGGTCCACGATTGTGCAGCAGTCCTTCCATTTGCTTATAGTCCCTTCATCAAACAGCCGAAGGCTCAGCCATGAGTGGCACAAGGCTGAATGGCGCATGTCCAGTGTGACTGGCTGGTTCCGGTCATGCAGTTTCAGAGCCGGTACAAGAAGGGTGAAGTCCATGTCATAGTCTGTTCCTCGAGCATAAACGTTCAATTCATCGAGATCGAGATCCACCACACCTTCCCGGACCCCACCTGAAAGGAGCAGGTACTCGTTGGCTACTGGGAGCTTTTGGTCCAGCTTCTGCACCATCCCTGCAAGAGAAGCCAGAGTAATTTCAGAAAACAGGATGGATTTTTGGATAGCATGTTTAATTCACATTAAAGGCTCTTACGTGACAAAGATACATGCAGCCACCATGGAAATCCACCCCTCTCACACACACTACAGGAAATAGGAGTTGGGAGTCCTTGTCTAGAAGAGTTAGTGCACAACAAACTGGGGTGTAAACGTATAGCACACTGGTGTGCCACACGCTAACTGGCCTTGTGGACCCCTGCTAACACACACCAGAGGTTCCCTAGCCTGCTTGGACAGCAACAGACCAGTGCCTGCTAGTGAGCCTTTAGTGCACATTAGCGAAGCCCACAGGGACGCTCAGTGTGTGACATTCCCACTTGCCACACATCTAGACCAATCCTGGGACAACGTGCCCCTGCCAAGGAGACAGCCAGTCCCTGCTCCCACTGAAGTCAACAGTAGGCCCCCTCCTGATCTTCTGGATATGTTGTTTGGTTAGGACAGATCAATTCTGACCATCACACCTAGTGGTACTCGATGCATAGAGCAAAGTGCTTTGGCAAAACACTGTGTCAAGCTATTTCTAGGCCTACATTTAACTCCCAACAAAACCAGAATTTAGCTGTCTAGGTGCCTGGACTCCCTCTGCTGTAGCAGGCCCCTCTCATTGATTGAAAAATGCAAACAGTAACAGAGCCAGCCCCACTCTGCTCCCCCAGCCAGAGGTAGGGGGGCGTAGCTCAATGTAGCACATTAGGGTTTTGGTTTGTATGTGTGTGTCTTGGTGGAAGCTAAGTCACAGAAATGGACTTTGCATTTAGTTCTGAGTTCAGTGAAGACTGCCTTGTTTTACCATCTTTTATGCGAATGGATTTCACAGAGTCACTTCACTCCAACCACCTGATTCACTTCATTTCAAAATGCACCCGCAGGCTGCAATGAAGGTGCCATTTGCTGATCTTCCAGTGCTCACCCCCACAAGTTGGACATGTGAACACAGGACTTCTACTCTTTGCCAAGATCCAAAGGGGTAGCCATGTTAGTCTAGTTCAGTAGAACAAACAAACTAAATAAATAAATTTGTTAGGACTTCTACTGTCATTGCTCAAACAAACCACACCACACTTCTGCTGGCCCCTACACAGAGCAGAAATTAAAACACCTATTTCTTAATTAACGCTTAAAGACTGATAAAGAACAGCAGAAGCTTAATGACAGCAGCATTAAAAAGAACAAAACAACACACTGCACTCGACTTCTAAGGCAACTTCAAATGTTAGGATTAAAATTCAGTTCTCTCCCTTCACTATCTGAAAGCTGATTTCACTATCCTGAGTTAGTCATGCTGGTAAAAGGACCAGGAGTAGCAAGTGGGATTTTCTGGATGCATTCTCAGTCCAGGCTTCCCATGAAACATCAGCCAATACTGAGCTGGACTGTGCCTCAGTTTCCACACTCATGATCGGAGGATAATGACACATACCCACTG
Source organism: Podocnemis expansa (assembly GCA_007922195.1). NCBI lineage: Eukaryota > Metazoa > Chordata > Testudines > Podocnemididae > Podocnemis > Podocnemis expansa. The sequence continues at coordinate 213,593 of ML682073.1, read as the reverse complement.
CATGAATGATTTTAGTTTGCTTTAAGAGCCCCACTTGTAACATGCCACGATATTGCATTCCCTCCCTCTCTCACTCTCAAATGTCATTTAGGAGTGACTTATTTCTTAGTATACATCTCATAAAGTAGCCTCTGTGCTCCACTTCTTTCCAAGTACATTACCAATATCAGATTTAGCCCCCCAAGTGTGACAGCAGGCTCAAATGGAAACACAAAGCAGCAGCAAGTTGGGGCTAAGAGGGAAGCCTGGACAGAAAAGAAGAGGAAAAGTAATTGGTCTTGAAGACCATGCAATACTGCACCAGAAACCACAAAGCATTAAGTTAGGGGTACATCTTCACTGAAAGCAGGTGCCTGGGTTATTCTCACCCAGGTGTGAGCAGCCACTGAGAAGTCCTGCCCAAGCTGTGGGCCTCACAGGGGTTGCACTCCCCGGTGTGTCTTGCTTGTACTCCTAGAGGCACACCCCAAGGCTCTTCATGCTCCACAAGCTGTCCCATGCTATGACTCTTTCCCAGGTCTTGTGGGAGAATTTGTCCTTCTGGGCACATGGGGGAATTGTTGGAAGATGGTGGAGGACTCAGCACGCAAAGTTGCTAAGCCATTGTCCTCCCTGCACAGTGGGTGTGTTCCTAGCACAGACTGAAAGCACCACAACACCCAGCCCGTGTCTGTATAGACAGAAAATGGGTTAGGGCAACCCCAAGTAAGATCACGGCTATCTCTGTAGTGAAGACAGATGCTACATCACGCCGAGTCTGGACAGAGGATTGGCTGTGGGTTTTAACATAAACCTCCCTATATTTCTCTGTCCATTTAAAGTTCCTCCTTGATCTCCATCCAGGTTTTAATTTCTTCCTAAAGAACTGAATGATCTCCATGCAAGTGTCCTTCACTTTTTGTGACGTGCTGCACCCCACATACTCCCTTGTAGTGTGATCTGTGTATCGTTCATGTTCACCCTTTCCATGTCACTGTGCATGGCTTGATGCAGTGTGCTGCGTATGGTGTTTCTGGAATGCTCATGACGTACTGAACATTACTGCTAGGGTAGCACATTTCCTGCAACACCACACATGCACAGATATGAAACTCTGCCCTGTCATGTTCCCTGACACCTCTTCCATGGCTTGGAGAGGTGCAGACAAACACACAGCCATGTCTCCATACCCAGCAGACATATACATACTGGAACAATGGACTGGCCAAAGCACATGTGAGCACTCTGGCTCAAGTGGAAGGAATCATTTTATCAAGATATTGCTCTGGCCTGCAGGGATAAAATCAGAAAGGTCAAAGGGCAATTGGAGTTGAAGCTAGCAAGGGATGTGAAGGTAATGGGACGGGGCTCTACAAGTATGTCAGTAACAAGAAGAGGATCAGGGATGGTGAAGGTCCCTTAGTGAATGGGGCAGGTGTCCTCGTGGCAGATGATGCGGAAAAGGCTGAAGCACTCAATGCTTTTTGCACCTCAGTCTTCACAGGCAGGGTCAGCTCCCAGGCTATTACACTGGGTAACACAGAATGGCAAGGAGAGTGGCCCTCAGTGATGAAAGGTCAGGTTAGGGACTACTTACAGAAGTTGGATGTGCACAAGTCTATGGGGCTGGATGAATTGCATCCAAGTGTGCTGAGAGAGTTGGCCGAAGTGATTGCAGAGCCACTAGCCATTATCTTTGAAATCTCGTGGTGAATGGGGAAGGTGCCAGAGGACTGGAAAAAAGCAAATATAGTGCCTATCTTCAAGAAAGGGAAAAAGGAGGATCCTGGGAATTACAGACCAATCAGCCTCACATCAGTCTCTGGAAAAATCATGGAGCAGGTGCTCAAAGAATCCATTCTGAAACACTTGGAGGAGAATACAGTGATCAGGAGCAGTCAGCATGGATTCACCAAGGGCAAATCATGCCTGACCAACCTGATTGCCTTCTGTGATGAGATGACGGGATATCTGGATGCAGGAATAGCCATCGATGTGATATACCTTGACTTTATCAAAGTTTTTGATACTGTTTCCCACAGCATTCTTGTCAGCAAGTTAAGGGAGTATAGTTTGGATGAATGGACCATAAGGTGGGCAGAAAGCTGGCTAGATCATTGGGCTCAGTGGGTAAGGATCAACAGCTCAATGTCCAGTTGACAACCAGTACCTAGTTGAGTGACCCAGGAGCTGGTCCTGGGATCAATTCTGTTCAACATCTTCATTCATGATCAGGATGATGGGATGGACTGCATGCTCAGTAACTCTGCAAATGACACCAAGCTGGGGGGAATGGTGAACATGTTTGAGGACAGGGATAAGGAGACCTAGACAAATTGGAGGATTGGGCCACATGAAATTTCATGAGGTTCAACAAGGAAAAGTGCAAAGTCCTGCACTTAGGACAGAAAAATCCCACATACTGCTCCAGGCTGGTGACCAATAGGCTAAGTAGCAACACTGTAAAAGGACCTGGGAGTTATGGTGGATGGGAAGCTGGATATGAGGCAACAATGTTCTCTTGTAGCCAAAAAGGCCAATGGCATATTGGACTGCATCAGCAGGAGCATTGCCAGCAGATCAAGGAATGTGATTATTTCCCTCTATTTGGCGTTTGTGAGGTCGCATCTGGAATACTGTGTCCAATTTTGGGCTCGCCACTACAGAAAGGATGTTGACAAATTAGAAAGAGTCCAGAGGAGAGCAACAAAAATTATTAGGAGGCTGGGGCTCATGACTTATGGAGAGAGACTGAACAAACTAGGCTTATTTAGCCTGCAGAAGAGAAGACTGAGGGGGCATTTGATAGCAACCATCAACTACTTGAAGGGGTGCTCCAAGGAGGATGGAACTTGGCTGTTCTCTGTAGTAACAGAGGACAGAAGAAGGAGCAATGGTTTCCAGTTACAGCTGGGAAGGCTGAAGTTGGATATTAGGAAAAACTTTCGCACTAGGAGGGTGGTGAAGCATTGGAATGGGTTGCCTAGGGAGGTGATGGAATCTCCATCTTTGGAAACATTTAAAGCTCTGATAGCGAAAACCCTGACTGGGATGAGTTAGTGTGGATGGTCCTGCTTTTCGCAGGGAGTTGGACTAGATAACCTCACAAAGTCCATTCCAACCATATTATTGTGTCCATTGCCAGACAAGGATGATCACCTGACCCAGGGGGTGTTGAGAAAATTTGTTAAAAGAAAAAGGCACCCTTGTCTAGAGACTCTCCCCTCAAATCCATCTTCTAATCCAGTGTTTTCCAACCAGTGTGCCATGGCACACAGGTGTGCCATCAGGTCTGAGCAGGTATGCCACAACACTTTTTTGACAAAGTGCTCAAAGAGGTCTGGATTTGCTTATTGGCTTATGAATATTCATGAGTTCATTTGGAAACTCTATGGTGGTGTGCCTCAAATTAATTAAAGGTAGCAAGTTGTGCCACAGCAGAGAAAATGTTGGGAACCACTGTTCTAAGCAACACCAAAGACCAAGAACCTCCTCACAGGAAGGGCGGGAGGGAGTCTGGTTGCAGGATCCATTGCAGCCAGCCTGTGGGATAAGCCAACATCACAGAAAGAGATGGGAATATTAATCTCAGTTTAGCAGATGAGTTACCTTTTAGTTAATTGTGATAAACTCCTTGATTTATTGTTAATCTTTGGGTTATAGTTATTGACTCATTCTGATTTACGATCACTTACAATATTACTGCAAACAAACTTATTTGTTGCACCTGAGGCAGTGCATGTGGATTGAGGGTGTGCAGAGACCTCAAGTGGATTTAAAGAGCCAGGACTGTACAATGTCCTTAATGAAATGAAGGACAAGTGAAAAGTACAGGGCCAGCACTGAGGGGTGTTGTTTGCTGGGGGTCTGTCCCACAAGTGGCTGGCTAAAGGGCTCTCCACTGGCTAAGTATGCAATTACATGCAGGAGGCTGGGAGTGAGCTGACCCAGGAGCGGGGTTCACACAGCAAGACAGGGTAAGTCACAGCCCAGGAGTGGAGAATTGGGCTGACACAGCTGCACACCTGCTCAGATTGCAGGAGGGGAACATCACAGTGCTGCTCTTTGGAGGGTGGGTGGAAGGACGCTGCCCTTACCTGAGCATGGATGGTGGGGGGGGGGGTCAGTAGGAGCAACAGATGGGACAGGGAAAGATTGGACCCGTCAGAGCCAGAGGTGGCAGGACTCGCAGCAGCAATTGGGCTCAGCTGGGGAGAAACCTCTTCTGAGCCTAGACTGCTGGGCGATCACAAGAAGCAGCAGCTTTTCCAAGGCTGACACCCCATGCATAGCTGGAGTAAACCTCGCCCTCTTGAACCTTGGCTGGGGAAACCCTCTGCTCTCACCTGGTAAAAAAAAAAAAAGCTGGTCCCCACTGTAATGCAGCCTGAGAAGCTAGCAGCCAAAGAAATCTTTTGATAACCTGTTCCTCTAAGCCAGCAGCCAGGGGGCTAGTCTGAAGCATCTGATGAAGTGGGATTTTCTCCCACGAAAGCTCACGTGAAAAATAAATCTGTTAGTCTTAAAGTGTCACACGACTCCTTTTTTTTTTTCTTCTTCTCTTACTGAGAGGAAAACCTCTAATAAATCACTAGCCGCGCCTCCTCATGCAGACATCTCATCTCTCAGCCGATCTTAGTGTCCACACAGTGGCCAAGGGGATGTGCCAACAGGTGGTCAAAAGCTCTCAAAGCCCCTAAAACTTGCATCTTCTCTCTGAGAGACAGCCACCCCTCCAGACACACACATCTGCTGATCTGAACCGGTCGTTCCAGCATGCAGCCAGAGAATGAATCTTCCTTAGTGGTGAGGACCAGCAAAGCTCCTAGATTTGGAGACTCTAAAGTAGGGCTGAAACAGTCTCTTCAGCTTAAGATGTACCCATCACAGAATGAAAGGTTCTGCAAGGAGCAGACCCAGTCAAATACAAGGGACAGCGAGGTCTCTAGGAGGCTTATGGGCTTTGCTAAGCATTCAAACCAGCTTTCTTATACATACAAAGAAATATCATCTGCGAGCAGGAAACTAAGCATCCTATTTTGGGGTCAAGTCTCAGCCTTGATTGAGCCAAATGCCTGTATCCAAAGTGGTGAATGCATCCCCCACTGAATCAGGCTGATTTAGCCCAGCACAGCCACAATTATTAAAGAGGCAGTAGATGGTCAAAGTGAACCAAAGCCCCTGGCATTTAAGAGACAACATTAGAAAGCCAGGCTTCTGGATTCTTGGTTTCTCCTCTTGGCTCTGGGAGCAGATTCTGATCTAGAGGATGGAAACAGTGAAATACAACAGGTCCCTGTTTGACTCAGACGTACGGACTGAATCAGGCCCCTGGATGTCTCTCACCTGGCCTCATTGCTCACATCTCTCAAGAGTAAGGCAGTAGAGGAGTCCCACACCTCTCTCCATGGCCTTGCTGCTGGAAGGTAACACACAGCCATATGCTGTCAGAGTGGGTTACAAAAGTACTTAGTTTGGCCTGCTCCCGCTGGAAGATTGCTTGGCAGCAAAGACCTGGCTTCCCTGTCTGTCGTGACCTCATTCCCACAAACTTGCCCTCTAACCTAGGAAATCAGAAAGTGCTGCCCAAGGTATGAAAGCTTGGCTCCTAATAAAAGCATTTAAACCAGGAGCCAGTGGAAAGGCTGGGACCAGCGCCCGCAGGCTCAGTGCACCTTCCTGCAGGCTGGGCTGGACTGGACTAGGTGTGTGGGAGAGATTACTCTGTTAAAATAAATCACTGTCCCTTTAACAGCAGGAAATGTGATCTATTTTTATTCCTCACCTCCTGCCAGAGAAAGAGGACAGGCCATTACAAGAGGAGGAGGAGGGGTGGTTTTACCAAACTTTCAGATGTGGGATGTATCCTCAGATGAACCAGGCTGCTTCGAGACACAGACACAAAGTCTCCTGTACATTAAGAAGTAATGCAGAGAAGCTCTCGACCCACTACAGTATTGATTTCACAGTGGCCAATGTGTGTGTGCAGGGCTTTGCTTCTAGCCTGAGAAGATACTTTATGCTAAACAGCAGAGATTTACAGCTCCCCCTTAGGAGAAACTGAGCATGAAATAAAAAGCCCAGCATCTTCTCAGCCATCCATTCGGTTCCTCGTCTTTCAGTTCTTCCTCATGTCTTAGTTAAGCACAATGCTGGAACTAGACATTCTGGCGGCTGGGGCAAGGAGCCCGAAACGCGCCTTCCCCCCGACCCAGAGCCTCATCCAGCCCAGGGAGGAACGTGCCTTTGGGGCCAGGCAGGGTCTGCAGCTGACAGACAGTTTGGCGCCCTCTAAAATTCAGCTTTGCCCCGGTTGCCCCACCCTAGCTATGACCCTGGTTAAGCAGCAATAGTTAGAGAGTAAGGAAAGCAAGCACCAGCCTGAAAAAAAGGAAACAGGCAGAGCATGCTACTAAAAATGGCCTGGTCTCATCAGCACAGCTGAGTGCCCAGAATACAGCAGAAAACCCCTATTTCTGCTACATGGGGGGGGGGCACCCCCAGAAAGCTCACAGCCCACACAGGAACAGTGGTGCAAGTCGCTTGCATGCTCAAGATAAGTGTCAGAATATGCACGTTTTCTCTGGGACAAACTTGAGCTCCAGGGGCTAGATCTGCTGCATTGCCAGCTCCGCCAAGGTGGCAACAGCAAAGGCTGCTTTGAAAATCCTTTATGGCCCGCTGGTATAAGCGGCAGACGGGATCTACCAAGTGAACGTCAACCCTGACCATGCTCCCCTTCCCAGGCAAGACCATCTCTTCCAGATAGCAGCAGTCGGAGCTGCCATAACGTTCCCGAACCCAGCTGACTTTCCACACACGCTGAGCCCCCTGTGTCTTAAGCCAGGAGTTCATACACCCCAGTATCAGATTGTTTTCCCTGCCCCAACCCCACCCATTTCACACACCACTAGGATGCACAGCAAACAGCGGTCTGCTGAACGCAGCAGTATTTGAACATCAGCGGCCCCAAGCTGGTAATGGACGGCTGTGAAAGGAGCCGGAGCAGGCACAGGCAGGAACCCATCACTGCAGGGAGTGAGGAAGGGGCTCGCTCAGGAGGAAAGAGCTTAGGGTGCTGCTAGAAGTGAATGAGTGCGAGTTTATTACCAGATGTGAGCACCCGCAGCCTGCTACACTTTTCTCCATCACCTCTGGACTTCACCAGCACATCTGACCTGTGGCGAAGCACAGGGCCATTTTAGCTTTTAAAAACATCTGCTGCATGTGATAAACATTCAGCTTCTGCCCCTCAGCCTTAGTGCAGCTTTCAAAAAATGGCCCCCCTGAACCATTGGTGCTGGCTGCAGACACAGAGACCCTGGGACACTCCCAGAACTATCCAGAAGACAGGAATGGCATGAGGAGAAGGAGATGGGACACTGTAAAACAGAGTTAGCAAAAAATTATTCACAAAAGAGAGTCTAAAGAATTCAAACCTGGACTTCCTCCAAGAAAAGATAACACACAAGCTGGTGTCTTCATGGATTGTCCACTTGTTTCCCCTCTCACCCCCTTCAGTTTGCAGATAATTGAAGCTCAGTAGAAGCAAAGATTTTGGAAGTGTGTTTCCTGAGTTGCTAGAAGGCATCTGCTGCAAGGGTCACCAAGTCCTCGATTCCCATTGACCCCCACGCCATTGACAGTTTGCCCATCTAGCCCCGCAGCTGGCACGTCTGCAAGAAACTGCCAAGAAACCAGTCTCACCCTGACTCGCTCACCCCTCACGCAACTTCCCTGCAATGAGTTGGACGAAGGGATCCTCATCGGCCCGTGGCCCAGAGAGCAGCTGCTGCTGTCTGGAGACAAGGTGACCCCACAAGGAACGGGCATGGGGCTGGGACACGCTGGTGTGCTAGGATGGAGGGACACTGTCAAGCAGGAAATCTGTGAAGGGAATGAACTGGACCTGGATGGTGGCACTTGCTGGGGTCTGGGGTGCAGCCTGGAGGGATCCTGTGTCTCTTCCTCTCACACCCAGAAACTCAGACTCAGTCGTATGTAACACAGCTGATTTGTACCCGGTCTTGAGCTCTCTGGGTGACAAGCAGTGCAAAGCACTAGGGGAGCATGAGCGAGGCTGCATGCTGATGCTGCTGGCCCATGCCAACACCCAGTGCTCCTGGAGTCATGCAAACAACACATACACAAATCTCTAACCCAAGTCACTGGGAAGAAAAGCTTGGCCATGGGACCCAGGTGTGGCAGAGGCAGAGGCTTGCGTGAACAGTCTGGGTGAAGGACAGACCCACCTCAAGTATCTCAGCAGGACGGTAACATCCAGGCCCAGCACTGCACAGGTGTCCTGCCTACCCCAGGCCAGCAGACGCTGCCTCACTCTCACCTCCCCTGTGAAGCTAGGTCACTTCCCTCGGCCCCAAGGCTGCAGAGAGATGCCCATTAATGGGTGTTGGGGAAACTGCTTTATGCACAGTGCTCCCCGCACACGAGCCATTACGAGGTACAACAGAGAGCAAGGCCATAGCCCCTGAAAAACTGGAGTTTTCGGTCTCAGGCTGGCAAGTCCCACCATTCGCTGCTGGGAGAAACGTCATGGAACTCGGGACTCGTCAACAAGACGTCTGCTGTCTGCTAGCAATGGATGTGTCTGAGGAAGCTCAGATCCCACGTGCCGGTAACAGCTGTGAAGACAGGACACCATGTACAGCACGAGTTCAACACAGACCCTAGGGACGTATCCTAGTCGCTGGCCGCTCTGCAGCCCATCCTGTGCTGTCCTTGCTGCTCCTGTTAACTGCCCTGGCTGGATTCAAGCTTGCTCAGGCATGTTGGCCCATGCCCAGGCTGTGCGCATAGGTCTGGCCACACATTTACTGTAAGGAGAGAGCCAGCAGGTTGCAACAAACAGCAAATCCTGGGGCCTGTTCTCCACTGCAGGAAGGAAGGAAGCTTCTGCAATATAAAACCACTGCACGCTTCTCCCATCCTCCCCTACAAAGTGACTAGCACCAAATTCCAGGGGCCGATGTGGCCACTTTTATATGAAAAAGGTGCAAGCCAAAGGGGTGTGTGGATTCCTCCCTTTCTCTTAAGCCATCTGTAAGCAAGGCAAGTTCTCATTCTGTTGAGCAAACAGAAGAGTGAGCTCTTTAAAACTGTCTTTCCTTACAAAGCCATTTGAGTGGAGGGTTGACAGAAGCACCCTGGGGAGGGCTCAGGATGGAGAGAACAAGCCATGTGGTACCAGCTTAGTTCGTTACGGGAGGCAAGCCAAGCAAGCAATTCTTTGAGGATTTCTAGCTGGAAGTCCTATAGATTTTTCTCCTTTTAGCTATCTTTTGTGAGAAGGCTGCAGAACACACAGCAGGTAAGAGGCACTCTTGTTTAAAATTCGAGCTTTTATTTCAATGCTTTCTTTATAAGGTCGGAAAGAAACTGGGACACGTCTTTCTTTCAACTGCATGCGCCCTGGCCCCATCTTTACTAGGAGCAGATCTCTCTGCTGAGGGCTAATGGTGACAGGAAAAAGGTGAGTTAAAGTGATGCTAGGAGTCAGAGTCTGATCACCAACTCATGAGGCAAGAATCACAGAGCTCCTCCAATGGAGTTACTCCAGACTGACACCCAAGAAGCTGAGATCAGAACCCAGCCCTGAAAACAAAGCAAAGAAAGAGGATCACAACTTGAGCAGAGGGACATTAGGGTTTGAATAAGGACCAGGAGCTCTGAGGGCAGCAGCCAAGTGGCGTAAAGGGGAGAAAGATCCAAGAGATACAGACCGCGAGAAGTCTGATGGCACCTGCTCAACATCAGAACGCGCCGTCTATTTTACCCCTGAAATGTGTTTCCTTGACATTGGCCTGTTTGTTTAACCAGAACAGGATTCCTCATAAACACTCACGTTGCCAGCTCAGCCATCCCCGTCTACTGATGGAAATCCACCTGCTACAGCTGGAGCCAGCCAGGGAGAAGGTGGTGTCAATACTGCCTTAGGAAACCTGTGGGGTCCAGTTCAAAAGGGATCTTTTATTCCACAGGGCAGATGACAGGATTCTTAACCAGGTGGGCTGCCACGGCTCAAGCAAAACACACCCTCCCTCTACACCTTGAATCCCCCTTCCAGAAGAACAAGGGAAGAATGGGGCTTTTTACAGACAGGGCACTTGCGTTTTCTCTGTGTTTTTCTTAAGAAGTGTTTTCCTGCCACTTTCTTTCGGTATGTTATTAAAAGCTCACGCCCTTTGAAAGAAAGTTCCAGAGGATTTGGGGTTTTATATTATTATTTTGAGGATATTTTTAAATCTCCCATAAAAGACAGAGAGCAGAGCTACTTCATGTACTGTAATGCAAGGTGCACGAGCCAGCCAGAAAAAGAAAAGGAATCTGAAAGAGGCAAGAGCTGGAGTGTCAGCCACACAATTGACCCACCTCCCCTCTCCCAAATAAAGCTGGAGTTCTCCAAGCAGGACACAGAGCAGTTAATGGACTCTCCCTGATCTTTGACTGCACTAGTATATGTTTTAGGCAATGCCACCCCAAATCACTGCCTCCTCCAACCACTTTAAACTACAAGTCTGCACCTCACAAGCTATGGCCTAACCAACACCCCTCATGCAGCATTTATCATTTTCACCTCTCCTGCTTCTCCATGCCAGTGCAAGGACTGCACCCCAAATAAGGTCCAGCAGTAAGACTAGAACCCACTCATCCCCCCATTGACCAGATAGAGCCCAACTCTGTCCCCAGCATACACCCTGGGGTCTGCTCAGCTGTGACCAAGGGCAGGATTCAGTGCGGAACGGCTTGCCTTGGAAGAGATTTGAAGAGTATTTTGCACTTCTGGGGTCCAGTCCTGCACGGTGACTGAGCTCTGTGAAGGAGGCACTCAGCACCTTACAGGACTGGGCCATTTTGACTTACATGCTCCCAGCCCCTGCACCGTGACCACCGTGTCTGATCTTTGCAGCCACCAGAGTCACCCAGCTGGATGGACCCATCGGCTCTCTGAGATTCAGCTTTTAACTCACACGCGCCGCACCTAGTGGACAGTCTCCCCACCTTCCCCACACAGGCAATGCCAAGTCCACCCTCACACCATGTGTCCTTCCATGGCATCATGCAGGACTCCAAAACAGAGGCTGCTGCAGCTGTACCCGGGAAGAGACTGAAGACTGCATTTAAAGCCCACAGCATTTCTTGCAGCATGCATCCTGCTCAGGTTCCAACTGGCTGGTCACTGCCAGGTACCTCTCCAGGCAGGTCCAGTTGCTGTATGTGGCAGCATCCTCAGGAGAGTCAAAGCAATTCTCTCCCTGCACAAGAAATAAATTTTGCTAGCAAGTCACTCACAGACCCCTTCCAGTGATGCCAGGGACAGTGGCACGCAGATCTGTCAGACCTTGACTCAGAGCAAGCATGTTTCTTGGGACAGGAAGGTTTACTGCCTTGGGAATGGATGGTTCGTTAGTTGTCTCCTAGTCCCTTGAGGCACAAAGAGTTAAATGAATCCACAGAGCTCTGTTTGCAGACACAGGTCATGTAGGCTGTGCTCACAGAAATACTGCCATGCCGCTGCACCCCTAACCCTCTCAGCTGGGTGTGAACGACAGAGGCATCAAATGTGGGAGGCAGTGGGACAGCGCACTGGACTGGGACTCACGAGACCAAACATCTAGTCTTGGCTCTGCCAATAGCCCACTGTGTGATCTCAGGCTGAGCCTCAGTTTCCCCATCTCTAAAATACATCTTCTGATACTGGCTTCCATTCATGAAAACTGCTGTATAAGAATGATGATTAGTTTGCCGTGGCTGGGCCTCCAGATGGCTAGCTGGCCCATGATTTCTGTCTCCAGCTACTCAGCCATGACATTTCAGCCTTGTACTCTGAACAGTGGACGTCTACAGGAGACTACTTACAGACACAGTAAATGACAACACCTCCTGCCTGCCCCCAATGCATTCCTGTTCTGAAATAAAAGTATTTCCCTGCCAATGGGAAACACAAGGAGACGGGTCCTTTCCTAGCAAGTTCCCCCATAAATCGTTCACCAAGAATCACTTTTTGTCTGCTCTAGAAATGTGACGGCAGCAGCACTGCTGTTTAGACACTAGTGAAAGGACAATTTTTTACAGTCACTGCAGTGAACCCACTTCCTCGAGAGGCCAGAGAGTTCCTCCATTGCAAAGCAGGTCTGCACTGGGGCTTAGGTCGGCCTAACTACATCGCTCAGGCGTGAAGATTTTCCACATCCTTAGAGAAGTTACTGGTCAACCTAACTTCCTAGTGAAGATCAGACCTAGGACATGTTTGTCCTCACCAAATGGAGTAAAATAAATCTTGTTAGTCTTAAAGTGCCACGCAACTCCTTGGTTTTTTTTTTTCCCCCCCTGGACTAGACTAACACGGCTATCCCTTTGGAAACTGATAGGAGAGAGGATCACACCCTCCTGTATCTAGTCTCCAGGGGCAGAATACCACACTGCCCCCCCCAACATGGGAGCCCTCCACCCTGACAGGGCAGGAGGCGAGGCTACCCTGGGCCAGAGGCAGGGCTCTGTACTCCCACCCTTCCCCTGGCCTAGCTGGCCTGCCCCTGGCCATGGGGTGGGTGACCGGTCGCTCCACTCTGCAGGCCGGGCCAGCTGGTGTGCAATGTGGCCTTCGGGCCGCACCAGAAGCCGCACTGTGCGCCAGTTGGCCCCGCCAGGCTCTGGAGTCCAACCAACTGGACTGGAGCCAGGGCAGGTGCAGAGATTGGTCTCAGCCCCCCCTTCCCCATGCCATCCCACCTGCACGCTGCTGCTGGCCCTAAGTTGGAGGGGGCTCAACAGTGGGGGAGGCCTGGGGGTCCCCAGGCCCCTTAATCCAACTCTGCTAGCCTTCTCTTTCTGATAATCCTTCAAAAACTGCTCAAATGTGAGACTGGCAGCTCATATGCAACTGCCCCCCTCTCACTCACTCCACTAGCCTCTGGCTGAAGCTCTTGGCCTTTATGTCACAGGCTGTCTGAGAGCATGCTGTTTGTGACGAGAATCCAGATTCTACCCGTCAAACGTGACAAGCCTGCAAGAGCCAGAATAAAACGTATTAGAAAGCATCAGGTTTCTTGTAACAGAGGCGGCAGGAAGAAAGAGATGCATGCATGTTATTTACTTCCACCAGAAACATCCCCCATTGCAACATCTTTGACATTCCCAGATCACAATCTTTCAGTACAAGAGATAAGCCAGTAAGAGTAGCTTTTAATCATTTTTGTTGGCTTCTGCATGAAAAATAGTCAAAAATAGGAGTCTCGGAGAAATCAAATACTTTCGGACTAGTTTTTATAGCTGTTTTGATCAAAACACCCTTTAAACTCCCTTTCGGAGGTTGCATTTCTGTAGCACTCACCACCCTCAGCACTGATGCCGTCCCTCAGTAGCGACATGAGGCATCGCCAGAACTTTCTGCTGAATGTACAGCAGTGGATAACACCAACTCCCCCAGTTCCCTGCTGGCAGCTGGAACCCATGGTGAGTAAGAAAAAGACTGCAGAGCTCCCAATCTACTAACACAGTCGACAACACTATGCAAGAAGCCGAAGCAATAAATGGAGACTGGCTCCTTAAGAAGGATACTACATTAAAAAATGATGGAGCCCAGATTGCACTCATAAAAGCGAACAGAAAATTCTTGCTTATTCCATCTTAGATGCCTTTTTTCTTGGGGGAGGGAGGGTGAGGAAGAGAGAGAAGCCCCTGCTATTTAGTGGATACAAATAAAAGGTGTGTACAAACTTGAGCAAGCAAACATGCCATGCTCTGCCTTGCTGAAAGAGATCCTGCTGTGATAGGCAGCGCCAGATGCCCAAGATTTCACTGGTGCTCTGCATGCACAGCGTGTGTTCAGACACACCGACTCAAGCAGAGTGTCTCATGGCCCTGGCCATCCTTGCCAGCCAGAGAGAACGAAACAAGAGCAGACAATAAAATCATGTTTTCATTTATCCCGTCATAGGCTTTTCTCAAGTGCTCCTCAGGGTACCAATTAAACATCAGGGGGCCTGTTCTCACAACACCCCAAGCAGCAGGGAAGAATACTGGATGGGGAAATGAGACCCCAAGACCTAAGTGACGTGCCAAGAACTGAGACTAGAATCCATAGCTTTAAGTTTCAGTGTGGTGCCTCAGCCACAAGATTGCCCTTCTCTAGTCCTCTTCCCTCCTCAAAAGAATCATTGGCATGTGAGGGATGGGTGGGCTCATTTGGAGGAACTGTGGAGGAGATGACGTGGAGTCCCAAGCCTTTGGAACGTGTATTTCTTCTGATGGGACAAAGGAGGGACCATGCTGGACTTCCAGGTACATCACCAAGACGAGCTGAGACACCCAGAGGTCCAGGATGTGTGAGTGCATCAGGAATGGGGGGGGGGTCTTTCTTGCTTCAGGGTGCTTCACCTGCCACAATGTTTAGACTGACCAACTGACCCTCCAAGAACCTGATTTGAGACTGTCCATTATTTACTACGCCAAGCCCGGCAAGTATGCAAACCCCAAGGTTCTGTAGAGGGAAATGATTAGCGTCACTCAGGCAAGCCTAACGTGTAAAGCTCTGTTGAAATGTGACGTGCCTCTTCCAATGACATGACTCGCTTTGCTTTGTTTTACCCCTCTCACTTTGCAGTTAGCTCCAGAAAGTATGATGTGTACTGTAGCTTAATAGACAGTGTTGATCTCATAACTATTATACAAGCATTTAATAATCCAGTAACTGAGGAAATATTCATGCCATTTCTTAATCTTCTCCCACCCCTAACAGTCAGCATTGTATTCTTTCACTGCAGGTGTGAGCTCCCCATGGCAGTTGTGAGAGACACAGCAAGAAGATAGCAGTTTTTTCTAAGCAATTACCTCTTCTGTCAGCAGATGGAGCAAATGCATTGGTTTTATGGTAGGCTGCAGAGAGCATGGGGGGGAGCGAGTGGAGACGGAGACTGGAGAAGAGCTCTAAAAATGCAGCTGTGTTAGTCTAGTTCAGTAAAACAAACAAGGAGTCCTGTGGCACTTACAGACTGACATTTATTTATTGCGTGAGCTTTCATGGGAGAAAATCCCACTTTGTCAGATGCTTTGGAGAAGAGCCAAAAACAAAGGGTTTAGTTTTTTTTTCACACTGCACCATGGGAAGGAAGGAGAAATTTCTCTCTCTCAGCACCCCCCTCTGACCCCCACACATACACTTTTCTGCAGCCACAAAGAAATGATCCAGAAGAGAAGTCAGAAGGTACAGCAAGGAAATCCATGTAAAACACAAAGGCAATATATTAAAATTCTAAGAATCACTTCATTGACTGACTGACCAACTAACCATTTGCCAGGGGAGGATGTGGCAGTGCAGTTACAGGACCTTTTTAAGGCTATCCAGATGCCCACACATTAGAGGCTTCAGAAGAATTTTATATCAGCTCTGATAGACCAAATTGTGGCAGTAAGAGATGAAAAACACTCACAGTTGTCCTAGCTCTCCAAGATCAAGAGTGAGCTAGAACAGGTTTTCTCCTATATGAGTTCTCTGGTCGCTAGCACCGTGATACAGTGGGGGCAGGATGGAGACAGCGTGTTACTAGCTGATTGATGCTAAACCTAATGGTGTGTCCTGTTTAATGCACATAAACAATGTGTTAGCACAGATAAGGGGTCTGCAACTTGAGGCTTGGGAGCCACATGCAGCTCTTTGGCTGCCCCCTTGCAGCTCCAGGCTCTTCCCTCTGCCCACCCTGCCCCCCCTCACTGGAGGACCCTGGGGGGACTGCTCCAGGCCCCCCACCACCAGGGGAGCCTGTGGGTGGCTCATGCCAGGCTCTGGGCTCCCCACCACTACTGGGGGACCCTACAGCGGGCCCGCTCCTGGTTCTGGGCTCCTCCCCACCAGGGGACCCTGCAGCAGGCACCCTGGCCCACCTCCCCCCCGGCTATCAGAACAGTTGGTTATTGAAGAAATTTCAAAAAATGACTATCTTTTGGGCTGCAGACCTCTGGTATAGAATAGCCACCAAGGAAGGCTGGTATTTTGGCCAAACCACCTTTACAAGATTCTTTTTGCATCATTTTTATTTTAGAATTTAGTAGTCACTTTATGAGCCTTTATAGCATCATAAAATCAAGCAGGAAACAGGCAATGGCCTCTGGTTACCACAGCTAGAGAACTGGCAGGTTTTGTTTATAACATCATTATGAATTTATTGCTAACATATTAATAACTTATGAAAGAAACTGTTACCTTTAGAAGGGTAACTGGAAGGGAAATTTGCACCAGGTTAAGGTTCTTTAAGAAATAAAAATCAAGACTTCGCAAGACCCGAAGAAAAATAGTTCAGTTTCAGTGGAAGCCAGTGATTTTTTATTTTAAAATACAAAAGACTGCAACCCAAATGGGGGGAAAGCAAATAGACACAGTAGGCAGTTTCACTTTATTCCCATTGCATTCTGCTCTTTTCAGATAAAGTAACCAGATTTAATAAGAAATGAGAAAGACATTTAACATTGTTTCTGGTGAAGTACTACACTGTTACTTAAAACACCAGTGTGGTTAAAAATTGGAGTAAAAATGCAGGAATTGGGGAGTTTGAGTTCAGTGAAGAACCAATAATCTACTATGCAGAGAAAGAGAGGGCTAAAGGAGGCACCTGAAGCATCCTTGTAGAACAGGATTTAAATGCATGAATCCAGTCTACAAAGCTTTCAGTTACTTGGGAGATTCTGAATTAAAACCAATTAAAAGAGCTTCTAACTTAATGAGGTATTGGGAGCCAGAATGAGCTTTTTATTCAAAGAAATTACATTAAAATCTTGTCAATCCGACTTCAGAGGAATTCAAAACGCAGAATCAGAACTGCGAGCAATGTGGCATGAGACAGTTGTGGGGGTTCCAGCAAGGCACCTCTGGCGGTCTCTTTGCCCAGAAAGAGGCCTCAGTCATAGACAGATAAGGCTGGTACAAAAATAAATCTTTTATTGGCCCACCTTCTGTTGGTAAGAGAGAAAAGACAGCTACCAACCTTCTGTGACTGTTGTTCTTTAAGCCGTGTTTCTACACTAGGAAATCAGGTTGGTAAAACTGAGGGCAAGTCTACACTACAAAATTAAGTCTCCTGAAGTTACATTGACAGACAGCCGCTGTGGTTATTAGATCAGTTGGGCATGTCTACGCCAGCTCCTTTTGTTGGTGGTGCACAGCGCAGTCCTCACCAGGAGTCAGTGTGGGACACTGTGGAGTAAAGACGGTCAGAGAAGAGCAGCTCAGTGGGGCTCTGGCTCTCAGACACCCAGCGCTGACAGTGGGAATGGTCGGATGTAGGCAATGCAACGTTTACACTGACTCTGTGTCACCCTAACTACATCGACCTATGTATCCCACCTCTCGTACAGGCAGAGTTATTAAGTCAGTGTAGTGGCCAGCTTACGCTGGCGGTAGTAATGATGTAGAGTAGATACTTCCGGATTAGGCTGACGTAAGTTGCCTTAACTCTGTAGTGTAGACCAGACCTACACCACTCAGGGTTGTGAAGAATCCACACCCTGAGAGATGTAGTTAAACCAACCAAGCTCATGTAGCTACCGTCTTTTGGGAAGGTGGAGTACCTAGGCCAACGGGACAAGTCCTCATCCTCATCAGAGAGCTACAGTGGCACAGCTGTAGCGTTTTATAGGTAGACAAGTCCTTACATAGAGCTTTTATTTTCAGGCCTGGGAAAAGCACTGGGTGCCACAGCTAAATACAAGGTGGAACAGGTTGCTCAGTGTAAATAATTAACACGCATTTCAAGGAGGCCTGTGGCACTTAAAGACTAACAAATTTATTTATTGCTTGAGCTTTTGTGGGACAAATCCCACTTTGTCAGATGCTCTGAAAATGGGGGAACTTCAAAGCATCTGACAAACTGGGACTTTCTCCCATGAAAACTCATGCAAAAAATGAATGTGTTAGTCTTTATGTGCCACAGGACTCCTTGTTTGTTTTACTGAACTAGATTAACACAGCTGTCTCTTTGGGACTTGACAACGTATTTCAAAGGGCCATTCAAAGCAGGGAGGGTTATGGATTGTTGAAATATGCCATAAATCTGGCACCTCTATTCAAACCAGGATTTTTAGTGTCCAGTGAAGTCATGTGTGAATTTAAGCTCCCAGGCTCATTTTTTGAAGGTGTTGGGCAAGCTTGAAGATGAGGGCTGAGAAGTCAGATACAGAATGATTGTTCTGTGAAAAAAGCGCTCACCCATGGCTGATGTGGGTTTCTGTCTTGGCCATTTTTCTGTGAGACCTCATCTGAGTGCAGTGATTGCCTAGTTTATGCCCCAAAGGTGTGCTGTGAGGGCGCTGATCTTGGTAGCTGTGGAGAGATGCTGGCAAGTTTGCACCTGTCCTTCTTGGCAGAGTCTGGTGCTGCTTTGAGCTGGTGGGTTCCAGGGAGGGGTCCTGGGGGACAACGAGGGGTGTGCGGTAGATGGGGCATTATTTCTGTATGAAGCAGTCCCACTGATCTCACAGCAATCATTCATATGTGGGATTAAATCATGCATGAATGTTTACAGGACGGGACCCATACACAAGACAATCCTACATGGCATCCCACGCTCCCTCTCACACCTGATGTTTATTCTTCAGGAGGCTTTTTTTTTTTTTTTTAAGTAACAGCCCACATTTCACCATATCCCAGGCTCCCAGGGGTATGTGAAAAATCTGGGTTTCAAATAACTAAGTGACAGTCTTTATTTATCAAATATATACATAAGAAATTTCTTCTGCCTTCAGCACTGTCAATCTGTTATCAGCACTGTATGCAGTCCTTATAAAACAAGCCGCTCTCTCTCTTTCCCAGAGTTATCACACATCCCTGATAAGCAGTCATCTGAACCTGCCGGGCGAGTGGGAACAAGCTTCAGGTCCAGGAGAGCTGGGCACCAATAGCAAACTCCTGATCCTGGCGTGGAGCCACGTTTCACACTCCCGAGTGACTGAGTCCAGCCGCAGGTGCATTAATTGTCCTGTAATAACCATGGCCATTTGTTGGGTGTGTTTCAGTCTGGGCTTTGGGCCAGGCCCATGTTTTACAAGAGTCGCACACCTGGGGCCATGTGCAACAACACAGTCACCTTTGCCTTCCCCTTCCCACCCCCCACATGCCCTGCCCTGGCAGGAGGCCAGCACAGCAGTGCTCTGAAAGATGCAGGCACCTGTGCCTAGGAGCAGTAGAAATACGTCATTTCCACCATCTTCAATGCTTTGAATCTCCCTTTTTGGGACTGCAGGCGCTGGCTCTAGCAGAGGATAGGCCACCTTCCCCACTGAACACTTGCACCGACAAGCTTTAACATACTCAGCCTGTGCAGTGTGGCCAGTTTCATGGTCTTTGGTGTTTTGCTCAAAGCCCCAGCTCCTGGAGTCATGTGTGCAAATTTCCACCTCCTTAGGCTCTCTAACCCTATCTACCTCTCCTGGTGGCAGAACAACGGTGCACTATGACCCAAGAGACCCGAAAGCTCAGACACCAAAAGGGAAATAAAGAACTCCAGATGCCTCTTTATTTCTGGAGTCCTGAGGTCAGCTATGCTGCCCCCACTCACAATTTCCCATGATGCTGTCCCTCCAGCGAGCTGACTCCTTCCCATACCCACATGTTTACGTGGCCCGCATAGGCCAGACGAGGTGCAGAAGAGGCCCAACTCACTGGGTGGGAAGCCAGGGTGCAGAGAAGCCACCTTCAGTAAGCACAGCGTGGGTGAAATGATACAACCTTTGAGAAGCTGCTCAGGAGTCTGGCTCACCGCAAACCCCACCTGATGGGAAGCACAAAACCTGGCAGTGGCTGTCTGCATTTCTAGGAGCTGCCACTGGAGGGCAAGTGTCTCACAGGATTGAGAGGCCCAGACCCTTTGAGGAAGAGGAGGAGGCACTGCCGCTCCTTCCGACACCCTAAGGCTCCTCATTAGATTCAGTAGCTGAGCACCCTGGCTTGACAGTTTCCAAGAGGTGCATGTTGAAACAGGGAGCTCTGCTTTGCCTCAGGGCCTGTAATGATTCCACCCACAGGCTCTGAGAAAGGCTCTTGCAGCACATTTTATACTCAGCCACATTTATACGGCAATCTCTCTAAATAATAATAGAGAGACAGTTCATGGACAGGGGGGTCTGAAGGTGCCCAGGGAATGACGGGCCCAAATCTCCACCACAGGGGCTGCTGGCTGCCCAGACAGCCCTGAAGTGTGTCTGTGATGGCAGACCTCACCAAGCCGTTTGCTGGCTATGTGCTACTGCAGGGACAAGCTGAGCTGGGAACGACAAGAGCACTCCTTTCCGCTCACCAGCTCAGCTCACACGCGGTCCCTCCCAGGGCTCCTGCTCACAGCGTGAGGAGATGGCTCCTGCCAGGCAGCACGCCTAGATGGGATTCAGCATGCAAGCAGCACTCAGAAAAGGTCCGTTTGTCAGAAGCAGCACTGAGCCAGGGAGGAGGCTACAGACGCCACAGGAGGGGCCCAGATCTGACATTTGGGACGTCGCACACCGGCTGTGAGCACTGAACATCTTCACATCACCACATGGCCATGCTCACGGCAGAGCAGCAAGCCCCCTCCTCTGACATCACACATCAGCATAAATGGCAGCCATTCAGTCTGTTCCCTTCATCCCTGTCCCGAACCATCCCCTCTCACACCCATCCCTGCTTCCTCTCACTGGCCAGGATCATCCCACCTTACCCTTTCCTCCGCCAGTGGGGGACAGAGGCCTCAGCTACACGTACTGCCAAATTTGGTGCAGTCCATGGATGACATGCAAGCTATGCAGAGCACCTTGTGCATTTCCTGTTGACTTCCTAAATTCTAATGGAGCGTGGCATCCCCACCATACTGCACAGATGGCAAATGCCCTGTGGTTGACACAGTTATTCTTTCTCCAGGGATGCATTTATCAAGCTGACTTCTGGATCAACTGAGTGGGTCTCCACTTCCACTCAGCTAATCCTGAAGAATCAATCCGGTGGTGGCGAAACTGTCACCATCAGCAAAGACAAACCCACACAGAATCAGCAGAAAACCCCATGATCTTCACTGAGGCCTTTGTTCTCCTGCCCAACTTTCCTACAAGTTACAAGCTTGCAGCATTCTAACCAAAAACAGACCCTACACTAGGCAAGGGCCATCTTCACCTTGGTCCATTCAGTCCCACACATGTTGGAGAACAGGTGAAATTTAATAGCAATGGAAAAATAAAATAGATACCCATTGGGTGAGAATGTAAAATGGCACATGGATCAGCGTGTCCATCCAGCTTGGAAGCAGACGCTAGCTGACGCAGGACAGGGAAGAAGAAGGTGCATTATGAACTCTTTATGAATGGACGCTACTTCACCAAGGGAGTGCTGCACTGACTATCCTCCCTACAGAGCTCTGAGAGGTCTCAGGCTGTTGCCTTCACCTTCAGGAATAGCTCCTCCTCCTCCAGTTCCCCTCCATTTCTAGCATCAAGTCTCTCCACCCACCTGCGCCCATCACGGAGACCCAATTAAGTCAGACTGACTCCACCATGGTCATTCAGGGGTGTGAAAAATTAACTAAGGAAAGCAACTTAGCTTCCAGCACAGACACAGCTCTACTGAGGAAGAATTCTTCCACCATCATTATTTAGTCACTATTAACCCTGCTGCAGCCACCAAATGGCCCAGCATAGTGATCACACTGCTACTTCACTTAAATCAGCCAGCCCCGATATCCCCGCTGATGGAGCATCCTGCCCGCTCAAGGAGCCACTGATATGAGCCGCCACCGTTACTGAGTCCACGTGAATTCCAGTGCAGTGAGAGATGCCAGCAAAGCCCTCCGTTTATCTCACCACTCAATGGGAGCACGCCTCTGGGACAGCAGGGTGTTATCTCTATGGCTCACTCAGCCTTTCACCTCTCTGCCAAGACAAGACCAGCAGCTATGGTTCTGCTCTCTGTAACGGACACACCTGCTCTAAGGAACTGCGACTAACACCAGACAGATCAAAAACCAGCCACCCAGGTAGCATAGCTCTTCACCACTGTGAGCCTGGGCTGATCTTCAACCAATTAAAAAACCAATCAAACAAAAAGAAACCCACTCAGAGGTCTGGAGCTGTTTGTACTCCAGACTTTCTAAGCCCCAAGCACATGCTGGCATCCCCCCGTCATTGTGTGGCTGACCTGGCCCACCCTGATCCGCCGCTTGCTGAAAGAGAAATATTAATGCTACGCCTACGGTGTGGTTGAAAACACCATCGCTCTTTCCCTCTCACAGCAGGCTCTGCACTCCATGAACCTAAGCACGCAGATTTGAACAGCCTTCTTCACCCCTTCTCAGCAATCAACTGACAGGACTGCTTGCAAAACCACCCTCAGTGTAACCCAGGGTACTGAATACAGCCCCAGTAAGCTCCTGGCCCTCCTCGCCTCAATAGGTATGCTGTGTCACCAAGCTAGGAGAAACCAACTGGGGAGAAGAAGAAGAGGCGGGGAGGATGCCAGAAGGTCAGTGTGTGCAATGCAATACAGGGAGCAAACAGCAGCCAGCACTACTGAAGAGTTATGGAGCAAAGGTGAGTTAGGGAGTAAAAGTGCCCAGATGCTGATGGTCCCCGACAAGTTTCATACAATATACGCCTCTGGACTCGGTGCTCCTGCTTACAGGACACGTTACTTCCACCTTACTGGCAGACCCACTGTGATAAACACTCCCTCCTTCACAGAGCAGAGACCCACAAAACAGGGGGGATTGTCTGGGATCCAAGAGGCCCAGCCCACCTTGCCCATCTTGCCATACAAAGGAGAGATAAGTGAGGGCTGAGGAAGAGGATGTCACTGCCACTGCACAGCCAGTTTTCCTGTATAAAGATTGTGGGCCAAATTCTTCTCAGTCACACTTTCAAAATCCAGCATCATGGCAGCGAACATAAGGGAGCTACTCTGGGTTTACACCAGCGTGAGAAAGTGGGATTTGGCCCCCTATTAAAGTTCCCCTGCACCTGCCAACTGCATAAGTGGAGCTGATCACCTCCTCACATCATCATTAGCAGCCCTGCAGGCGCAGCAGCTGAGCAGCCAGGACTATCGCTCTGCCTTGGGCTGGGATCAGAGCTAGAGCCAGGAGCCGAGCCAAGGGCGAGAGCCAAAGAACAGCCGTGGTCCGGAGCAGGGTCTGTTCTTCTTATGTTAAGGATGGCGCCACGGGCGTGTCAGTCACCCACAGTCCTGCAGACCTGGGTTATAGCTCTCCAGACCCTCCTGCTGGTGCTTGCGGATCCTCCCTCTGGGACCACGTGGCCCAAGCCCTCAGTTCAACACACTCACAAATGATCTGGCAAAGACAGTGACCCCAGAGGCCGGGAGCTCACAGACAATACAAATGCATCTGATGAAGTGGGTTGGAGGCCACGAAAGCTTATACCCAAAGAAATCTGTTAGTCCATACGGTGCCATGGGAATCTTTGTTTTTGCTGTACTCAGACTAACATGGCTACCCCTCTGGGCAAGACAATACAAAGAGACTGAAGTGTTGAGTCCAGAGCTAGCTGCTTAGAGAAACGTGGGGATCTCTTGGTGACCAGGCAACAAAATGGCCATTCAACTCAACGGTGGTAAGTGCAAAGCAACGTGCAACGGACAGCGTAATCCCAACTATACATACGAAAATGGGCTCTGAAGTGGCTGCTACCACTCAACAGATCCTGGTTTGAGTGCAACTGCTAAAGGACCTTCATTACTTTCTCCTGTTCCCCCCACAGCGCTCCTCTGCCCTCTCTTATTTGGTCTATTTGTTGGGATGCTGTGCAGATCCCCCAAGGTTCCCAGGGTGAGGGCTCTTCATTTATGAAACGTCTGGTCAGGTCCAAACCTCTGCCCCAGACTAAGCTGGGACAGGCCTGAGCAGCAATGTGCAGGACAGAGGGCCAGCAGGGGCACCTGGGGTAAGTCTAAAGCACTGAGCTAAAATCTGTGTGTACATGGTGAAGGCCACACGGGCAGCGACCAGACACCTCAACCCTGGCGGATTTGCCTGCAGGAGGGAGGGAGGCCTGCGGGAGCAGCTCCTAAACTGAACCGGCTGACAGCATAAGAGGGCCAAAAAGGTCCTGGACCTCCAATTTAAAGCCCCTGGCCACTAGCTGCATGGTGTACCTCTCAGATGAGAGGCAGAGCAATTACTCAATTACCAATCCAAGAAGAACAGCATGAAATAGAAGAGGGGGCAGCTTTATACCCAACACCACTGCTCCGGGGTCTGGTTTCAGAGAGAAAAGGTGCAGTTTGAATCCTAAAAGGCTAATTTTGAAAAAGCAACCAGGTTGGCCACTCTGATCACCAGGTTTTCCATGCACTGTGCTGCAAGCCGGTGTGTCGGACAGCAAGGGGGACTCCTGGCAGACAGAGTAATGAGAGGGTGTGAGCAGCAGAGTTTCACAGGGACCTATTAAAGTGCGAGACAGAACATTTGTGGCACACTAATTAACACCCACTTGAAAACTGAATGCAGGCTGACTTCACTGCACCGCTTACATTCCAGGACGCAATGGGGAGGAACCACTTGTCACGCTAGAGGACTCTGATCTGGATTCAGCTTGCACCGACTGTGCTGGCATGCCTGGCAGGGAGGCAGAATTAATACATTTCATATCAGTAACACGCCCCAGGGCAAAGAGAGCGGGGTGGCTTGGCTCTGCTCAGGCAGAGGCTGTGCGGACGCAGGCCAGCAACCCTTTCACACGGACTCCGCAGAGAGCAGGAACAGCACCTCAGCATAGATCAGACAGCCACGCTGGTGATCCAAGAGTTGGCCGTTTCAGGAGCCACAGCTATTCTAGTTTTTCCCTCAATGCACCACAGGTTAGCCACAGACTGACTCTAATCCCCTCCCTGCCATCTCCCCACCCAAGCTAGTTCTTTCCCCCTCCTTCCCCATGGACCAGAACGAGACAGACATCGGGCACCAACAGAGGGGCAAGGGGCAGCTCAGCCTTCTCCTGCTATTGGCACATCCCCGGCCAGAGTGACTCCTGCATTTAAAGGAGGCCACTCTGGGGCACAGTGCCGTTGGGAGACCCAAGACCCTTACAGAGCATCGCTGCACAGGAAGGGCCGTCAGCGTGCGATGAGGCCAAGCACTCCCCTGCCCCTCGACCCCGGCTAACAGCTCTCTGCACATCCTTTCACCAGGAACCAGACGCTCCCCTGGATTTATTTTCATCCAATTCTGTAAGTTCTCCCTCTTCAAAGCACCTGACGAAGTGGGATATTCTTCCACGAAAGCTCATGCAATAAATAAATCTGTTAGTCTTTAAGTGCCACAAGACTCCTTGCTTTTTTTGCTTTACTAGACTAACACGGCTGCCCCTTTGGAGCTATGTTAGAGATGAGGAGCCCTAGCAGCAGATGTTGCGCATGCCAGGGGCTTCAAGACTGCTCCGTCACAAAGAGATGATTGGTGCAGCCTCACCAGCCATGAGGCTATAGGGGGATTTGCTGTGCATGTTAGAAAAAGACCCAGATTTCGTTCAGCTCCAGTAACAAGCCTTTCTCCAGAGCTCCCAGCTGCTCCACTCTACACTGCAATGGGTTTCCTTCACTCAGTCCCCCCCACTTCCACGCAGATGGAGCTGAGAAGGAGCTGCTGACTGAACTACCATACAAGTGATACCACAAGGACTTTCCCATGCTCGTCAGTCGTAACTGTCGCCTACCACAAAACACATCCACTTCAAGACGTAGCTCAGTTAAAACCAAATCAGCTTTTGAAAATGGGCAACAAAATGTTTCCATAAAGCTTCTGATTTGCTTGTTTATTTGTTGTTATTAAAAATAGGGTTCCTTAAAGGAGTCATGTGTTTTTGCAGAGTTAGCAACCCCTGGGCTAGTGCTGAATGGAAGCTAGAAAGGGAAACTGATGAAACCAGAAGGGAAGTGGCAAGCCCCTGCTTCCTTCTCCGAGATGAGTGAAGTGCAAAGAGCAAAACCTGCCCATGTGAAGAAAGAACTCAAGGTTGTTCACACTGAGAGGAGTTTCTAAAAACACAAAACATGGTCACTAAAAACACACAAGATGAAAACTGTTTTAAAGTGGGTTTTTTTTAAATCTGCATGAGAACTTTAAAAGAAATACTGAGATCAAATCAATGTAAATATCATTTTAAGACACTACCAACAAATCTCTGAACCAGGACGACCTCCTGATAGTTTTTGATCTACTACTTCAGGAATGCCACAAAGATGAAAAATAAGACAGATCTACGAAACAGTTTACCAAAGTAAGCCAGTCAGTCAGTTATACAGAAAGCCACACTAGCTACAGTCCCAAATTCTTTGTCTGTGAAGGTTCATTACAGGGTTTTAAGTCTCTTTCAGACCCTCCTCACTTTTCCTTTTCCAAGTTCTCAAACAGACCCTAGGATCTCACTGGATTAAGGGGGAAACTCCTGGCTGGGAGGCATGCAATATTCAATCATGCCAACACTGCTCCAGGACAACACTCCCATGCTGAGATAAGCAACAGTTCAGAAAACCATCTGAAGGGTTTCAAACATCAAGATGATTTCACACCCAGACAGAAAATACGCAGATGGGATCAGAACAGTCACTCTGGGATTCAGCGGGTGCTCATGCTAGGAACATCACAAGAAAACAGCCTCTTTCCTTTATAGGGTTGGAGACTGAGCCAAACCCCACTGAACTCAACAGGATTTTTCCAACAGCTTTAGCAGGAACTGAATCAAGCCCCCAAGCTCAATCACAACGTTACAGTGCAGAGCCAACTACACAGAAGTGTTTACCCTACGCCACAGTAACGTACACCACCTTTCTCTCCCTCAGTCTAGAGGTGAACAACGCACCGCAGAGCCAGCTCAGGGACGAGCGTACATAGGTGGGTATTGCACGGCAAGGTCACAGACCAAGCTAAGGCCGACAGCACTCAACCAGCATCTTTTGCATGATGCATGGCCCAGGCCTGTGGTGTGAGAAACTCCCGCACCCTGCGTGGCATTTTAATGGAATATTGAAAGAGGAGTTTAAAGCAAAAGCCCTCATGTTTGTGGTCTTTGTTCTCACAGAGAAAGGTTCTGATTTGCAAAAATTTGTACTGGACATCAGCACCAGTGAGCTTGACATTTTAATTCCCCTCTCCAGCAGGTCTCAGAAGCGGGACACCCCACCCCAAACAGGCAGGCGGCACCTTCGGAATAAACATAGCCGCCTTTCTGAACAATTATTTGAAGTGTAAACGATTCTTGCACCAAAGGATCAGGGTGTGAGCAGCAGCCCAGGGCAAAGGAGAAAAGTGTTTAAATAATGAGGAGACTACTGAAAACAAAAACCCCAGCTGTACAATGAACAGTCCTGTCAGGCCCATTCACTTTCAAAGCCCAGGCTGGGGTGATCTAGTTGGGTCTGGCCCTGCTTTGAGCAGAGGGCTGGATCAGATGCCTCCCGAGGTCCCTCCAAAGCAAAGCTATGATTCTATGACTATGAAACGGGGACACAAAATCCCTCTGGTAGCACTGTTAAGGGGGGCCATTTCGAATCGCCAGGAGAAAGGAAAGGTCTACCTTCCACTGACTGTTCAGCCAACTGGCCAGATGTGTCTGAAGGTTTCAGTCCCATTCCTAGCAGACTGGAGTTTGCCTGCTGTAGTCTCAGAGCCACTGGCTAGAAACTGGAAGCTGGGCCATCCTCCTTCCAGAGGGCTACTCGACAGAGACCTAAAGCATCAGCGTGGACGGCTGGGATGCCAGCATCTGAAATCTGATGACACCCACCCAGGTTTGCTTCCAACTAATCAAGCTGGCTCACAAAGCTCATGCGAGTCAATATCCATGATGCAGAACAAGGCAAGGTTTGCAGAGTACTGAGTTTCACTGTGAACCTTTCGCACAGCTCACTGCCCCGTCCGTCATGCAAACCTACTCCCTGGCTGACACAAAGCCTGCACTGTGCTCGCTGCACGAGACCGTCACTCGGAGACTAGCAGCCAACACCCAGCTCTGAGACTTGAGCCCTCTAGACCCATCTCTGGGGGTGCCCTTGGGTAAACCTCACTCTCTCCACACCTGTAAACTAGGTGTAGTAACACTGCCCATTCTTGAGGGTTGCTTGAATCTGTTTAATAAATTCTGAGATCACTGAAGTGAAGAAAATGAAGGCGAGAAAGGATCAAACAAAGGCGAAAGGAGGGATGTGAATTCCTAAATACCATGACAATGGTCATGCTGGAAATGCTCACACCGAGGGGGAAAAAGCAAGAGCACAATTATCCGTGTCCATGCAAGATACCACTGCCCCCATACCCATCTGCTGCCTGCTGCGCTCCCCACCCAGCCCACTGTGGAGCGGCTGCACCCTGTTTCGGGCTCCATTTAACAATGTAGGTTTGGGGGCACCGTGCAGGCATCTCAGACTGGGGTAGCTGTGACATGGGTACCCAGGCAAGAGCTGAAAGTTAGAGAGGCTTGTGGCCTGATTCAGGGAAGCTCATTCAGCTTCTGGGGACAAGACAGGCCAGCAAAATGAGGCTCTCTACTCCAGCACACACCACAGGGCAAGAGTTCATTATCTGAAACCATTTCCATTTCCAGTTCCACAGGACCGGATCCTTGAATGAAAGTCCTTTCCGCCCCCACCGCAAGAAAAAATGCAGGATTAGCTAAAATCCAGTCCTGAAAGGAAAACGTCTCTTCCGGATGATGACAGCTGGAGGCCGAAGGCTCGACATCATTATCATCAATCAAAGCCACTGCGTAACGGGAAAGAGGGAAGAGCTGAGAGATGCTGACACACATGCTCATCGCAGCACCGCTGGGTAATCCAGTTCTGCCTGGGCAGGCAGAACTGCCAAACGTGGTCTGTCAGGATTGCTGGCTGCTAAACCAAGCTGATATTTGGGGAACTTGCAAGAGAAGTTATGCCGCAAGCATGGGGTAGTGTGAAGAGGAAGAGAGACTGTGGTTAGTTAGCAGAAGCCTGTCAGCCCCTGCTCCCTGGTGGCCATGCACTGGTCCACACACCCCCATAGCGGCACTGTCACGTCAAAATCAAGTCAAAGGCCCTTTGAGCCTGCTCCAAAGCCAGGCAAACCCGGACGCTCCAGGAGGGGACGTAAAACCCCATGGTGACCTAAATCCACGACAGTGCCCTGGACCACCAGAAACAGTTTCTTCCTGATGTCAGGGGACTGATCTTATGCCACAAAGCTGGTGGAGTGGCACAAGGCCTGCCTGTCCAAGACCCTCCCCGCTGCAGAAAATCCCTGGGGAAGCAGCTTTCGCACACCCTGTACCCTGCCAGGTGAGCTCTGCCTCAGCACCAGAGCTCGAAAGCGCCTCTCTCTCACCAACAGCAGCTGGCTCCATAAAAGAGCTGACTGTCAGGAAACCAGACCCCCAACCTGCCCAGTCAGCTATCCTAACTCACGCTATCAGCCCCATTTGTTTCTGCAACCAGGGAACCCTTAACCCAGCCCTGCAATAAGAGCAGACTCCAGCATTTTCAAAACCATCCTGAACCCCCAGAGTTAAACCCAGATTTAAAGCTAGACACCAGCACTACCACGCTTGCTCCAGACACCTTCTCCCCCAGCGCAAAGATGTTGAATTCAATGAACTACATAAAGCCCTGGTCTACACTCATGATTTAAGCTGACTAAGTGACACCAGACAGGAGTGTGAATGATCCCTGCCCGTGACTGCCCCAGCTGTGCTGGCCCAGCCCACGGTCTAGAGCAGAACGATGCTCTTAAGGTGACTACGCTGTTCAGGGAGGTGGAGTTCCCGCACAGATGAAAAAAACCCTTTGGTTAGTCTAAGCGGCGTCCTCACCCTATATTTACATAGGCAGAGCTATGCCCGTATAGTCCCCACAGCCCTGATGTACCTTCTGTAGCGACTGACTCGGTGCAACAAGCAATTCCACAAGCTGATCTCGACTAAGCGAAACTCTGAAAGGAAAAATACCATCTCCCAGCCAGAACGAGGGCGGCTGGCTCTCTTCACAACACGCCCTGGTGTGAACAGCCAAGTTCACACCTTCCAGGGTGCTGAGTGCTAACTAATCACATCACTCCTGCCATTTAGAAAGCCAAAACCAGGCAGTCGCTTACACTGCAGCCTGTGAGCCTTTGGGTTTTCTCTCTCCTAAGGGTATCACAGGCCAGCCATGAACACTGAACCTGGACGTGGGATGGGGCAAGCACTGAGGCAAAGAGATTTCATTTTGTTAACCCAGCCCAGCTACAGCTGACTACAGCAAAATCCCATCAGCTCCTCTCCTGCTCTTCTCTAAGGGGGCAGTAGCCAGTGGCCTGAAGAATTGCTTGCTTTGGGTATCCTGTGCATCTGCAGCGCAGCACGCCACTCAGGGCAGCAGATCGTCCGCCTGTCCTCTCCTTGGGTGGACTTACACAGCGCTCGTGCTCTTAGTTTCTTCAGACAAACCTGGGACAGCCTGAGCCAGTCTGTCTCCATGAACAGCCCCCCAGATAGCTACTATCAGAGAGAGCGTGGGCGCACATCTCCATTACAATCCCGCCTGGGCCTTGGCCCCACTCCTTCAAACTCCCAAGCGGCTCAGCCGATGACAGATCCAGATTCTTCAGCACCCAGGGCTCCACCAGGTCCTGAAACAACTTTCAAGGCTTTACTGCAAGGACTTATCTCAAGCTGTGGTTTTCTGCCTGCCTGCTTTTCCTTCCTTCCTCCTCCTACAATTAGCCCTGTATAGGTTCAGGCATTAACATCCCAGAAACCAAGTAAGCGGGCAGATGGTGCTTGTGAAGGATCTGCTCAGACCTCAGTGGCTTGCTGCAGCATCCTTATCTTGTTTAATTGCTGTCTTTCCCCAGTGTCCAGTGGAGGCACCATTTTTCTCGCAGGTCCCCTCTTGTTGACGATACATTTTCTTGGCTTTTTGCTGTTAAGACCCATTTGTGTTAGTGTCACCAGTTTTCCATTTTCTGGAGGCTACCTGAAATGACCTATCACCTGCAGTTTAAGCCATACTGAGTTTAACCTTGTTCTCTTGTTGCTTTTTCTCAAGGGCAGGCTTGTCATCTGAGAAGCTTACAATGTGCCTAAGCAGCCATTAAGCACAGCCTGTGGGTTTCAATGTACAATTTGGTGGAAGTGTTTTTCCCTTCTCCACCTTCAAGTTCATTGTCTGTGTGTGAGTTTTTGGCACAGCCGCTTGGCAGGGGTGTTGAACTTCAGTCTCCCATCGCCACTGTTCTTCAAGAGCAGTTACTTCTTGAATGAAATTGTGTGGGTTATTTAGGACTAAGTCTGGATTTGCCTTGTCTCTGGTCCTATGTTTTGTTAGTTTCACTTGCCTCTGTGATCCCTGGAACTCCGTCCTTTCCCTGGCGAGGAAGGGGGCCAGCAATTTAACTCTACCCATGCGCTTTTCTTCTCATGGATCGAAATTTGCATCCTCTCACATTTGGGTGTGTAGCCTCTCCACTTAGCTCTCTCAAAGTCTAGGTCTAGAATGAGTCTTTTTAGCTATAGTACTGCTTCCCTCACCTCTGCAACATAGGCTGTCCTTTCAGGATGCTCTATAGCCATGTATTTATGACACTACCCCAGCGATTTGAATCGTTCAGTAACACCTGTGTATCACAGAATCATAGGGTTGGAAGGGACCTCATAGGTCATCTAGTTCAACCCCCTGCCAGAGGCAGGACCACTCCCATTAAACCATCCCAGTCAGGGTTTTGTCCAGCTGGGCCTTAAACACCTCCAAAGATGGAGACTCCACCACCTCCCTCGGCAGCTCATTCCAAGGCTTCACCACTCGCCTAGTAAAGAAGTTTTTTCTAATATCCAGCCTCGACCTCCCTAACTGTAACTTCAGACCATTGCTCCTCGTTCTGTCCTCCGTTACTACCAAGAACAGGCGAGCTCCATCTTCCTTAGAGCATCCCTTCAAGTAGTTGAAGGTTGCTATCAAATCCCCCCTCAATCTTCTCTTCTGCAGACTAAATAAGCCTAATGCTTTCAGTCTATCCTCATAGGGCTTGTGCTCCAGCCCTTCAATCATTTTTGTTGCCCTCCGCTGAACTCTCTCTAGCACGTCCCTGTCCTTTTTGTAGCTGGGAGCCCAAAGACCCCTCTTCCACCAGCAGGCAGGCTAGTCTAGTTCACCTTATTCTGCTTCTGAAATTCTCCCAATGGTGCAGACACCTTTTGTCTATCGTTATTTACGGGTTGGACATCAAGAGTCTAAGTGACGAGTCTCAAGGACTCTCAGTTGGACTGGGGCTGCTAAGTCACATTTCCAAACCAGCCTAGCTGCTTACCTCAGTACCATGAAACTTGGCTAGATTTTACCTCTGCTCCAGCTCATTGCCAACGTCCGTTCTACTTACGGGATACAGGAACATTATTGTGTCCCTCACATTCCTAATAGACCTCTTTGTCCAGCCTCACACAAAGCAGCGCTAGTTCTCTGTGGTGTGGGCCTGGCTTCTCTGTAAGGAACAGTAAAAGATACAGCCAGTTCCTAAACATTACAGGGCTACTGAAATGTAAGATCTCCTTTTACAACCTCCCCTCATCCATTCTGGAGACTGAAGATTCCCCCAGTTTAGTGGATATTCTGTACAGCGCTGTTAGAAAGTCAGAGAAAGCTACCGCACAGGTGCTGAGTCGATCATTTAAGCATGGTTTTCAGTTCCTCTCTGCCACACCTTTGGTGCTAATACGTACCATAGCCATCAGTCTCTGCCCTGGTGTTCTCCAGAAACTACCACAGAAGTCCTGCACCCGAGTAACTCACTAGGCTGTTCTCAGTCACATCATTACCTCAGCTAAGAGACCAGTGCAGCATCATCGTGGCAAGAGGGGCGCACGTCCCGAACTGTCATGTTAAGTAATCACAATGCTCAGGTTGGGAACCCAATAGCCATGCATGCACCTGCCAACGCTGCAATAGGGCTTCCAAAACTAATGTGAGAAACACTCAGCAGCTATCCCATCTCAAAGCATGCACGTGCACGCATGTGCGCGCGCACACACACACACCCACCCACCCACCCACTCACAATGGTGCTGGGCAGGGACCCTGCTAACCCATTTTGATTATCTGTGTTAAGACTAAGGAGGAGAATGACATTGTACAGGGTGCTGTGCGGAGAAAGGGGGAGAGATGGGCACAGCAGCACAGTTGTGGCAATAAGCCTTTAAAAATCACCAGAGACAGAGGACTTTGCAGCCATCGTGTCTCCAATCCCAGGAGCAAGAGGCTCTGCAAACCACCTCCTGCCTGCACCAACACAAGCCTGGCCATTTACCAGGGACGGGCACTGCCCAAGCAGTTAGACGAAGCCACTGTGGCCAGAGGTGAGCAGCCCACCCATTTGGGGCAGCTGGTACAACAGAGCTTTGGCCAGACCTTCCCTCTGAAGGGGGTTCAAATGGAATTTAAACCTTCAGTGGGTGCCAGCCTCTTTCAACAGCCCCAGAGAGGGCGGCTGTGACGATAGCTCCCCGCTGTGGGCCCCGAATCAATGATTAGCAGCCACCATGGGCTCTTCTCCGCAGTTTTATTACCCGGTAAGTCTGTTAGTGGTGTCAAAGGAACGGATGTCTCCATTGCATCTTTTGGGGCAAGAGCAGGGTGAGAACTTCAACCACGGGATCTTTATATGGGAGCTTTCTGCATCGTTCACTAGTAACTACTCTTCTCTGCCCTTTGACAGGCGAGATGACTGGGCTGTTGGAGGGGCAGAAAAGCACCCTGGAGAACTGACTCCTATTGCAGACTGGCCCAGACCTTGGCTGGTGTCAATACCCCTGCCCACAATGCTGCAGTGACAGCAAGGACGGAGCTGAGCCAACAGCTCTGAACACACCAGCTGTGCTCACTGGAGCTAACAGAGATGCCATTAGCAGTTGTTCTGCCAGCTGTTCTTTGCACCACCAAAAAAAGAAATCCCAGGCACAGAGGGGTCCCAGCTCCAGCTTTTAACACATAAAAACAATCCTCACTACTCCAGCTGGGTCCTGGCAGCTTCTAGCAAACTGAAGACAGTGAGCACCAAGAGAGGGCTCACAGACTATTTAAATGGCTATTGCAGTACAGGAACTACAATGACCAAACAGTTCCGACTCCAGCTGGTTGTGGGCATTAGCTCGAATAAAGTGCACCAGCATTCATCCCATTTTATAGAAACTGAAGCACAGAACCAGGAGGCGTTTGAGTCAGTGGTCCAAGGCGGCAGAGTGGCCTTGATTCCCATCCTGCAGCGCTAAGAAAGAGAGCACGCCCTGCTCAGAGGAAAGTGAGCATGCATAGTGCTTGTTCAATACAAGTTCAGGATGAAGGAGCATCCAGGAGCAGGTACCAGCTGGGAGTTGTGCCCATGCCCAACACCTTCACCATCCATCCACACTGCATGACCCTTTCATCACGCCAGACACTCTTTGCTCTCTGCAGTCCACTGAGCAGTGCAGCACCATCAACAGAGCTACCTCTGGCCTCATTCCCTCCTTTAGCTGAAAGGGATTCTGGGTTCGAAAGCAAGGTAGGTCTCTGGCTTTATGAAACCTCAGGAACCTGGTTACTGTTGCTAAGCTGTAATATTCTGCGCTCCACCCTGAAGACGGGTGCAATACAGAGAAGCAAGAAAGCAGTTTCTTGGCAGGTACAGAGAGCCTGCCTTTCTCAACGCTCGAGTGAGACACTGAGCAAGAATCTCACTTTAGCCAACTGGTTAAATACAAGGAGGGACTGTGTACTGTAAGCATGTGGCATTCCCACTCGGCTCCTAACTTCATATGCTTATGTGCACAATTGGATCCAAATTTCTCTCCTTCCCAGGGATTCTTTTATTAAAGCAAATTGTAAAAACCACAGCCTGAGCTTCCTCCAGAACTCAGATGTTCCTATGGATTTCATCACATGATCCCAGAAACAATGCAAAACTTGTCATGCTCCTACGCAGGGCTAACAGGACCCAGTGAGTCAGCAATAGCCGTGCACCCCTTTAGCACATACCATCCAGAACAGCACTCTTATTTCTGACAGCTAGTCCGCAAATGCAAAACCTGGGAGTGCCTCTTTAACCAACGGCTAAATGAAGTCCCTGCAACCCTGTATCCACAAGTACTTTTTGTGCAGTAGAAACCGCTTTAATTCAACAGGGCAGCATCCCAACTTAATATGTACCAACAACTAGTCCCAGCAGCCAATCAGCGCTCATTCAATTCAACTCCCTGAGACAGCAGCTGTGGTGACACACAGCCTTGGATGTATTCCAAGTGTCAAACCTCAACATGGATTGATATTAAAGAGCCCTCAATCTATACAGCAGCAGCAGTAAATTAAGCAGAAAACCTCACCGTACAGTCGTTCGGTAAACCTGAACAAACACCTCCACTCATTTCCTAGACCGGTGGTTCTCAACCTTCTGCGAGTCGTGACACACTTGGTCGTGATATGCCGCCCTACAGGATACACCAACCTCCCCACGCCCCCAGGCCAAATCCAGCCCCAGCTCTCAGTGACACATTTACCATTGCGTAGCGAATGTGTAATGTGTCTTGGCACAGTGGTTGGGAACTGCTGCCCTGGATGCCAGAGAGCACATACGAGTCTTGTAAATGAACCACCCACACCCACACACACTCGCCCCCTAATACTGGGCCTTCAGAACAGCTGCACATTCACATCCTCAGCAGGGCCTGATCAAATGCCCATGCCAAGAACTGATTCTTTCAGCTGCTGTCTGGGAGACTGCCCAGCTTGATACGAAAAAATGAGCTAATCAAATTTTCATGTATGAAAACTGTTTCCTCCACATGAAGAGAAGCTAGCAGGCCAGAGAGTCCCTCATTAACCCTTGCAATGTTGAAGGTTTCCAGACATACAGACAAATTCGTGCTTCGGGGTGGAAGGGCCAGGCAGTGTATGTAACTTATTAATCACACACCTGTTCAAAGGGTGTTTGCAATGACACTTCCATATCATGTTGTGCCACGCAAATGCTGTAACTAAACAACAGCCAGGGACTCAAACATTAGTAAATATTGCTTCCTCCCAGCACTGTGGTGAGGCTGGTCTCTTATCCCCTTTCACAAGTGGGAAAAGGGAGGCCGAAGAGTTCCACTCATTTTGGGTACTCCACTTGAAACCCCAAGTGCTGAGCACCATCTCCAACACAGATGACTTCCCTGGCTGTCAACAAGGCCCTCCAGCCCCCTCCTCTTGATCTTCCTCCCACTATACTAAGAGCAGATATAATGCAACCCTGTCTTGCAGAGCTGCAGCGCATATTTTCTAACAACAGACATGATCCTGCAAGAAGCTGAGCCACCTCTATCACTCCCACGTGGATTTCAGTGGGAGCTTGGGGGACACAGCACTTTTCAGGGTTAGGCCAGCAGCTGAAGACCTGACAGCACAAGGCACCTTAGAAAAAGTGACAGGCTAAATTGATGAGTATTCAGTATTACAAGTAAGCAACATCTTTTATGAACCATGGCTACCCAGGAGCCCATGTGTGCATGCGTCCCTTGTGATGGCTCCTCCTTTCCATCGTTGTTCAGCTGGCGAGAGAAGAAGGAATTGGGCTGGCAGGCATGGGATCACAGCGAGGCACCAGGAGCACAGCACTGGCCAGCGTTTTAATCGCATTACTGTTTTGCTCAGCCTGGCAGCCAGACAAGAATTCCAGACTGTATCTTGGCACCAGCTTTATTTGAATCACCTGGTAACACAAACCACACAAGTTTCTCACATATGATCTGGAGAGCAGCTTTTCTACAGCAATTTCACAGGAGGAGGAGAAGAGAGAACTGAGAGCAGCCTTGAGCACAAAGACGACAGAGGAAATCACAGTTTCTATCCTAGGCTGAAAAAGGGAAAATAAATTCAGTTCATTTCCCATAACTCAGAAAGCTACCCCTGCGGTTGCTAATGACAGCAAAAACCAGAGAACTTCCTGAAAGGAAGAGGGCAGACCCCAAAATAGGAGCAGTGGGGAATTTTGCATGAGAAGCAGAGAGGAATGACAAACAGTGGGGATTTCTAAGTGAGCAGCAAAGAGGAATTCTCTACTTAATGCTCCATAGCAGCGAAACCGAGTTCACAGAAAGGCATGCCTGTGCAAACATTTTAGAAGTGGCATCAGAGCAAGGACCCTGGCTGTGTAGGAGTCTGTGGAGACTCTAGCCACAGGGGACAGCTCAGCCCAGACCCTGGAGCCACAGGGCCCAGATCCTGACTGAGGATCTTGGTGAAATCACACCTAGTCACATCCATCCTCCTCCATTCAGACAGAGGACAAACGTGGAGCCTGGACGAGGGAGGGCTGGGAACGCTCCCTTGCACGGCAGGTCACGCGGCCAGAGCTGCAATACACCACTCAGTGCAAGGGAGCATGCTGTCCTCTCTCGTCAAAGGCAGATTAAACCTTCTTGCTGCCTGGGAATGAAGTTAGAAATGTTGCCTTCTCCCAACCACTCCTAAATCGAAACCGAAGAATGGGGCCTGGTCAGTGCAGGGCAACTGAGCCTGTATCTCCTCTCCAAGGCCCAGCAAAGGCGCCCATGCCCAGGCCTCCAGCTCTGCTGGCTATCACCTCTCCTGGCTGGAGACCCCCCTCCATCACCCCGCTCAGAAAGGACTCAAGGCCAAACAGTTCCCTGCCCTTGCTGGGCTGCTCCTCCCAGAGACAGAACGCCTAAGGACGCCCACCTGCTTTTTCTTCTCAGATGGGTAACAGTTGTTATGATAACGCACCACGCAGCACCTCCCACACAAGCCCAGGTTATCTTTACCGCAAAACGCGCCACTGAGAAGCCACCTGAAAAGCAAAAGGAGCAGCTGCATGCATGCTAACAGGCTCACCAGAGATCACCCCTGTCAAACCACGGGCTCTGGCAGGAGTGGTGCTTCAGTCCCCACCCTTGGGGCTTTCTTCTGGTTACAAGTTCATCCCGCTTAAGCTGAGAGCTCTTACGGGGCTCAGTGGGCCTAGCCCTTTCAACCGTTCCTTAAGGACTGTGCTCCTGTCGGTTGGCTGGGTCAGGAAAGGGGGCTCTGGTTAGTTCAGTGGTTCCCAATCTGGGTTCCAGAGGCCAGAAGTGGCCCTCAGCTGAGTCGCTGTCTAAAGACCCAGGCAAAGTGTGCTTCTGCTGGGCTAAAAGACGGACGCAGGTTCCTTGCTACAAAGGGATAGGAGATTAATGCTCCCATCCCCCTGGCTGTAGCAGGGAGCACAGCCAAGCGCTCTGCCTAGGTCCACAGGTGCTGGGGTCCTGGCTGGAGCCAGAGGGAGGGGAGGGGAGCACTCAACTTTTGTCCCCCTGGCTGCAGAAGGGAGCCACAGCCTAGGGACCCAGACAGAGCGCGCAGAGCCGCAGGATGCATGCGTTCCAAAGGGGCAGCCGTGTTAGTCTAGTAAAGCAAAAAAAAGCAAGGAGTCTTGTGGTGCAGGGTGCACGCGGTTTCCCTGCTGCAGCCAGGGAAACAGAAAATCCATGAGCAATGAGGCAAAACGTTTTGCAGGGAGAAAGGGGAGAGGCCAGAGGCTGGTGGCCCTTCAGGGCTGTAAAAATGATATCTGTGGCCTCAAGCCAAAAAGGGTGGGAACCACCGAGCTACTTTATAACCAAGTTCCAAAGGGACAGCCGAGTTAGTCTAGTGAAGTAAAACAAACAAGGAGTCCTATGGCACTTAGAGAGTAACAAATTTAGTAATTGCATCAGATTTTGTGGGAGAAAATCCTACTTCATCAGACACTTTGAAGATGGGGGAACTTGCAAAAGGGGAGGAAATAAATGCAGGGCAGTGTAAGTCATGGGATCAGGTCACACCGTAATAGCAAATCAAAGCAGTTGTTAACATTCAGACACTGGAGAACAGCATGTAGAGGAAGATAAGGTCAAATAATCACCTGTTGTAATGAGAAAAAAATCCAAAGTCCCTATTAAGCCCTGAAGCAATGCAGTCAAATTTGCAAATAAATTCGAGCTCTGCAGCTTCTCTCTGAAGCTGTGATCTGGTATTCATCTGTCTAATCACTGCAATTAGAAAATCATCAATGGAGTGATCAGGAAGACTGAAATGCTCACCACCTGTTTTACAATGTTGTGACTTCTGATGTCAGATTTGCACCCGTTTACTCTTTTGCGCAGAGACTGCCCTGTTTGTCCAATATATAAGGCAGGGGACCTTTCTGGCACATGATGGCGTAAATCACACTGGCGGATGAGCAGATGAATGAACCTTTGATGGAGTAGCTGGTTTTATTAGGCCCTGTAATAGTGTCTTTTGTGCAGATATGTGGGCAAACTTGGTGGCATGGTTTGTTGCAGGGAGATGTGCCTGCTTTAATGGTTGTTAGGTCCGTAGTTGCTGGTAAGTATCTGCTTAAGGCTGGCGCCTGTCTGCAAGTGAAGAGAGGTCTTGCTTGACTCCCAAGACTTGAGAGCGCGAGGGATTGTTTTTTCTCATGACAGCAGGTCATTTGACCTCATCTTCCTCTATATGCTTTTCCCCAGTGTTTGAATCTTAACTGCTTTGATTTTCTGTTATAGTGTGACCTGTTCCCAAGACTTACATTTCCCTGTATTTCTTTCCTCCCATTCTGTAAGCTCCCTGATCTTCAAAGCGTCTGATAAAGTGGGATTTTCTCCCACAAGAGCTCATGCACTAAATAAACGTGTTAGTCTTTAAGTGCCACAGGGCTCCTTGCTTGTTTGTTTTAATAACCAAGCTATATAATAAAAAACACTTTCTGTGCCTACCAATCCTGGAGAATCCAGTCTGAATTACTATTGGCTGATCATGGACGAAATATATCAGTATTCCCTCCCTACTAGAAAAGGTAATATAGAATGCCACAACATGAATGCAATTGCATTTTTAATACAATGTACGTGCGACAGGGTGAGCCAGATCGAGAGGGCTTCAACTGGAGGCCTCAAGCACCTGCCACACCCCATCCCAGAGAGGACGAGAAAAAGTCGGCCAAGCAGCCTAGAGCGGCCTCACAAGAAACAGCCAATCAGAGGCACTACAGGAGTGGCCAATCAGGGGCCACGTGGGCCACATAAAAAAGAGCAGCCGAGACAGACAATAAAGTCGGCTGCTGCCTGTAGTTGGAAGAAAGAGGATCAGGTCCCTGACCGGCTGGCCGAGAAGCAGGGCCCCAGACAGCTGAGCTCGG
Organism: Podocnemis expansa; assembly: GCA_007922195.1. Lineage (NCBI taxonomy): Eukaryota > Metazoa > Chordata > Testudines > Podocnemididae > Podocnemis > Podocnemis expansa. The sequence goes on along the minus strand of ML682073.1, from coordinate 173,445 downwards.
GCACTGACCTGGGAGCTGAGAAGGCGCCCCTCGCTGGCTGCTGGGACTGAGCCCAGGGAGGGCTTCAGGAAGACAGTGTCTGCAGGGAGGTAGTTCTAGGCTCACAGTGTTCAACACAGTCACCACATGTGGCAAAACGCCTATTGACCTGTGGCGAATTGGTTCTTTGCCCATTTTTAAACAAAATCTTTAAGAAAATTGATTTATCCATGTACCAGTTCAAAAAAGCGCCCACTTTTCTGTGCTTACAGTGTATATGTATAAGTGTGTTTGCATTGTCCAAAACAATGACATTGTCTTAACTTAGCATCTCTCCACCCTTAACCATCACTTTTGGCAGCTACAGTTCTCATCTAGCTCAGGAGCTTGTGAGGTTTCTTTCTTTGGAAAGGCACCTTTTCAAGACGGATGTGATTTCACTCCAAAACACTCAACATCTAAAAGATGATTCGACTGTTACTGTGTGGATTCTTATTTTAAATTGAAACGAGTTTGTGGGTCTAAATACAGTTATTCTAAAACTGTTTTCACTTTCTGGTTCAACGTGGCTCTGTGAATCAACTTTTTCTGTGGTAAAAATGGTGAAATCAAAATACAGGTTCCAGATATTGGATGAAAACTTGAAGGCAGAGTTGAGATGTAGTCAAACTGATTTTATGCCTGATTTCCCTGCACTACTTAATGAAAAGATAGCTCAGATTTCTCATTAATTCTATCAATAAATAATTCAAAACATTATTGTGTACATTTCTACCCTCTATATTTTATAACAACGCAGGTTTTTTTTTTTTTTGGAGATGTGGTGAAAATGTTAACATACCACAATTTTGGAGAGTATGAAAAAACTGTTGTACACCACTGTTCTAGGGGGACCAGCCCCCTACCAAGTGAGGAAAAGTAAAGCCTGTAAACCCTGGAAGGGGTTTGTTCTGTTTGATACACAGCCAGTGTGTGAGACTTAGCTGGGGATCTGAGTCACTGAAGACCCGCCAAAGAAACCATCCACCAAGGGGGTGTTGGTGAGAGGAGCGTGCCCCAGAGCTATTAATCCTAGTTCGATATCATTTCATACGGTGTGTTCAGAACGTTGGCTGTCTGTCACAGCTACGCTGATGGTTTGTCCCCATCAACCTTGACAAAGTCCTTTCAACAGCAGGGAAAAGGGAAAATGAGAGACTGAAAAGAAAACGTGAATGAACAGCTTTGGGAACTAGCCTCTCCACAAAGACTCCAGCCATGGAATAATGTCATGGGGTCCCTGAAAGATCTGCTCAGAAAGAACCAATTGAAAGACCAGTCTGAGCAGCCAGAGAGCAATTTTGAGAGGTAAGGGCATATCCTGAGCAGCAGAATGTGAGAACAAAGAGAGGAGCTTTCAGCCAGAGCTCAGAACAGCTGAGCCAACCTGCAATTTCAATACAGAGAAGAATGCAGTGGGCTCGCTGAAGGAAGCCAGCACATATCGGCATGTTACCTACCACCGAATGGACATGAGTAGATCACAGAACATCCCCCAAAGCTCAGGAGCAACTAAAATGTAATGAATCCATGGCTGCAGGAAAACCAGTTGGTGCCATGGGCATCAGTGGGGATTGAACCAGGGACTTACAGCACCAAAAAGCTAAGAGACCCTATTTTCCAAACCAGTTCCTGTCAGTGACTGACTATGCTCTGTAAGATGCCTGATTCTAGAGAGATCTTCACCTGGCGAGGAAGCACAGAGTAAGAGTCAGAGCTGAGATTTGGAAGCTAGCAAAGTCAACACCAGAAATAAGATGCATACTTAAATTAGAGTAATTAACCAGTAGAACAAACTTGTCAAGGGACATAGTAAATTTCTCTTTCACTTGGGATCTTGAAAATCCAGCCTGGATAGCTTTGTAAGAGATCCGCTCCAGATCCCCCACTGAGCCAAAGGCTGTGCCATGAGTATGTGCTCTGTGCTGTATCACTCACGCCAAAACCATCCGCCTTTTCTTCTGCTGGCTCCTGGTCCACGTTAGGCATGTTCAAGTCACCAGAGCGGACAAAGTTTACTACAGGCACAGTAGGTTCAGGATTGTAGCACTGAAGGCACTGCTTTTATCCCCCACCGGCGGTTCACGACGTCTGCAAGTAGGGAATCCTGGACTGGACACTAGTACACATGGGGCCTGTAGACCTGTAGGGTTAGAGACCAAGAAGCATAACCCCACTGTTAAACCTGGGGTTTCGGGCCAGCTCCAAGAAGCTGGACCTCTCACTAGACATGGGGGAAGGAGTGGAGAAAAACAGGTGGAGGTTCAGACCCTGGTCCTTGAACTGGTCCCACCTCTACTACAGTGGAAAGTAACTGCAAATATGGCCCATTTTAGGTCAAGTTAGGGCTGGCAAGCAGCCAATGCAGCCCGGAGTTAAGTGGAGCTGGTTGCCTCTCAAAGCAGCGCACGTCAATCACAATATGCTAACAGGGACGACTGACAGAATAAGCAGCGCAAGTCAGACAAGAGGAATATTAATTTTTTTTTAAATCAATTCATCCCATTAAGCACCACGAGCGTAACCTCTCCTTGCTGAGAAACCACATCGCAGAACATTGTCAGAGTAGGGGAGGGAGTCAACCCATCAGCTACACAAGAATACAGTAGAAGCAAAGAACAAGGTGCCAGGACCAACAGCAGATAAAAACAGAAAGGGAGTACCTGTGAGGAGCAGGCAAAAAAGCACCTGGGGGTTATGTGGGTGGGAAGCTGGATATTCAGCAACAATGTGCCCTTGTTGCCAAAAAGGCCAATGGCATATTGAGCTGCATCAGTAGGAGTGTTGCCAGCAGATCCAGGGATGTGATTATTCCCCTCTATCCGGCACTGGTGAGGCTGCATCTGGAATAGTGTGTCCAGTTTTGGGCTCTGCACTACAGAAAGGATGTGGACAAATTAGAAGTCCAGCCGAGGGCAGCGTAAATGATTAGAAGACTGGGGCACATGATTTACAAGAAGAGACTGAAGAAGAGAAGACTGAGGGGGGATTTGATAGCAACCTTTGCCTACTAGAAGGGGAGCTAGGCTATTTTCAGTGGTGACAAGAGAACAGAATAAGGAGCAATGGTTTCAAGCTGCAGCTGGGGCAGTTGGGGTTGGATATTAAGAAAAACTTTGTCCTAGGAGAGTGGTGAAGCACTGGACTGGATTGCCTTGGGAAGGTGGTGGAATCTCCATCTTTGGAAACTTTTACGAGACAGTTGGACAAAACCCTGGCTGGAATGATTTAGTGGAAGTGGTCCTGCTTTTAGCAGTGGATGGGACTAGACAACCTTATGAGATCCCATCCAGCCCTAATAGTCTATGATCCTAAGAGAGAAATCAACAAGGCCACTGAGAGTCACCATGGCCATGGCGAAAGGCTGGCAAAGCTCTCCATGTCAGAGCGTGAGACCAGAAGAGGGGAAGTACTCTCTACTAGACAGATATTAAAGTTGCTGGGCTGAATCCACTTCTGCTGACAGAGGTCTGGCTTTAACCTCCCCAACACTTGGCAAGCAGCAATAGAAAAGCAGATAGCTTAGTTAAGGAGAGAGCTGCAAAACACTTGGGACCTCTTGAAGAGGCTTTGTTGGCTAAAATAAGTATGGGAATCAGAATCTGTTAGCCCTTCCCCAGGGGAGTTACAGAAAGGAACCACATCTATACATCCATTATCTATCAGAAGGACACACCAGAGGGCTTTACAACCCAGCCCAAGGGCCCCGACTTACCCATGGAAAACTTTTATTCCAGCCCATAGGAACTACACCTGAGTAACTCACAGGATTTCTTTAAACACACATATGAACAGTGTTTCAGCAGCCTTTTTCTCTGATCTGCCTTGTCTCCTCACTGTGTGTAAAGTACACTACCCCGCCCCACTGCACCAGTAACTTACAACAGAGCTGAACTACGGAGCATGAACAGTCAGGCACATGACACAGATGACAATGGGCAGACACCGGAAAAGGAATTCCAGAGAAGGCTGCTTTTCAAAAGGATTTTTAAAAAATCCACCACAAAAGTTCTTCTAAAATGCTGATGCACCTTGACAATTTGTGAGCACTGGATTAAAAATGCAAAAGAGCCACACACTTTCAGAAAACTCCTGCTGCACAGTCAAGCACATCAAATTCACAGAAGGGAAGAGCTCAGCCTATAAGTGTACCCTTAACTCAGCCCCTCTACATTTATAGGACAGTCCCGATTAAGTGGTCACATGCCATTGGTAAAGTACAATTTAATTCCTGCAACGTTGTAAGGAAGGGCAAGAATTCTAGCCTTCTTTATCATGCATCTTCAATTAAAATAAAAAAAAAAATCAGAATCATGGTATTTGCAAAGATGCTGCACATTTATGTAATAAAAACACTGAACATTTTATTGTTCCAGGGCATGCACGAGGGAGGATGGGCAAGAAGGGACACTGCCCTTCTTCCCTGCAATAATCAGCAGGGCGGGAACGTGCAGAGCTGCTCTGGGGCACAAAACGTGCCTCTCCAAAAGCACTGGAATTTAAATCCCAGGAAGTGCGGCTACACTGTTTTATATAGGCAACAGTGGATATAATTAAACGTTAGAGCCTAGGAGGGCGTTATCAAAGCACACACAGGAAGAGGGATGCAAATATTCAGAACATACATGGAAACCTGAAATCTGACATTTCCTGACTTGATGCGTAATGGTATGATCTTGTAAGTTTCCTTCACATCATTTGTTCCATAAGAGGCACCACACACAGTCATGCAGGGAAAGTAGGTACATAAACACTGGCAAATTTGCCCTTTATGTGGCTGTCCTATCCTGGTTTATATTACACAGCTTGCTGAGCTTTAAGGAGTGACCTAAAAAAAAAAAAAAGCAATCAATTCAGAGTAGTCAAATCCAAAGGCAGGCTACATCTGCAGTTACCAGTTTCTTTTTCAAGTCACTTCATCTTAAGGGCTGTAATTAAGCATGAAAACTCATCAAGTCCGGTATTCGTACCTGGGAGCAAAAGCTGCTCGGCATTCATGTGGGAGGGAAAAATCACAGGCTGCTTGGAACGAGAGCTCAGCCTATCTACTCGCCGTACTTCATGCAGAAGGATCCTTTCTATGGAGGAGTGGGGGCACGTACAAGATGCCACATCTAAGGTCTAGGCACTTTAAAAGTCTTTCTCCTCAGCTGCAGAACTGACTGGTCTGTCCCTTCCCCGTGCACTTTTATCTTGTGATCTGCTCCACAGTGCACAAAAGGGAACATCACATGAGAAATAAAACACTCAACAATGCTAGCCCCAGAGTCCAAAAATCTGGAGCGTGACCTTCCTAGAAAGTTGCGTCAGCAACTTTCTCCTCTTCCTTCTGGCTTTTGACTAGTTAGGTTGCACTTCAGTTGTGTTTTCAAGTTTTTTTTCCCCTGCCAACTTACTTTATTTGTTTTAAATGAAAGTGGAAATTCTTATGTAGTCACTTGTCTCCAAGAGCTATGGATTTATGTAAAACAAACATCCTAGCACTCACAATAGAATCACAAAAGCTGGCAACACGATCTTTGCAATACCCTACAAAGAAGGAGAAATACGGACAGTCTGACTTTGTTTTCCACCCCAAATCACGGAGTTAGGACCCCAACCTGCACTACCTCAACACCCGGCTCAGATGTTTAGGTCTAGTGTCTTCTCTGTACCTCTCCTCTAGCAGATACCAGAACAGACTTCTACATCAGCGACCCCATTCATGTGCTATTCATCAGGCCTAAATATCTAGATGCAAGTTAACTATCTGTGGTTAACGATGTTTTGATTTAATAGAGCCCTCAAACACAGGATTTGCCACACAGCGTCTCTAAGTCTAATGAGATAGTTTTTCCTTCACCTAGTGTAAGAGGTCTAGGAGGCAAGCCCTCCTGGCCCCACTCTGTACTGGATTAAGGAAATGGTCATTTGTTTTCACACAAGCCAGTCACCCAGCCTGCTTGACTGTAGAAGACCCCCACCCACTGCTGGCAGCATGTCCAGGTGCAGTCTTGAGTCTGGACTCAATCCCGTACGCACACTGCGAAGTGACCAGCTGCTTGGAGATCCTCAGCAGTTTGCAGCATCAGACCCCAGCAGCACACGAAACTGGCTGCAGCGATGTCCCTAAGCAATTTAATGTATTTACACTGGACCCCAGTCGGGGAGATCCTGTCCAGGGTACGTGGATTTAAAAGACCATAGTAAATCTGTTCTGGCTGGTATTAGCCCCGTCCCACAATGCTACTGCAAAGTGCAGGATTGGGAGATGCAGTTCTTCACAAGAGAAGCAAGGAATCCCACAGCACTTCAAGACTAGCAAATTTATTTATTGCATGTGCTTCTGCAGGAGAAAATCCCACTTTGTCAGACACTTTGAAGTGGGCCATCAGGGCAAGGCTTGCTTGCTGTGCTGGATGAGTACAGCGAGAATGCTGGCCAGTCACTGGGCCTGACAGACTCTTAAGAAAAATCAGCAATCACTTGTGACCTCCAACAGGTCCCTAGCTGCGTTCCCTTCTCCCCCGTCCCTAGCTAATGTGCTTCGGCCGCTCCCCACCACAGAAAATTCAATCTCACAAAAAACGGCTGATTCCACCCTCCCAACACTACTGATGAGGAACGAACAAAGCTGCTTTACTTCCCTCTAATCTTTCTCCCTGGTGTGCTCACACCAGATGGCGCAGAGCCGCAGCTTGGAAGAAGACAACAGGCCCAGGAACAAAATATGATAATATTAGGTTATAAGACTACTGACCTTCAGCTGTTAATGTCAGCTGCTGTTTAATTGATGGGACGAGTAGACAGACAGAGGCGCACACTTCAAACAGCTTCACAGTCACCTGTCCCCCTCCTCTAACAAGAGACATAGCTATAGACAGTGTTATTAAAACTCTTCTCCAGCTGTTTAGATGTTGTGAGAGCAAGTGATAAAAGAAGGCAGCTTCTGTTTATTCTGAGCTGATAACCGTCTTTCAAACAAGTTTCTTTAAGCCAGGGAAGTGGATTTTCCCTCTAGCATCACAACTTGCTCTCCCCAATGATATAAATGGATCCCATCCCTGTGCAAAAATCATCCATGCTGCTTATTCCTTATATCCCTCTTGCCCTCAAGGTGCTTGCCTATTACGTTCCACTATCTCCCCAGACTCCCGGTTAGGCTGACTGGTCCACAATTCCCTGGCTGGTCTTTGTGGCCCATTTGCAAGACAGGCACGACATTTGCCCTTCTATGCTTTTGGTGATAGACAAGGAGTCCATCCAATAGCCCGTAAGCCCTGGTAAAGGGCAGTGGGGCCTAAGCACAAGAGGAGGAACTAGGGACTCCCGAATTCTATCCCTTGCTTTGGCACTCAAAATGTTGAGGGAGGTAACTGCTCCCCTAGCCTGACACAGCCCTCTCCGTGTAAGCCCTTTAAATGCAGCTTCCCTGCCTGTCTGCGCTTTACATGCATGAGGTGGTAGAGCTCCAAGTCAAACGCCCGCTAAGAATAACACCCCTGTGCTCACTGTTAATTGGTAGCCAGGCCACTAGCCGACATAGCGTTAAGTTCTTTTTCTGTGTAAACGTAAAGTTCAAGAGTTAATCACAAAAAAGGAGGTCAAGCTGCAGTCAGCAACATCCTGCCTGAGTGTGACAATCAGCCCTACCTGTCTGTGGCATTTCCTCCAGCTAAACTGTTAATCTGCGCCCCCGCCCCCCCCCCCCCCCCCCCAAGCAACTGGCGTGTAAAATCAAATTAAGGTTTTAATTGGCTGGTTTGGGTGCTTCTGCGTCCGAGCCCCCCCCAAAAATCTTTAAAAGCCCCTTGCCCCAACCCTCCAGCAGAGACAAGGGTGACTCCGCACGTGGCAGCAAGCTCGTCGCGGCTGGCCGTGGCCGGCTTGGCTCTGTCTTCCCCACGGATATCCCGGGATTCCATGGTACGACACGGATCTTGATCCTAATGGCCGTGGGGGGCCTCGAGTTGCCAGGTAGGAAGCATCGGGCTTGCCTGACCCTCAAGAGTTGTCTTGTCTTGCAGGAAGGAGCCCCGCCTCTGTTTAAGTCTTTGACTTTATGTTAAATGTTCCTTTCTCGTCCCCCCCCCGCCTTACCCACTGTGTCTCCATCAATGGCTGGATTTAGAAATGTTAGTAACTGTCTGTAAACTGGCAATGTTTTCCTCAGCTGCTCGGGCTTAGCTATCTACCCTCTGTTATCTTTTTTCTTTGTTTTAAGGCACTTAGGTCTGTGAAATTTGTGATTAAGTGTTGCAAACTTCGGTTTCCTTTAGAACCGCTCTCTCTCTTCTCCCTAATATACAACTCTGTAACTTCTGGTTTTTATAATTAAGGTAATTTTAAAATAATCCTTATAATAAACTGCTTTGGCTCGCTGTCCTGGTGGTCCATTTCCTCCCCCCACCCGAGCCTGGTCCCCCTTTGGGGCACACTCACACAGTATGGAGAGCTCTATTATTGCTCCACCTATATTGGTCTCACGACGACAGAGGTGCCCCTCCTCTGAGAGTGCCGGGCAGATCTCTCAACCTCACCTAGGACTCCCCACAGATGAAACGGGGGTGGCAATATGAACTGACCTGCTGAGAAGCTTGGCACAAACGCTGGTGAGAAGCTGAAGAATGCGACACTGAGCATTGGAGGCTGTTGTGCTGCAAGAGGACTCAGAAAACTTAGCTCCTAAGCTGGGCTCTGCTGTGTGACCTTAGGTAAGACTCCTTCCAACTCTGCACCCATTTCTATCCTGCCAAATTAGACTGTGCAGCTCCCAGCACACTGGGTTTGAAAACGCAGCAAGAGATGGCCCTGAACTACAGACTTTACAATCTCAGATGGATGTCTAAATACCAGTAAAAAGCAGACCTTTTTGCAAGAGGAAGCATTTGGATCCAGATTTCAAACACTCTCCAAGCAGAGGTGACCTCCCCAAACATCTGGGAATATTGGTTAAATGCCTCTCCGGCAACTATTTTCCCCAAAACACAGATCCCAAAAAAATGAACTGTCTTAATCCACCAACCACCAGCCTTAACAAGAACAGCCCCACTGGATCAGATGAATGGTGCATCTCACCCAGCATCCTGTCATCAGACCGGGGCAATTATCCACTGATTCATCCCTGTCATTCACGCCTTGCTGCTGACAGCCAGCGGCTCAGAACGCACCGAACGCAGGGCTGCACCGCTGATCCTCTTGGCTAATAGCCATAACTGGATCTGTGAACTTCTCTAACTCTTTCTTCAGCCCAGTTATACTCTTGGCCTTCACACTATCCCTGATAAAAAGTTCCCATTGACAGTGCATTGTGTGAGGAAGTACTTCCTCATGTTTGTTTTAAACCCATTGCCTATTTATTTCATCAGGTGACTCCTGGTTCTTGCATCATGTGAAGGGGTAACTAACACTCCTGTGTTCATTTTTCCACATCATTCACAATTTTACGTACCTCCAGCATAACCGCTCTTAGCCATCTCTTTCCCAAGCTGGAAAGTCCAAGTTTTATTATTCTTTCCTCATATGGAAGCTGTCCCCAAATCCCGATAATTTTCTCTGGATTTTTTTTTTTTTTTGGTTAGATGGAGTGACCAGATCTACATGCAGCATTCAAGAGATGGGCATACCATGGATTTACACATGGCACTATGATATTTCATCTTGTTCTCTACCTCTTTCATAATGATTTGTAACATTTTGTTCTCTTTTTTGTCTGCTGCTGCGGACTGGGCACATTTCTCAGAAGACATTTGCTCAATGAGTCCAAGACCTGTGCCTCTGAAAATCTCCCTCTGAATCCATAAAACCAAAACTTAGCTATAAACCCTCTAGGGACCCTGGAAATGGCAAAGCAGCATCACGGGATCAGGTGGCCTAGGCAGCGTTTGTCACTTGCTCCACTCGGATGCAAACATCATCCTCCCTGAGAAGACGACATATGGTAGCATTACAAACTGCTAAAGAGACTCTCAGACCTTCATCCCAAGATCCCTTCCAACTCTAACATTGGCACAGCATGGGAGCGCGCAATATGGACTCCTGGCTGTCTATTGCTCTACTCTTTCCCAGAGAAAGTAATCTAGGTCTGAGCTGAGGCTTCTTCCAAAGGGAGAGTCTAAGGAAATGTTTCCTCAGCGCTGCTCGCCCTCTACACAGATGGCAAAAGGACTCTGCTTGCCCGCCTGTCTGCGGTGCCACCTCACTCGCACTAAATTAAGGGTAGAAGGAAAGAAACTGAAATGCCTCAAGTTTAGACTCAAGCTTGCCAGGAAACAAACTGCTTTAAATTAAATCTCTGTGCAAACGGCAATTCAATTAACCCTTTAGCAATGTAATTACACGGGCAGATAGCAGAGAATTTTGAGATCAAAACTCTGTTTGCTGTGGCTTTTCCACAATTCTGCCCAGCAGAACATGGGAGAACAACATGCTCTGAAGGTCACAATCACCCTCCAAATACATGCGGTTTTGTGGTTCCTATATAGATGGCCAGGGGAGATCACACAATGCAACCGCATGTGGAGATGCAGTGCCTGTAAAGTGTCTGCTCTGACCAGTCAGAACGTTTGCTTCTGCCATATGACATTTAATGGAGACGGCCGACTGTAGGAGCAAGAGGATTTTAAATTACCTTATTAACTTTGAAGCTTCCAAATGTTCAATGGAGACGAAGCCAGTGAAAAATGCTCCCATTAAGCAATGAACCAGCGTAACTTAAGAGGAAAAAGAATTGAGGGATTTGAAATGCAACTCTGGGATTTAATTTCCTGGAGACTTTCTTAATCACCACTACTTTGTAAACTTCCAGTTCTATGACTTTTAAAAATAGCTCTTAGATTCCCTCCTCTTCACCATTTTTTTTTCTTCCTTGACTGTAAGATGCATTCATGTCTATACCCCAAAAGGACAGAATTATCTGAAATGCACCCAAAGTTAGTTTCCTCCCAAGCTGAGCCAAACTCAAACGATTTTATATGACCCCTTGGCCCATGTTTCATGATCAGTCAAATAAGCTACACTGTCAACTGCAAAAATTCCAAAAATTATGAGATGTTTTAAAAATTGCTCATGTACGTCTTCTCTTTTCTTCAAGCCTTTAGGATACACTTGGGTCACCCTTCTAAGCTGTTCTCTGCCACAGCGATAGGTGCAATGCAATTGTGCAAGGACTGCAAATCAGCAGCACGGTACATGAGAAGATGCATGCTCTTGGCATTTCCTTCTCCACTTGATATTGCCATGTGCATGCCTGGATGGGCCAAGAAATGGTCCCATGGATGATATAATTTCACCCATATCTACACATGTGCCTCTGCAATAGTTCAGTTAAACCAGTGCAAACCCCTGAGAGGAATCTTATTCTGGTTCAAGAGCTCTAGCTTACACCTGTTTCCCAGTTGACTCCAGCTGAACAGAAGTAAGCCTGCTTTAAACAGAAATAAAAGCTTTCATATAGCCTTTCACAACCGTAAGCTATGTGGCTGAGCTCAGTGCGGAGCACAGAGCCCTTCGGCGTTTTTTAGTGTAGTAGGTGTCTTGGGAAAAGTGGTGAGTTTCTTGTCCTGTGCAAAACGCTCCCATCAATGTCACCCAGACTGAGCCATCGTACCAAAATGTTTGGGAACCATGGCTCATTCTCAGATCCACGAACGAGTCATCCTCTGAACACCAGACGGCCTCTTCCTTCCAGGCTCTCCCCACCAACAGACCAGGCGTTTCCCTCCCAAGGCTCATCCTTAGACCTCCAGACGAACCTAGCAGGGACGATTCCCACTTCTAGAGCCCACAAACCATGCAGGTGGCCTCCAGAGTGTGAGCCGGCCCTGCCCTACAGTGATGTCTCAGGCCCAGGCTTGCCAGGAGCTCCAGGCTTGGGGCCTCAGATTACAAGCAATTAGTAGCCTGGCTGCATTTGCACTCAGCCCATCATCTTGTGGGGTCCTAACTCTCAAAAAATTTGTTAAAAAATTAAACCCACACCCCAGCCCACAGAACGGCCTTTCCCAGCACAGCCCCTCTGGTGCGGTATTTGAGGAATGTGACCACAAACGTGCTGCCTCTGGTCTCTCTGTTGTGACTCAAAAATGTAAAAGGCATCAATGAGGCTGCTATCTTGGCACTCGAGCCCCACTGTCATTGTTTACAGCATCCTTTAATGAAAGATTTATTCGCCTTGTGCAAGTTCCATTAGAACTGCGGGGGCCCAGCATCAAAGGGCGGCTTTAGAGGCTGGGATGCGGCCTCTGCACCAGCTAGATTCGCCCCCCTTGTCTGAGAAGCTTGTGACTGGGATTACTGAAAAGGCTGAGGGTGTTAATGCCAAAATCCCAGGGATAATTTAAATTGGGAATTGCTCTCTGTTTAAGGCAGTGAAAGGGGAAGATTTGTGCAGAGAACGGAGCAGGGAAACTGCAGACAGACCCACATTCTCCCCCTGCTCTTTCCCTCCATCAGATTTTAATGCCTCTGTGCCTTCTTTTACACCAGGCTGCTCCGGTCAGACCTGTCTGCATTGATGTACAATTCTGCCGTGGCTGATGGGAGCAGGAGCAGGAGCAGACTTGTGATGGTGCTATTCGTTCCAGGCCGCTTCTCCGCAAACCCCCGCTGATCTTCTTGGCCATGTGTCCCCCCCACCCTCGGCACCTTTCAAAATCCATAGACACTCCATGTGCCTTGCACGACCACACGTGGTGTACCCATCCAGGGCCCAAACCGCTCCATGCAGAACTATGTGACACTGAACAACCACCACGCCTTCAAACGACCTCTCAAAAAATAACAAAAGGCAAAACACCCTGTCACCAGTGGGCAGATGTATCTAACCTTTGTGTTCTCCTCCGCGAAGGAAACCGGCCCCCCACCTTCAAAAGACAAACCTGGGAGTTTAAATTCTTGACTCGACCAGACAGCAAAAAGCACAGACTGAACAGACACGCTGGGTTTATGGCTTATCACAACAATCTGTAATCCACTAACCCTCTTTTTTGTCAGATGACTGGAAAGGTGTCAGCAGGTTACTCTAACTTGAATAGTCCTTTAGAGTTCAGAAAACTTGCCAGTTTGCTGTGACACTGGGAATTCATTTCCCACACCAAAGAAGAGCTCCTGTGTGCCTCAGAAGCTTGCTTCTCTCACCAAGGAACAGCGTCCAATGACCAATATTCCCTCACCCCCTCATCAACTGGTTTCATTTACACATTTTGGCTTGTGAAGGGGAGCCCTCTGGCCGACAGCCTGTCCACTTTCTCCTTGGTCCTTCTCTATTTGCATTAGAAACATGCCAACACAGCAACTGTGGAGGTGTATTTTTAAACTGCATCCTCCGCACTGGCCATGAGTGTGACACACTAGAAAGGACTCAATAATGGATCTGGGAATTTCTGGGCAGGTCTGCAAGCACACCGTTCATATTTACGTCTGTATTTGACTCCCCGCTGCAGTTAAAAGCTATTACTGCAGGTTATTAAAAGGCTGGCCATAGAATAAAGGACAAATTAGATGTGTGGTTACAACCTGAATCATGCATTTCTGTTGGGCTGGAGAAGATGATTTTGGTGCACTCAGGGACATGGAGCCGGGAAGGGATGCAATGCCAAGATGTTCTCTGTGGGAACTATTGTACCTCTAATGTGCCCGACTCCCACCCCCACCCCATACGTTAGCTATGGACCCACTGTGCCATGTTTTCCTCCCCAGACACCCTACTGCATCCCTGTGCTGGGGAACAGCGTGCGCCCACTGAGCTGGTGCCTGCTAGTGTTCAAGGACCAGCATTCCTCCTGCATGGCACCCTAAAGTTGCAGCCCCTCCCTTGCAGCCGAACGACCTCTGTCCTGCTGGGGACCCGGGCTGCCTGCTACAAAAGCAGGGACAGGCTCCATCCCTTATTCACCTGCTGGGATGGACTTTTTATTTTTTAATGGGGTTGGTTTATTCTGTAGCATTCACAAGCAGTATTCAAGTCCCAAGCTCTCAATAAGACGTGCTGGGTTACAGAGCTGTGCAGAGCACAGATGGTGACAACCACAGTCGTTGCTCACAAAACGACCCATGTGGCATGAGTGGGAGTCCTCAAACCAGTGCCCAGCAGTCATCGTATTTTGTTCCACGGCATCTCACAGGCAGCTACAGTCTGGGACGGTGCCAGGCATGAATGTACAGAGGCCCTTATCACCTCCTCTCTCCAGGAGCTCCTCTCCGGAGCCAGACACTTACAGAACAGTGCTTAGAGAAATGGAGCTGGGAGTCGGACTCCTGGGTTCTCCTCTCAGCGGTGCCACTGACTCCAAGTGCAATCTTCAGTAAATCATTCAGTTGCCACACTTTGCTTTGCCCATCAGTAAAATGGGGACATGCTCAGGGCTCAGAGACCAGGGCTCGAATGGGACCGTGTGTGGCAGTCACCTGGTCATGGAGTGCGTGTGCCTGTCGGCTGCTGTAAAGGGAGGGACTCTGGCCCAGCTCTAATAGTGGATTCCCTTTAAGAGCAGGAAGAATTTCTTCACATCTAACGCACAGAGACTGCTTTGAAAACAGCCAAGTGCTATAGAACCGCTAAGAGTGGTTACTTGATATTGTCTTGGTGCACAAGGGCAGAAGCACTGCTGTTTACAGAGGCAAATTAAGAACAACAAGTCTATTAAGAAGCCACATCTTCTCCTCTCCAAATGCAGCCACCCCGACAGGGATGGAAGTTCCAGGGTGGGCTCAACTTTTTCTTCCATCAAAACCAGCCTGTCTAAGGACAAACACCTCCTACTTCCACCCACACAGACACTCAATCAGAGAAAGGCATGCCCCTTCCCAAAGGGGCCCATCCACTCTGCACTGAACTGAGGCAGGATCTGCTCCCTGCCTGAATATGTGATTTCTTGTGTGTGTTTGTTTGAAGTGATATGAGGGGTATGTATTCAAACAGAAAAGATCAAGTAAATCCACTGTGCAAAATTCAATAAACAGAGTGCCCTCTTAACACTGTCAGCTTAAAATAGATACACGGTAGAGAAGCAAGCCTGTTTGCCTGTGCAGCAGAACGTCTTAGATGATGAAAGCTAAAAAAGGCTCTAAAAAAACCAATTCTGTTGCTGACGTTCACTAATTCTAACATCTGAATTCACGAACCAGCTGCACCCTGAAGGATCTAAAGCTGGCAGGCAAATAAGCATCCCAACCCCACCCCAATTTCTTTCAAAAATCCCATGACTTTGGGAGCTGATTCCTGATTCATAACTGTTTGTGGTGAGCACAGTAAAGCCTTCAGGTTCTCAACGCTGCAGCATCCGGCTTGCAGGCATCCAAAGAGCGGGTGCATACCCCAAAAAATAAATTTAGTGGCAACATCTGGCTTTGTGAAATCTTGCATTCTTTACATAGCCACAAGGGCCACTAGGGAATGGGGCCTGCATTAGCAACGCAGCATCAAGGACTTGAACACGCTAATGAGCTGCTCTGAACAGCTTTCTCTACAGATGTAGAGAAGCCAAATTCTTCCCTCCAATAGACATGTGATCGGAAATTGTCCAGTTTCCTCAGCACTGCCCCACTAAGTTTCTGAGACCGCTGCATGCGGTGAAAGCAGTCACTGAGTTCTCCAACAAGCCGCAGCTTGTCCAGAGGCTCTGCACGCTCAGCGACACGTCTCCTTTCCTCCTTCTTATCTCTAATGTGGAAGTCATTTGGCATGTGGCTGCCCTTTGTCTGCAAGACGTCAGCAGACAGCTCCCACCAACTTCAGGTTTGGCCCAATAAGCCCAGGGACACCTCGTCTTTGAAAACTGCACTCTCCTAACGAACTGAGGTCTTGGAGGTCGCAGCAGACTACTGCTCAGCTAACAAAGAGAACTGAAGAGCTGTTGGAATGCCAGTCCCTACAGAAATACAAACACTGCTTTGTGCGTGGCAATCAATACGAAGTTATTAAAAACCTACATGAAGCTGATTCTCTCTATTCACTGACTTTCAGCACTGCCAGGAGAGGAAGTCACAGATCTAACATTCCAGCAAATGAAAAATTGGTGGTAGCTCTAATCTACAATTATGCCAGCCTGAAGGTCTAGAACAGGGGTTCAAACATGCAGCCCCTGGGCCGCGTGCAGACCCTAAAGCTATTTCCTGTGGTCTGCGACAACACTGCTGTTACTAATATTTGCAATATTGTTGTATGAAAAGGTTTCGGTGGTGTGGCCCTCAAGCTAATGTACTAGTCCTCATGCAGCCCTCATGGTGATTTGAGTTTGAGACCCCTGGCCTAGGACAGCTACCTAATGGATAAAGAATTGCAAGATAGGGGGGATTTCAGACACCTTGGACCAATAGAAACTGTGCAACTCTGGATGTTGGCAAACAAAGTGCATTTATAAGGAGATTAAGATATTTCCCCAAAACAAAGCTCTACTCAATTTGCACACAACTGTTTCTTTCTTAATTGCTGTAAACTCTTCAATGCCCTGGACTGCGTTCTACTAGAGAAACTCAGGTCTTCTCTATGCTGGGGCTTATGTCAGCAAAACTCTTGTAGCACGAGTGTGAAAAAACACACCCCTCGGTGATGTCAGTTTTGGAGGCATAAGCACTTTCTGTACAATGCTGCGCCTGTGGAAGAGCTTCTCCTGCTGATACAGCTCGCTTAGGTGGTTTTATTACATCGGCGATCTCCCATTGCCATAAGGCGGCACAGAACAAGACCTGATGGCCAGTCTAGTGTAGACAGGACTATAAGTTTACAATGCAGACAAGGCCTCATTCAGCAATAGCAAAACAAGGTTAGGGACATGGATCTGACTGAACACAAGGCTTTGCAAACTCCTCCAAAATGCCCTGTAGTTCAGGTTCCTGTCACTCTGAACGAAGGATGCAGATTAGTTATCAGCTTTGACAATCAGCCGTACCATGTCACAAAGGATTAAATCATTACACCACAAACAGCTCTCCAGCTGTTCCACCATGACATCAGAGACTTACTAGAGGAACCAAAACCAAAAAGAGCCCTGAAATATCTCCAGACATCTGCCTCGCGCACTGGAGCCAAAACAAAACTGCATCCAGAGCTGAGTTTGAGAAGGCAGCTCCATGGACTGGCCTTTCCACCAGGCCAAAGTGAACACTAAGACCTTCACTGAGCAGGGTAGGGCAGAAGAGGAGCAAGGCAGTTGATTACATTTGTCTTAACCTTTGAGCCTCTGACTGTGTTTCATTAACTAATTATTCCCTCAGCCATGAACTGTCTGTACAGGGACATGCTGCCTCATGAGGCCAAGTCTACACGAGCAAGCTCAGAGCAGCACAGCGCTTGTGAAGCCTACAGGAGAGAGCTCACCCATCAACACAAAACCATTCCCCAGCCCGCGGTCGCTAACTCAGTGGAAAAAGCTCTCTGGCCAACAAAGCGCTGTCCATGCTGTCACTTACTCTGGCGAACCTAATGCCACTCAGGGGGCTGTTTTTCCACACCTGCATCCAACAGAAGTTTTGCTGGCACGCGTGGTAGGGTAGGCTTGGCCTAAAACTCCCTAGCATGATCTCAGAAAGGTCCCACTACATACATGGAAAAGCTGTGGCAAGAGATGTTACAGACCGAGAGCACCTGGGCTGACATTTCCGTTCAAGCTCCCCTGCTCTGCAGCAGGAACGTCATATTGGGCTTCTCAGTAGTTGCATCCACACCCAGTCTGTCCACACCCAGCAATTTGGGACAAGCTAGCCGCCATAAATGAGCTCCCACTGTATCAAGAAGGAGGCATGTCCCACTTAGCTCAAGGCACGTGGAAAAGAGAAAAGCCTACAACCAACCGCTTCTCCTTTTCATCTCTCACACCACAGTCCTAGGCTGTCTGTGATGGCACATGACGACATTCTTTCCTAGGCCCTTGTGGTTACCCACTCCGGTACCTGTGGTTTGAACAAGACAGGATAACATTTTTAGCTTTCTGTCCCAGATCGCTGCACCCGGCTGCTCTGTGAGGTTGAACAGCTGCCACGTTCCCCACCAGCACCAGCTGCAGCCAGAATTGTAGCTGAAACTCTACTCTGTAAGGATCTTGGGAACCTACCATGTAAGATGTACGATTATTTGCTAGAACTTAACAAGCAGGTCACTTTGCAACCTCTCTGGGAGGCTAAACAACTGGATCATGACACAGACAGGGAGCAGCACCCTCCTCCAGGGTCTGTTTGACTATTTTCCGAAGCCTGTTGCTCAGCAATGCCTGTGCCACCCCAGACAGGCACTGAGTGAGTGGCCATGTTATAGAAAACTGAAGTACTCTTAAGGAAGGACATGATATTCCTCACCTCAGAAACGTTAGCTCCCTTTAATGTTGCCTTGAAGAGGGCAGCTAGCAGTTCTCGGCCACAACAGTCGTATTCTTCAGTTACAACTCCCTTTTTTTACATTGTAATAGCCCATATAGTCCCCCACCGCAATCACAGCCCCCTTGCAGCAGACCCGACGCACCTGGCCTTACAATCCAAACAGGCTGTACAAGAAGAGGAAGAATCATTATACCCATTTTACAGACAGGAAGCTGAGGTACAGGTGACGTTTCCAAAAATGCCCAAACCCCATTCAAGGTCAGCAGAGTCAGACACATGCATGAGCCTATGCCTGCTAGGCTAGAGCTGGGACCCAGATCCAAGACTGAGGATTCCCAGCCCTTTGACTTAACTTGAAGGCTGGCATTAAAGTTGATGTCATCAGCATAGCAGCATCCTCCAAAAAGGCCTGGAAAAGAGCAAGGAGGGAAGAAAAGCTGGTCTGGATTCCAGTTTCTGCACTTTAACGTTAGTTATCACCCCTCATTCGGCAAGCTGTGCTTTCCACACCAGACCAATCCGTGCAAAACGCATGAGCTCTATTCTAATTAAAAGCTCTAAAATTAGACTAAACCCTACTGTTTGAAGCATGAAAGATAGCACGTTAATAAGACCACTGTAATTCACTGAGCATCAAGGGTATGCTAACATTTTTGTTTTTAATCAGTTCAAGGAAGGTTTGTTCCTTCTAACTTGAGCTGAAGCAGAAGACTATTTGGGAGAGCAGATCTACTGAAACAGGTCTTCAAAAATGAGAGAGGATGCACCCAAAAGGTACAGACAGTGCAAGGACCAGATTGGGAGAGCCTGCTATCATTTCATGCACAGACCTGGCAATCAGCGATTTAACAAGAGGGCAAGGATGTGTTTGCCCACTCACTTGATGGGCCGTTTGCAATCGGAAGCAACGCATCAGAGCAGCATAGATGAAAGAGGAAACAGTGGAGTCTCTCTGTTAATGAGAGCACGATCCACATCATCATCTGCCAGTCAGAGGTGTGACAGCTGCTGGAAGAATTGTTCTGAAGACTTGGAGAAGCCAGGTTACAAACTGCTTGAAGTGGACGGGACCAGCAGAGGAAGCACAGATATACACAGTGGAAACTCAGAGCTACACGCACCTCAGGAATGGAGGCCACTTGTAACTCTGAAAAAAATGTTCTTTCAGAAGTTTACAAATGAACACTTAATACAGCTTTGAAACTTTATGCAGAAGAAAAATGCTGCTCCCCTCCCCTTATTAGTAGTTTACAGCAGGCCTTGACAAACATGCCACCCACCTAAGCAATAGCCCAAAAATGCGGTACCTTGGTGTGCAGCATGTTCTGGCCCCTGCCACTGAAATGCCAGAGCTTTCCTTCCTCTCCTTCCCTCCGCTGCCAAGAAACCACAACAGACACTTCCAGCAGAAGCATCTGAGGCACAGGCGACTTGCCACCATGGTCACTTGCAGCTGTCTGGGGTGAAGAAGGCCCACCACCACGGAAAAGAAACTGCACGCCACTGAAAGTGCGCTCAAAGACACAAGCAAAGGAAACGAATGGACGAGCAGGGCAAGACTGCGTTTGTCCAGGCTGAAGAAAAGGAGGTGCTAGTAACCAAGACGGGTGAGAAGAGACCAGACAAGAGGTATAGCTGTGGGGTTGGACAGTAAAGGCTGTATGTTAGAGATGTTATGCAGGCACAATTGGCAAGATTTAGAGACCGCTTAGATGCCATTTGTCCATGGATTTGGTATGGGGTTTAGAAACCGGTAACACCTGCAGAAGTTTGGTACCTGCAAAGTCAAAAGCAAGCATTGTTCAAATCTGCCTTCCACATTACTGAGCCCTCCCCCAAGTGTCGAGGTCCCAGCGACAGAGGAGGGAGAGCCAATTCTGGTTACACTGCTTTACAACACACATGATACCCTGCAATTTGGCTATAGCCCTGTTTTCAAATTGTAAAATCCTTTTGCAGTGCAGTGCAATTGTTGCTGTGAACAGGGAAGGAAGCCCAACACAGGGACTGATCTTGCGTGGACCTGCAAGAGACTGCATTAGTGAAAAGAAAACCTTCAAAACTATAATTAAACAAAATGTGCCCTTTGGGGCAATTAACAAGATTAACTAACGCTTGGTAGGCCAAGCTGCAGAGTCAAGCCCCCTGAAACGCTCACTAAACTTCAGAGCTGCCCCTGATAGCTGTCCTTGAAATACCTTTTTGCATACTAGAGAAAAATTCTTCCAGAGGAAAGCTCTCCTAGTATCGCAAAGTTTAACCATCCTGTCTATGCAACTCCACCATTCGGATCACTGTTCTTATCTCTGCTTCCAGTTGCATGTGGATCCACCATATAAAAATAATCAGCTGGCTACGAGAAAGCTAACAACCTGTTTCCAAGCTAGAAATAATCCCAAGTCTTTCAGTCCCATTTGTCTGGTTTATGTTGCTTTCACACTAGGTGATCATTCAAAGTCATGTGAAAAGGGGGAAAACCAATTCATGTATCCTAGTTACCATCCTTTTGTAGGAAGGTAATTATAAACTGCCTTTAAAGCATAACTGGGCTTGGCAAATAATCCCCAAATCCTTTACAAATATTTCCACAGCCTGTAAAAAAAGGTGTTGGACAAGTTCTTCATAATCCCACCCTGAAATTTTTTGTGCCTGTAAGACAGTTATTAGCTATTAAACTAAACAGCTTACATCACCACCTAACATTTCAAAATAGCAGTTGAGTGACTTCTCTAACTCATTCCTTCAGCTGTCTCAGAGGCAGGTAGGACAAAGGCTGCTCACACTGACTTCACCACATTAAAGGTTTGAGGCTTTTATACTGAGATCAGGGAGACATGGCATTGCTTTTACGTCTTGACAGTATTCCAGGGTGGGGGAGCAGAGGGTTGACGTCAGCTAGCTACACCAAGATAAGAGCTACCTGTGCCTCATTTCCATCAACATTTTTCATTGAAATCACTACCATTTTCTGCAACCAAGACAGAGAGAGCCTCAAATATAAACCCAGAAACTTAACAGCTTGTAGGAAGAGAGACCCAGCAAAGGCTAGAGATGAAGGATACCTAGATGCTGAACAAGGTTATCCTTAACAGCTGTGCAGCACGTATAGACCAGCACAGGGCACATCAGCAAGGGGCATTTATTGATGTAAATCTCAGAGCAGACAGAAATAAGCTCCTGCTGTGACTGCCCTCTGTTGCAAAAGTGGGAGGGACAACATCTCGATCCCACGCTCACTATTCCTGCTCCTCAGCACACCACCAGACTCAAAGGGTACGTCTACACTGAGGGCGGCAAATTCACCGTCTGTGCGCTCTTTCAGGTCCGACTGAGCCTTCTGTCCAGAGGCACTCAATCGATCTCCAGTTCAATGCTTTAACTCCAGCCCCTTCAACCAGATGGCATTTCCAGTCGCCTTTGTGCAGGGCGTACAGGGAGTCAAGTGGGAGTTGGAAAGACAATGACAGATTCTCAAGGTTTTTTACGTAACAAACAGTGCGGCGAGCGTAGACTACTAGTGCAAAGTCTCTCACTCGCCTACCGCACTGGCTAACGTTTCCAAGAGTGCCTATGGCCTCAACTAGACTAGACAATTTTACTGGCACATCCACGCTGTTGTGGGGGACTGGGCCCACAGGCTGGAGCGAGAACAGCCCCTAAGCGACATAGCTATGCCAACTGAAAGCCTACCGGCCACCGCACTACCAGAAAGCGTGGACTCTCACGGATACAAGCTGTGTCTCCACTCGCCCGCTCAGTGAACGTAGCCCAGATAGCTCTTTTAAACATAGATAAGGCCAAATGTCCCGCAGGAAGATGGCGGGACTCAAACCTGCCTGGCGTCAGAGGACAAAACATCAGCAATCCTTTAGAAGGCCCGAGAGACCGTCAATGGATTCACACTGCAAAGTCTGGACTTGCACACCTCCGAAAGAGAACAGCTGAGACGCCACCCCTACTTCCTGTGGAGAGTAGATCTAGGTAGGCAACAAGCAAAACAACTGGGGTTTGTGAAAAAAAACAGGATGAGAAGCACCCTTTTCTTTATACAGCTACGAGCAAGACTGAGCCCACCTGCCCCAAAGGGACAGTTACAGGTTTACTTAAGGCTGCCAGCACCTTTGAAAAGAGAAAGAAAAAAGAAAGTTGAGAGTCAATACCATAATAAAGACACCAAGAGCTGGTTTGAGGCAATAGCTGTGCTGGGAATTTCAAGGGTCTGCTTAATATTCAGTGCTCTTATTCCTAAGAGCCCAGGGTGTGCTTTTAAAATTTCACAGCAGATCTGTGCATTATGACACATTTCTGTTTAGGCCCTGAACCCAAGAGAGGAATCAGCTGTTTATCAAGGAAGATTTGACGCAAAGAATTTAGTGCAAACGAAGAACTGAACTGCTCTGGCAAATGAAGGAGATAGCGATAGCCACGGCTCCAGCTCCTCTGAACGGAACAGTCCTGCCTTGGATGGACACCCTAATGGGCCTATTTTATTTCAGAACAGAGACTCGGAGCTCAGTGCTTCTTGAGCCAAATTAGTGATCACTGTTCCCCAAAAACGTCACAGTCCTGTGAATTCACTCTGCCATTTTCTACAGTGCTCTACAGCCCTATTTAAACAGTACGACAGTTTTATACACACACACACACACACACACACACACACACACACACAGATAGACACACACACACACACACTTTTTATATATTTGAGTTTTTTTTATATATTACTCTCACAGTTAAATGACTAACCAAATATTTTATCATCTACAACTGGTTGATAATCTAGTAAAAGCATCCTGATTGGTTACTAATTTCAGTTGACTAATAATTAAGACCACACAGTGATTTAATACCATGGGCAGCAACGAGCCGCAGGAGATGCTAAAGAGCCACTTGCTGCTCGGGAGCCTCAGTCTGAGAATCACTGATCTGGAGCACTGGTTTCCAAACTCAGGGTCAGGACCCAGCCCTGGGTCACAAACCCTCAGGTACTGGGCCACAGCACGCCCCCCTGATGCCGCAAGACTAGAAAGCATCTCAAGGATGTAACTGTTGGGTCACAGGCATAAATGATTTTTTCCAATGGGGTCCTGAGAAAAAAAGTTTCAAAACCACTGCTCTAGAGCAGCATCGCTATACCAGCTGCATCACAACTGAACCCACGACACTCATGGGGTGCTTGGCATTCACTGCCGCAGCACCCTCGCAAGGCAGAGAAGAATTGCTCTCCTTAGCCTACAGGCAGAACGAGAACAAGTTTCTTGTCCAAGGTCGCACAGAAATCAGGAGCAGAGCTAGTGCCAATATTAGAAGACCTTTCTTCCTTCCCCATTTAGGAATCCAACCATGCAGCCCCCACCCATGCTGGTCACTTCACAGAAATACAATCATGTGTGTCAGCTTCACACAATCCTCAAGCGAAGCACGACATAAACAGGGAAGGACATCCAGTAGGGGCTCCCCAGCCGCACACCAAGGTGAGTTCTCTGGGGGAACATCTAGTTGAGATGCCACGATCCAAAACAACGCTGAACAAACATCTGCTCCATGCAGGTGAGAGTCCCTTCCTCCAGAGTTTGCAAGGGGGGGCTGTCTGGACCAGAGCACCGGTGCAAGCAGACTTAACCCTTCATTCTCAGGTTACACAACCGCAGGTCATTAAGTCTTCCAGGGCTCAGCTCTCCAAATGCCAAGAGAGGGGGCCCGAGCCAAAAGCAAAGTCACTCTGTGTTTGTTAGTCAGAGGCATCCCCAGTAGCTGCAGGGACACCTCAGCAGCCATTGTTTACTTGGTTTGATAACACCCCAGTGTAATTACGTGAGAACTGCCAGGCACACTGTTTAATTTACCACTTAAAAAACCCAGTTTCTCAGAGTGATTATCAGTACAATTTTAAATCAAGAACTCTCTTCAATTAAGCCTGTCCCTGAAGCTCAGGAATTCCTCTTCCATCGTGAAGGACTTGAAGGAGTGTCCGTTCACACCTTTTAACAGCCAAGTTTTATTCCGACTTCAACAGCTAACTCATCTGTGGATACTCCAAGAACCAGACCCTCCAGCTCCCTTTCCTCCATGGGGCCTGGGCCCGGTTTCCTTTCTGTGGCCTTCCACTGGAAGTGGCTTCATATTGAAGCCGGGATTCAAGCAAAACCTGCCAGACATGATGGAGATGAGAACACAGGCTTCTGACATGGGGTTTTCACAGAAGCTAACAGCTTGCTTCAGCCTGCAGAGCTGTGCACCCAGCACTCTGGCTGAAAGCGACTGATGTCCATCCTGATCTACGGCAGACTACACAGCTACAGCTGAAGCGGGTTCCCCTGGTGCCTCATACGAGTGGAGAAGCTTTGTTAGTTTGTGTAAGCACTAAATAAATACACAAGAGCTCCTGATTTACTAGGAGTAGCTGGCCATCAGCACAGCTAGGGAGAAATAGAAGGTGCCCTGCAAAGGGAGATTTTGTCTTCACACCCATTGTCTGCACAAGAGAGGGGAGACATAAAGCTGAAGAAATACTTTGTACAGGCTTCTCTTCTGCACCTTCTGCTGGTCCAGAAAGATGCTGTGTAGCTATCTGTGAGCCAAGGAGCTTGAAGACAAATCATTGTCAGGCTCTCGCTCACTGCTGAACATTGATGTGTTCCCCACAAAATCCTTTGTCTAAAGGTCTGCTGAGAAGTTGGTCAGATCTGGATAGTGGGTGGGATCCACCCCTCACCGAAGAGAATGAGGAGACTCCCAGTGACTTCAGGGGGGCCAGAATTCCAACCAGGAAGTTTATTTTTAAATTAACAAAAGCGGGGGGAGGGAAGAAAAACCCACCCAACAAACTGAAATTATAACAAACGCACCACAACTTTTCAGCTTTTTGCCTTTTTTCCTGTCTAAAGTTAGTGAGTTACATTCTCACAGCTGTGCGTGTGTACGCAGGTTGTGAAAGCTGTGCACACAACAAAAGAAAGTGTGCACAAAAGAAATTCAAGTGCCAATATTTTTATGCTACTTTAAGAAGATTTCAAGTAGCATGTTTCAAAGAAGGTTCTGTAATTTATAAAATCATTTCCATCACCATATCAAAATAAAATGTAGACATTATTTGCATCATACACACTTATTTTGTTGCACTCACATTTTTTACCACACTCACAGGAGTGCACAACAATTAGAACACCGGTTCCAAAAATTTGTACATAAGAAATTTTTTGCAGACACAGCCTATGAAAAATTAGAGGGAACATTGGTTACATCCTGTCCAGCCTTGCATGAAGGGGGGAAAAAATGAGTATGCGAATCCCAAAGAAGCAAGTATCCAGTAGCCAGTCACCCTGGATAACCAGAGTCTGGCACTTGTTTAATGCAAGTACTGTACAACTATGACTCAAGAGGAAGTGATCAGTTAGTGATTTCTGGACTATGATAGCAGGACATTTTCCTATGAAAATGCAGCATAGGTTAATTATTAATACATTGATCCTGTGCAGCCACACACCATCATAGGTACTTTAGCTAATTTGGTTACAAAGAAAGAAAAAAAGAAAGACAGATTTACTGACTCTACATACTATTTCAATGGCTTGACCCCAGAACCCCAAACATCAAGGAAAGCTTTGAACCTGACAAATATGTTTCACTCTTCTGTTATTGTAACATAAAAATGTTCACAATGCTAACATCAACCTGCCAGCTCCATTTCTGGCTCATTATGAATAGTGATAAGCAGCTTTCCTTGTGTTAAAGCCTCCTGTGGGATGAATAATTTGTAACCAGGGTAGGGTGAATGTTCATCAGGAGCCAAGCTGCAGGTGGAATGAAGTCCTGGCAGGCTGGGCATGCCATCTTTGCTAACTCTTTGTCATCCTGGGACTGCTGCCACTGGGCGAGTCTCGTTCCAGGAGCCCCCACGCCTGTGAACCCACCAGTGGATCCGCTGCCAGGAATTAAATCCCCAGCCCCACCCTCCCTGCCTGGGCTGCCCCGAGACCCGCCAGCTCCTCAGACTGGAGACCGGGCTCAGTGCCGGGGCTCACGCCTGATCTCCCACCAGCGCCCTGGGGCCAAACACTGAGGGAAAGATGAATGAGAGAGCCGGGGAGGTGGGGCCCTAACCCCCTCCCCAAAATCGGGGTGCATCGCTGCTGAGCCAGCAACAGGCCAGTGCCTGGGGGCCCAAGTCTGTGCCCTCCCTGTGGCCCCAGCCTAATGTGCAATGCACGCTCAGGCAGCTGTGCAATACAGCCCCCAGCCTAGCGTGCAATGCACCCCCCAGCCTAGCGTGCAATGCACGCTCAAGCAGCTGTGCAATACAGCCCCCAGCCTAGTGTGCCATGCACCCCCCAGCCTAGCGTGCAATGCACGCTCAGGCAGCTGTGCAATACAGCCCCCAGCCCCAGCCTAGCGTGCAATGCACCCCCCGGCCTGGTGTGCCATGCACGCTCAGGCAGGTGTCCAATCCCCCCACGCCCAGCCAGGTGTGCCATGGGCCCGCGGCTCGGCGTGCAATGCACACTGAGGGGGGGTGCAATGCACGCGGGGGGGGGGGGGCGGCGCGGGGCGGCGGGACACGCACCCAGCATGGAGAAGACGAAGTCTTTGGCCGTGTGGATCTCCAGGGCGCGCTGGTCGTCGTACTCGCGCTGCTCGTGGCGGGCGAAGTCGGCGATGAGCTTGTTGAGCTCCTCGGTGCGGGCCCCGGAGCGGAAATCCAGCTCGGGGCCCGGCGGCCTCGCGGCTCCCCCCGGGCCCGCGCCCGGGCCCGGCCCTTTGCTGCCGAGCGGCGCCGCCATCTTCCGCCCCGCCGAGCCGAGCCGAGCCGAGCCGAGCCGGTCCCGCCCGCGCCGCCGCCTCCCGATCCGCTCCGCTCCGCCGCGATCCGATCCGATCCGATCCCGCCCCGGGGCGGGGCGGGGCGGGGCCGGAGTCCGCTCCGCCCAGACCGCCCGGGCAATGCAGCGGGTGCGGGGCTGCCGGCCGGGCTCGGCGGAAATCGTTTCATAAATGACAAAACCTGAGTGGAAACCGCTGCTGGGAGCTGCCGCCTTACAGGAGCCTAAAACGTGACCTCCCCGGGCTGCGTCTCTGCCCCCTGGTCTCCTCCCGGCCAGGGCTCGCCGCCCCCCGCCCGCACCCACAGGCGGCTTGGGCTCTCGTGGGAGAAAATCCCACTCGGGCGGCTTACAGAACCGGGTGTGAATGATGCAGGGGTGTAAGACAGGCAGTACAACCGGATCCCACCTCTTACGCTCCCCTGCATTACTCTCATCCCATTCTGTAAATTGCCCCTCTTCAAAGCTTCCCACAGAGTGGGGTTTCGCTCACGAAAGCCCCCACGATAAATAAATACCTTACAAGGCTCCTTCCTTCTTTTGCTCGGTTAGAGTAACACGGCCGCCCCTTTGGAACGTCACCAAATTGGCGTCACCCTCTTACTAGCTGACAGCTGGGGGTGCGGGGCAGGGGTCTCAAGCACACGGCCCCTAAAGCTATTTCCCGCAGCCTGCAACGACACTATCGTTACCAATATCTGCAGTATCGCTGCATGAAGAGGTTTCAGGGGTGCAGCCCTCCGGCTCACTAGCCCTCCTGCGGCCCTTGCAGTGATCTGAGCCTGAGACCCCTGGTGTAGGGGGTGTTAGGGAGATCCCTGCATCGACCCCTCACCTGCTCCTGCACAGCCAGCTGCTGGGGGGCTGGGGCACCGGCGTGGGATGAGGAGGCGGCTTTGCCTCCCCTTGGACCCCACCGGCATGTGACCGTCAAACCCTGACCAGCGCTTCTCAGCCGCTGCGTGAGGACACGCTGGAGTGTGGACTCACCACGTGCCACTGAGCGTGTCGCCCACAGCCGGGGGGTGGCCGAGTTTGCCCTGAGCCGTTGGGCTGGTGTGTCCCATAGAGCAGCAGGGCTGTGTCTTTTGGGGCTCACAATGCACTTAGCAGCATGTTGCGACTCTTGCACAGGGCACGCCAGCCCAAATCCAGCCGTCTCCCCAGCACTCCGCGACACCTACTGCTGCGTGGTGATGGATCCAACACGTTGGTGGAGAACCACTGCCATAGGACGACAAGAGGCCACCAAGTGTGTCACGACTCACAAAAGGTTGAGAAGCGCTAGCCGTCACTGTGGCTCCTGCGCTGCTCTTGCCAGCAACTCACAGACTTACGGGTTGGAGGGATGGACTCCAAGGTGGACAGAAAGCCCGCCAGACCACCAGGCTCCCTGGGTGATGATCAGCCACTTGACGGCTAGTTGGACGGTGGTAACAAGCAGCATACCCCAGCGGTCGGTGCTCCCAGGGTGGCTTTGCTTAACAACTTCATTAACGGGCTGGCGGATGGGGTGGTTTGCACCCTCAGCAAGTTTGCAGATGACATTAAGCTGTGGGGAGTGTTGGAAACCTGGAAGATCAGGCTTGGAAGGGTCTCCCAGGAGGCCTCTCATCCAAAGCCCTGCTCAAAGCTTTACCAACCCCGGTTAAATCATCCCAGCCAGGGCTTTGTCAAGCTGGGCCTCCGAAACCTCTAAGGATGGAGATTGCCCCCTCCCTAGGGGCCCATTGCAGTGGTAGAGATGCATGAGGGCAGGGCTAGGATACAGTGACTTAGACAAAGTGGAAGATGGGGCTAAAAGAAACTGAATGGGGTTCAACAAGGACAAGTGCAGAGTCCTGCACTTAGGACAGAAAAATCCCATGCATTTCTACAGACTAGACCAGTGTTTCCCAGCCAGTGTGCCGTGGCACACAGGTGTGCCATCATGCCTGAGCAAGGGTGCCGCGGGATTTCTTGAAAAACTCCTCAGAGTGCTTGACTGGCTCATGAATATTCATGAGTTCATTTGGCGACTACATGGTGGTGTGCCTCAAAAAAATTCAAACTCTCAAGGTGTGCCATGGCAGAGAAGAGGTTGGAGAGCAGTGGACTAGGGACTGACTGGCTAGGCGGTAGAGCTGTAGAAAAGGACCTGGGGCAGGGCTGGCCCATGGGGTTTTGGCACCCTCGGCGAGCTAAGACTTCACTGCCCTCTTTCCCATATCCCATATAGAGAAAAATGATGACATAGTAATATATGTTTTTTCAATAGAGAAAAAAATTCATTTCCATCTAATTTGGCACCTCTTAAAGCCTGGTACCTTATGCGACTGCTTTGTTCACCTGTGGTCGGGCCGGCCCTCTTTTGGGCATTACAGTAGACAAGCTGGACGTAAGTCAGTAGTATGCCCCTCCAGCCAAGAAAAACAAAGCGTCCTGGGGCCCTTTTAAAGACTAATACATTTATTTACTGCATGAGTTTTCAGGGGAGAAAATCCCACTTCATCAGATGCTTTGAAGCTTCTCAGCGTCTTGACAGAGTGGGATTTTCTCCCACAAAACCTCATGCAATAAATAAATTTGTTAGTCTTTCAGTGCCACGGGACTCGTTTTCTTTTCCATCCTTGGAGGTTTTTAAGGTTCAGCTTGACGAAGCCCTGACTGAGATGATTTTGTTGGGGTTGGTCCTGCTTTATTAAGCAGGAGTTTGGGCTAGATGACCTCCTGAGGTCCCCTTCAACCCTAACCTTCTAGGATTCTACGTTCTGCAGCCGTGGTTCTTCTCTTTTTTTGCAAGTCCCTTTGGACGTTCTGAATGAAGGGGTAGGCCCATTTGGAAATAGATTGCGTGTATGTACATGCAGTCCGTTTTCAGTCTGTCTTTCGTGAATCACTTTGCCTGTGGACTCTGACCACAGGTTGAGAACCACTGTTTTACTGTATTATTTATTTGTATTAGGGTAGGGCCTAGAGGGCTCACTGAGATGAGGACCCCATTGTGGCCAGTTTACAATCTAAGAGGACCAGATGAAAGGACAGAGACACAGAGAGGAAAACATTTACCCCAGCTCACGCAGCAGGTCCGTGGTCAGGCTGGAAATAAAATCCAGGCCTCCTGGTGCCCTGTCCAATGTTTATCCACTATACCTCACTGCTTCCCTTCTCACTAGGTCTTTTTAATGCTTAATCACTTTTAGCCTGAGGTTAATTTTGTCTCCTGCTCAGTCTCCAGTCCTGAACTCTGTGTGATCACCTGCCACGTGTCTTATGATGTGCTGTTTACCTTGGGCCTGGGAAATTCACTAACGTTTTGCACCTTTAATCCTACTGC
Organism: Podocnemis expansa; assembly: GCA_007922195.1. Taxonomy (NCBI): domain Eukaryota; kingdom Metazoa; phylum Chordata; order Testudines; family Podocnemididae; genus Podocnemis; species Podocnemis expansa. Next base: position 142,998 of record ML682073.1, on the reverse strand, counting down.
AGTGACATAAACTACTTCATAATTTATATTACCAAACGTACAGACAAGCAATGGGTCAGATTCAAACCCCGGTGCAAGGAGATCCATCTTCGCTGGAGTCACAGGTTGAGGAAGCAGGGAGGTGGAGCTAAGGTAAGCCTAGCTAGATTACCAGGGAGATTTTTCCCATTATATACCAGAGGTGGGTGGAGGAGTAGGACATGGCATTTATATCTGGTTCATGGTTAGGTTAGGGATCAAAGCTGAACCTGGACTCAAGTTTGGGCTCAATGGCACTGAAATCTCACCTGCCATTCTTGCAAGATTCCTGCCTAAACTAGGGGGAATCTCTTGAGTGCAGTTAATCATGCTACACTCCTGGCCTTTCAGGTCTCAGCTTAATTTGAATGGGGAAACATGTCAATTTTCCTTTTGGATTTGATCTGAAACCAGAAATAAAGTTGGAGATTACTTTGGAACCAGAAACTGGAAAGCTAACATATTCAAAGAAGTTTGATTTGGGATTCTGGCTTTGGCCCATCTCTAGTCCATACAATTTTTCATTGCTCTGTCACAGTTATTATCTAGTAAATTATGCCCCAAAAATAAGTAGTGTAAGAGGGGCTGTGTACGTATATACCTAGACTGCTGCCCAGCACCAGGTAACATCAGAGATGCCCACCCTGTGGTGCTAACACTGACTCTCCTTCAGCTCAAGGAGCTGTGAATTGGACTTTTGCAAGCGGAGGGTCCGTGTCCTGTTCCCACCTGCACTATAAAGCCCTGAGCGACCACTGGTGCACCACAGCAACAGGCACAGATGAGTTACATTCCCATGTTGTATATGTTAATCCCCTCTGAAATTGCATAAGATTGCAATTCTTATCTCATCGCATCAGAGCAATTTAAGATCTCCAGATAATACCCTGTTAATTCAACCCTTACACAAACCCAAGCCGTGCGGATGATCTGAGCAAATAAATACAAATGAGACCGCAGCAGATAGCGACATCATAAACCTCCGAATGATGATGAAACAGAAAATAGCTCTTTCCCCATATATCTAGCATTACCGGAGATCTCAAAGTGCTGTTTGTTCACGCTTGGATAAGTTAAACTTTGGCACTTCCTGTGTAGCAGCTGAGTATTAATTCCCTGCCCCCAGTTTGCGGATGGGGAGACTGAGGATGCGACAGTCACAAACAATAAATAACTCAGCATACAGGAATCAGACTGGAGGAGCCAGGAACCTTCAACCTCCTGTCATTCTAGTATTATATCAGCGTCACTCTACTAACTGAAGTGGAGTTACTCCTGATTTGCACCAGTGGGAATGAGAGGTGCTTCTAGCCCTAGAAGTTCTGGCTCCCTCCCTGCTGCCCTCCCGTGCCACATTTGATAGCAACAAAGGGAGCAAGATAAGGAAGTACGACTCTCTCTGAGCTGAACCTCTTCGGCTTACTGTGCCACCAGCCAAGTGGTCCACGGTCATTCTAACGGACAGGGACTGAGTCACATTCACCCCTGGCCCAACGTCACCAGTAGCAGCTGGAGACATTTTTCATTTCAGAAGATGGAGAAAGCTATGAAGGGAGCAGCTGTTCTAGATTTGATTTTGACTAATAGGGAGAAACTGTTTGACAATTTGGAAGTGAGAGACAGCTTGGGTGAAAGTGATCATGAGATGATAGAGTTTGTTACTCTAAAGAACAGTATGGGGGGAAAAGCACACTAAAAATAATGGATCTCTGGAAGGCAGATTTCAGCAAACTAGGGAAGATCCCGTGGGAAGCAAGTCTACAGAGAACAATTCAAGAGAGTTGATGGTTTTCAAGGAGACAGAATTCACTTCAATATGTTCCAAGAACTTGTTGGATAATCTTTGCCCTGCTGTTGTTATTTTCCCACCAGATGCCTGGGCCATTGACGTGCCCCATCACCACCACGTCATGTGGTTTGGATGGTTTTGGTAGTTTTTTATAAAAATCCTCATCCAGCACTTCCTGATTAGCTGGTCTGTAGTAGACACCTCCTATGACCTCACCCTTGTTTTTCACTCCTTTTATCCTGACCCAGAGATTGTCAGCAAGTCTGTCTCGTATTTCCATCTCAGACTCCCTCCACATGTACACTTTTTGGATGTATAAGGCAGCACCCCTTCCCTTTTTTCTCACCTTTCCTCCAGAGCAAGCTGTACGCTCCTGTACCAATCTTTTTAATTCATCTGTGTGTAAACACCTTTCGACCATTGTTACCAATCCACTTGATGCACAAATAGGATCATTATGGAGCCATTCATCTCCAGCATACACCTTGGTATTTAGATTGATTCAAAAATGTGCTTGATGTCTTCTGTATAGACCCTAATGGTGCCTCCAGATTTAAAAACTGGCTTCCTCTTTGAAGAACAAGGGATTCACAGATCACATCACACAGGTTAACACGGAGCCATCCCAGTGTTGGTACGTACAGCCATGGGATCATAGAAACTGGCAGGGCCCATGAGAGGTCATCACGTCCAGTCCCCTGCACTCATGGCAGGACCAAGTACCCTCTTAAACCATCCCTGACAGGTGCTTGTCTAACCTGCTCTTAAAAACTTCCAGTGACAGAGATCCCACAACCTGCCTAGGCAATTTATTCCAGCGGTTAATCACTCTGACAGGAATTTTTTCCTAATGTCCAACTTAAGCCTCCCTTACTGTAATTTAAGTCCATTACGCCTTGTCCTATTATCAGCGGTGATGGAGAACAATTTTTCTCCCTCCTCCTTGTAACAACCTGGTCATTAAAATCACATGGAAAACTCCCTTTGCATAGTCAGTAGCCAACCTCAAAGCCTCAGCAACTACAGCAGGAGTCGGCAACCCAAAAGATAAGAAGAGCCATTTTTAAAAATTCCTTCAATAACTAAGGGTTTCGAGCACTGCAATGGGTGTAGCCTCCTTGTGGGCAGAGTTGGGAGCTGGGCCAGGGTGCCTGGTGCAGGGTCTCCTGGCAGGGGGGATGGAGCCCAGATCCAGGAGTGGGCCCCCCGTGGGGACCCCAGTGGTGGGGAGAGCCTTGCGTGGGAGGAGCCCGGGGTCTGGCGTGGGCTGTCCGCAGGGTTCCCTGCTGGCAGAATGAGGCCC
>ML682073.1:107708-139488 GCA_007922195.1 Podocnemis expansa | reverse complement strand
GGGGATTTGATAGCAACCTTCAACTACTTGAAGGGATGCTCCAAGGAAGATGGAGCTCGACTGTTCTCGGTAATAACAGAGGGCAGAACGAGGAGCAATGGCCTCAAGTTGTGGTTAGGGAGGTCGAGGCTGGATATTAGAAAAAACTTTTTTACTAGGCGAGTGGTGAAGCCTTGGAATGAGCTGCCAAGGGAGGTGGTGGAGTCTCCATCTTTGGAGGTGTTTAAGGCCCGGCTGGACAAAACCCTGACTGGGATGGTTTAGTGGGAGTGGTCCTGCCTCTGGCAGGGGGTTGGACTAGATGACCTGTGAGGTCCCTTCCAACCCTAGGATTCTAGGATTCTATGACCCCTGCTCTAGACTGTTTACAATGGTTATTTCCAAAGAACAGCCGAGGCTCAGTCCACAGCCTGCTCAAAGAAAAGGTTATTTAAGAGCACATTTCTAAGGAGCTTTAAATACCAGCCACAGCATGCAAACTAGGAATCTGAAACCAATCCTGCTACTTGAACCAGCTCTGACACGTCTCCAGCCAAGTCATTTCCTCTCTCTGCCTCTGTTTCCCTACCTAAAGTGCAGATGAGGCGAATCCTTTACATACCTCTTTGGGGTGTTGTAAGGGGCCCCTAGGGTCATATGTGACTCCTGTTAAAGTCAGTGGGAGGAATCCTATGCACTTTATTGGCAGCTGGCTCAGGGCCTCAATGAATATGGTGAGGCTATGTCTAACATTGCCCTGCGATTTCGAAAATACTTCGTTTGAGATAAGTATTTTTGAAATAATTATCTTGAAAAAACTTATTTTTCAAAAATGCTATTTTGGCACAACAGTTGGGGGACGGCTCCTTGTCTTGAAATGCCACAGCTTTTTTTTATTTTCAAAAAAGAAAGTCTACACCATACTTTCTTTTTCAGAAAAAAAGCAAGGCAATGGAAGAGATAGGGGGGCTTTTTAAAAAAAAAAGCCTTTTCTGTGTCCAGGGATGGCTTTTTTTGAAAAAGCTACCTCGAAAAAGGCTTTTTTTCAAACTAAAGCAAGGTTTAGCAATCCCAAAAAAGCACTCTGGTATTTCAAGATACTGGAGTGCTTTTTTGGAAAAGCTAAGCCTACCAGCTTTTTGTAAATTAAAAGCCTTTTTTGAGGTAGCTTTCTTCGAAAAAAGTCATCACCGAACTCGGAAAAGGCTTTTTTTCAAAAAAAGCCTCCCTATCTCTTCCATTGCCTTGCTTTTTCTTCGAAAAAGAAAGTCCGGTGTAGACTTTTTCAAAATAAAAAAAGCCTCAGTATTTCAGGACAACAGACTGTTGTCCCAAAATAGCATTTTTGAAAAAAAGTTTTAGCGAGATAATTATTTCAAAATACTTATCTTGAAAAAAGTTTTTTCGAAATTGCAGGGCAGTGTAGATGTGCCCTGAGAAACTATTTCTACTGCTTGATTGCTGACCTGTGTCTTGACTACATTTGTATTTTTATTTTGCCACGGGGATGACTTAAGCTGTAAAGTCTGACTCCAGATCTGAGCCCTGCCAGGATTCAAAGGCACCGTGGAACTGATCTTCTAGTTCAAATTTGTGTCTGCAGCTGAAGGCCAAATCCTGCCCTGAGCCATCTCCTACCTGCTCTAGATCAGAAGGGCTTTGCAGCCAGAGTCTAGGTGTGCCCCCGTGCAATAAAACAACTCTAGCTGTGAATGGGAAAGTTGACAGTAAAGCTGTCTTACAGCAGCGCCTATTATGCATAGCTGGAGAGCATTTATTAATGTTATTTATCTGTTGAGTGATAAAACATGGAGGACTCAGCCCTGCTCTGCTAGGTGCTGTACAGACACACAATGAAAAGAGGGTCAGTAGCATTTCTAATCTGTATTAATAAATCTAGGACCAAAGCCCGAATGCCACCAAGAGTCTCTCTCAACTTGTAGGCTATGAGAAATGTTATCCAAGGGCCAGAGCCCACAAATGGGTTCTCAGGGATTCAGGCTGACACTAGTTTGTGTCCCCATGCTTGTTAATGGCCCCCAAACCTCAGGTACCATTTTCCATTGCTTGGCCTGGCGCAGATTTTTAAATGATTCTCTTCACTCTCCTGGCAGCGGGCAGTTTCTCCTGTGATCTGCTGTTTCTTCAGAGCCTTGTCAAACCATCATCTCTTCGTCATTAGTTACACAGAATCCAGCCTCAGGTTCATCTCCTAATTATTGTGTAAAGCAGCGGCTCTCAACCACTGTGTCGGGACACATTATTGACTCACCAGCAATGGTAAGTGCATCACGAAGAGTGGGGCAGATGGCTGGATTTGGGCTGGGGTGGGTAGGCTGGTGTGTTCTGTAGGTAGGGTAGAGACATGCTGCCAAGTGTGTCACGACCTGTAAAAGGCTGAGAACCACTGGTGTAATGGGCCGCAAACTCAGGAGATGCATCAAGGTATGCGTGAATCTATAAAATTTGAAAAAATGTTCTGGTCAGCTGAAGTCCCACATGTTTTCCTTGCAAAGCAAATTATCCTAAAGCTGTGGGAAGAGAGACTTTGAGGGAAGTTGTGGCATTCCAGGAATTCTAACAGCTTCCATGTGCCTTCCCTGCCAAAAGGCTGAAAGATCTACCTTCTCCCCATTGTGCCTACAAAACCTTCCCCAAAGTGCCTTCCGTTCAGACCTGTCTAGCCCATAATAGAGTGCTTGTAAAGCCATTGGCTTTTAGATCTGTTTTCCCTTCCACAGCATGAAATCTAAGAGCTCTCTGGGCGTCTTTGCTTTTAAACACCAAAAGAAAAGCAATTCAATGGGCAACAGTGCTCGGGTGCATTAAAATGCCGTGTTTCTCCAAGAACCTTTGTCTCTGATGGCACAAGGTACATTCCCTGGGCCACGACAACATCTCCCTTGGCAGACAGCTGCTATGAACCAATGGCTTGGGGTACACGAGGCCCACGTTCAGTTTGGTATTGCCCAAAAGAGGGCTCAGGCTCCAACAAGGGGGCCCCTGAGAGCACTTTGTCCATATTTCCACTTGATGTAGGATTGCTTTTTGGCTTCCAGGTCCTTAAGGAGATGCTGATGAAGTCGTAGTGCCCTCGAACATTCTTCCTATATTTCCTTTCCATCATGACTGTCTGCAGTCATGACTGTGATGCGGTGTCCTTGAGAAACTACTTACTGACCTCACCTCCTTTTTTCCTTGGATTTTCCTCCCATGTGTCCTTACCTGCACACAAAACCGTTTTTAGGGTACAGTGAATCAGGGCAACTGCCCCAGGCCCCACACTCTGGCCCCTGCACTTCAACATCACAAGAGTTACCAGACCCCATGCTAAGAAAAAGCAGAAATATATTCAAAAACATGACTAAACCCACTCAAGTTTTTTCACTGCAACAAAGATGGCAGATTTTGCATTTCTGTCTCTGGACATGTGGTGCTAGAAACCAGAAATTCAGTAAGAGACGGGGCCCAAAATATGCAACCCCCCCTCCCCACAATGCTAAGGGGGGTGGACCTGCCCCATGCCACGCAACCAGCTAGGGATGGCCCTGGCTGCCCATTCTCTGAGTGCGTCAGTGCCTGCTTTTTGGAAGTTCATTGTCCTTATTCTGCTGCTCTCACACCTTCCTTTCCTTAGGATCATAAAATCTATCCTTTCATCCTCACTATCACACAAGTTCCCTTCTGCCTTCAGATTTGCAGCCAATTCCTCCTTTCTTTCATAGATTTTGAAGCCAGAAGGGACCAGTTATGATCATCTAGTCTGACCTGCACAATGCAGGCCACAAAACCTCTCACCTACTCCTACGATAGACATCTTGTAGCTACCCATATGCTATGATTGAGTCTCTGAAGTCCTCAAATCATTGTTTACAGACTTCAAGGTACAGAGAAACCATCAGCAACTGACCCATGCCCCACGCTCCAGGGAAAGGTGAAAAACCCAGGGCCCCTGTCAGTCTGCCTTGAGGAGAAAATCCCCTCCTGACCCTAATATAGTAGCCGGCTAATCCCTGAACACGTGAGCAAGACTCAACATCCAGACATCCACAAAAGAATTCCCTGCACCGATTCAGAACGCACCTCATCTAACATCCCATCAGAAACCTTTGGCACATTTACCACTAGCAGACAAAGATCAGTTAATTGCCAAAGTGAAGCCAACTAGGCTTTTTGACCCCGTTGCTCCTCCTGAAAGGCTATTCCAGAACTTCACTCCTCTGGTGGTTAGAAACCTACTGTAGATCTAATTTCAGGTCTCAACTTCCTGATGGATACTTTATATCCATTTGCTCTTGCGTCCACATTGGTTATGAATTTAAATAATTCCTCTTCCTTACTCATAGATGTCCCTCTGATGTATTTCTAGACAGCAATCAGATCTCCCCTCAGTTTTCTCTTGATTAGGCTAAACGAGCCAAGCTCTTTGAATCTCCTCTCATGAGGCATGGTTTCCCTTCCATGGATCATCCTCATAGCCCTTTCCTGCACCTGTTCCGGTTTGAATTCATCTTTCTTAAACATGGGGGACCAGAATTGCACACAATATTCCAGATGTGGTCTCACCAGTGCCTTGTATAATGGTACTAACATCTCCCTGTTTCTAGGAAATACCTTGTCTGATGCTTCCTAAGAGAGCATTAGCTTTCTTCAGAGCCAAATCACATAGTCATCCTGCGATCAACTAATATGTGAAGGTCCTTCTCTCCTGTCACTTCCAATTGATGTGTTCTGAAATTATAGCAAAAAATCCTGTTATTAGTCCCTAAATGCATGACCTTGTGCTTAACACAGGGATGTCAAATTCATTCAATGTGGGGGGGCCACATTGGAGGGCAAGACATCTGTCGCTGGCCATGTGATCACACAGGCTCCCCAAGCCTTTCCTTGCCATATTCAGAGCAGCATGGGCTCTCCTTCCCTCCCCTTCCCAGCATGCTCTCCCACACTTTCCCTTTTCCTTACTCTGTGGGCTCCCATTTGCTCTGCTGGCTCCCTGACCCCTCTTCTCCAATTGTGCTGGTCCTGGACCCCCTAACCCTGCCAGACCACTCCCAGACCCCTCTTCTTCTTCCCTTACCATTCTGGCAGTACGCTAACAGTCTCAGTCACAGCCACAGGCAGGCTGGGCTCCTGGCTCCCTCCTCCCCATTCACTCACTGTCAGTCATTCAGTATGGTGACCTTTGGTTGGCTCAGTCCCAGCTGGCCTTTGATTGGCTCATTCCCACACGGGCCCCAGGCACTTTTTCCTTTTCTTATTCATGATTCGTGCAATGTACAGACAATCAGATTAGCATGCCAGCTGACTGACAGGGAGCAGGCAGGGTGGGGGACCGTGAAGTGGATCTTTGGGATCTGGCCCAGCCTGCTGTGACTGAGGCTCTGATTGGTCGGCAGACCACAGCAGAGCTGAGCTGGGATTGGCTGAAGCGCTTCCTTTGTTTCCCTGGCTCTGACTCACTCGCATGATCTGAGTCACAAGCAGGCTTAATAGCCCTGCTCTGCTGGCAGCAGCCAGTGTTTCTTCTTTGCTGTTGCTGCAGAAAGCTCCCAGGTACAGCCCGGGCAGCAGCTCCTTGGGCCAGATCAGTGCCCTTGGTGGGCTGGATCCGCGCCACAGGCTGTAAGTTTGACACCCCTCGTCTAACAGCATCAAACATTCATATGGATGGAGAATGGCACCTTCATACAGTACCAAGTTGTGCTCCAAGGTTGATTAATCAGAACTGTTTGCTCAGTCATTTTTTCCAAATCCATATTCCAAATTCTTCAAGTGTCTGATGAAGTGGGATTTTCTCCCACAAAAGTTTATGCAATAAATAAATTGGTTAGTCTTTAAAAGTGCCTCAGGACTCCTTGTTTGTTCTGCTGAACTAGTTTAACACGGCTGTGCCTTTGGAACTTCCACTTCCAAGTGTCCTTACTCTGCTGCTAAAAACAGTTGCCCTGCTTGCTTCTTTGTGCACCCGCCCCAGCCTCTTCCATTTAACCAAAAAATCCAGAGATGGGAATGAGTGCTATGTTAATAACAACTTACATTGTGTGTGCAGCACTTTAGCTGCAGATCCATAAGCCTGTGGGTAAAGGTTACTGTCCCGATTTTCCCAACCTTCAAGGCCTACCTCCTACTTATGTTAAGGGGAGCTGAGTGCCCAAGGTGAGGACTGGGACCTAGGTAACTAGCTCAAGAAAGCCAGTTGCAGAGTTGGGAATAGAATCTAGGAGGTCTGACCCAATCACTGCTCATGCTCTTTTGTGTATCTATTTTTGCCCTGTTCATTTACCATCTCCTAGAACACCTCACCCACTGGAAGTTTCCTGGGTCTGCTGTCAGTCCATCCAGTGAGGTGCAAAGCTCAGTAATAAGGGGGCTGTCTGTGAGAAACTCTCTCGCGTTACTGAAGAAATGAAATCTGCAGATAATGTGCTGTCATAGGTGCTCATTTCTACTGTCTATCCAGCTGTCATTCAGAGGTGTAGCTTCCCCTCATCAACAGCAAAGCTTCCTGCTGCAATTACTGCAGAAATTAGCCATGTGAAAAATACCTGCCGGCTGCCTTCCCATCATCTTTATTGCAACGTGATTTATTTAATCTGCTGGTGCCTTGCAAAAATGCCCTGCCCTGCAGCTGAGGTTGGTGTCCCATTTTGCCACACAACATCCAAGTCTAACATCGGTTGCATCATTGCTCCAGCCATTTTTAATCCCAGCCACTTAGCAACAGAAACTTAAAGCAAGTAGGTCATGAGGAGTTCAAAACAAATGGCTTACAAAGCTAAATCTTCTCTGCAAAGCAGCAGTGGTAGCACTGTATAAGCGAGCAAGGCCGTAAATCCAGGCAGAACCACAAAATGCCACCATAATGCTCCAAAGTCCAAGGAAAAAAGTGAACTAATTTGGAGTATTGCTATTTCTGCCTATGTTTATTTAACGACCCTTCTTTTTTATGCCTATAAAATCAGCAAAGCTCATTACATAGAGCAAACAGATCAGGGGGGCAGCATCGCCTGTTCAGCTAGGAGTCAGCAGATCAGTGTTCCACCCCCACTTGCTGTGTGACTTTAGCCAAGTCACTGCCCTGCTCTATGCCTCAGTTTCCCCACCTACAAAACAAGATTTTTTGAGGCAGAGGCGAGAGGCATTGACATACAACAAAATACTTAGGCCTGCATTTAAGTTTAAGAACACACTCGAAGTCACTTGAGGACTAAAGAACTCGCTTGAGTGCTTTGCTAAGCAGGAGACATAGTAGGCTAAGGCTGAAGCTCACGCCAGCGCACATTGTCAGCATACAGCCCAGGCTCCAGAGCAGTCTGTTGCAGGCTCGTTTGAAGACTTCCGCTTGATCTTCGTGATGCACGTCTTGCATTGGCACAAGAATGAATTTCACCATAAAGCACTTAGATCTCCAGGTGAAAGGTGCTGAGAAGGCATCATCAAATATTTCATTTCCAGCAGATGATGATTCACAGCATTCCCCTTTCTCCAGAGCCAAGCTATCCATTCTCAATTGCAGCATTTTAATGACAGTTTAAAGGGCTGGAAGTTTTGCTTTCAGACTCAGTGCAATAGATTTTTTGATCTGTGTCTTCCAGTCAGTTATTTTAATTTGTAATCTCCTTTATACTGCAGTGCAGCCCCTACCCTCACCCCACTCGACTTCCATGCATGCACTGCAATTAATTTTAGGTGATACATGCTATTCTTTAAATTATTGTGGGCTACCCTATAACAACGTCACAGAGGAAATTGCATCATCGATGGTTCTCCCAAGGGCTGTTTACGCCCTGCATCTAAGGGAAACACTCTGATTTCTATTCTTTGCCCCTATTTCATCACTGCCTCACCAGAAAGCAGTCCACTGGTAGAACGAAACCTTTCCCAGATGAATCCTCTGATACCTCAGACCAGAGTAGGCACTACACTGGGAGCCCCTAACAAGCTGCCATAGATTTCAGTAGGCTTTGGATCAGACACGAAGGACATTGGAAGTTTTTCCTTTCCTAGTGTTAATTGTAGAAGCTCTGAGGAAGTGTGCCATTTGATAAGGGGCAGGGACTTTGGGGGGTACAGCGCAGCAGCAGTGCCTTCTTGGGTTTGGATCTGTTTTGATCTGGAAGCCTGTGCTCCTATTTTGCAGGCAAGACACTGATGTTACACACAAGGGGGGAGCTTCACCCATGTGGTGAGCCAGCCCTGGCCTACACTCCGCTTCCATCCCATTCACAGGGACACAGAGGCTGGGAAGTGGGGTGCTGGTGGGTTGGCACTCTGTGCTGGGGTCAATGTCACCCCAATCTTTGGAAATGTGACCTTTTCCTTTATTAGTATACACAGAAACCTAGAACGCAGAAAGGGGCAAGAACTCACCCATCCTCTTTACCCATGACAGCCTTTTTCCTACAACGCATAGGCCTTATTGCTGTGGGCTGTGGATCCTTTCATTACGGTAAATTTACAGAAGAGGCAGAAACCACAGCAGGAGCATCCAAAACACAGGGATAAGGACAAGCTAAGTACAAGCTTAATGCTGGAGCCCAAGGGAATGAAGATGCAGGGCCTGGGGTTTGGATCGGTGGGACTGCTTTTTGTCTGTGAGTCTGAGAGACAGCAGTGTCCAGAAAGGCAAGCAGACAAAAGAAAGTCAAGCAGTTGCAGCCTGCAAGCCCAGTTTGTGAGCCTGGGAAAAGCCTAGGGACCAGTGAGTAGGACATGGTCTCCCATCGTTTGGTTCCTCCTGTGTTCAGGGAAACAGGACTTTGTACATTCCTTGTAAATAAAGAAGGCTGCATCAAAGGTACCTGACCCTCACTCATTTCTTCTCCTAAGTAGAACAGCCTGCAAGTTTGGCTAGCTGCTCAGGTCAAAAGGGGTAACACGTTCTTCATTTCCAAACCCTTTCCATCCTGATTATTGGTCTGATCTTGAGATCCTAGAACTCACATTGGCTTCTGCAGAATAAACCAACAAATCCAGTGGGTGGATGGGGTGGGAGCTGGGAGCTTATCAGCCCTCAGGATCAGGTCACTGGCACAACTGGATAACCTTGCCCACCAGTGAAATGCCCCTGCTTCTGGGGTGCAATAGCAGCAGCTGCACACAACAGATCCCAGAGGGGGGTGGGAGGACAAGGGGAAAATGCTGGAAATATAGGTCCATAAATACACAGATTCCATGGCCAGCAGAGGCCATTGTGATCATCTTGCCTGATTTCCTGGACAGCCCAGGCCAGAGAACTTCCCACAATACATGCTGGGATGATGGCCCAGGTGCAGGCAAGTTATTTAGTTGGAATTTGCCAGGCATCATCTTTTCTCATGGTTATAGCCAGGTAGAGACACGTAACCTCCCACTTTCTGTCTCTAATGCAGGCTAACCCAGCTCCTATCAGCATCAGCAGACAGAGTCTCATGGACTCCATGGGGAGTTGAGTGGGGGCAGGACTGGGCTCCTAGTGATTAAACTGTTGTGTTTGGGGCTTTCTGTGACCCAGGGGCTGGTCTCAGTCCAGTTTCTAGTGTCTGGGCATGCACGTCACTCAAACCTTCCTGCAAACATTTCCATGGAGCTCACCGAGCTTTGGATCAAAGAGGCCAAAGGATGATTGCTACAGATATGAAACAATCCTCTTTCTAACATCCTGGTGGCAGCAGTTCACAGGGGTCTCTGCAGGGGCAGCTGGACTTCTCCCAGCTCTTTGGAGAGGGGGTTGGTTCTGCGGGGCTGTTGATCTGGGCAGAGTAAGTTCACTCTCCCTCCCTGGAGAAAATCAGAGCAATGTTGCTGGTTGGAGAGGGGTAGGAAGGCAAGAGGCCAGCCCATGGCTTTGAACAGATCTAGTTGCTAGTTAGACTTTCCACCTTGCTCATCTGAGAAGCACCATGGGACCTATAAGCAGCATTAAATCCAGGCTCCTATTTCTGCAAACACAGCCTCTGTGCTAACCTCTGGCCCTGAGCAAAGGAAGTTCTGCTGCTGCACAGTGTGAATGCGCCACGTGGGAAGGCGTGCACTCTGCCCCTGTTGCACCGACCAGGGAGCAGCGCATCAGCCACGAGGGAAAGGATGGCTTGTGGAGACGAGGTGGGCTGGTAGCTGGCAGAGGAACCTTCCACTAGTCTACACAATCAGTTCAAACCTGGCCCAGTAGTCACGCCCTGGCCTCTCTGTATCTTGGTCTGCGAATTGTGAAAAAGCCAGAGGGGAGTTGAGCTGAAACCAGGGACCAAGTTTTCAATCCATCTACTCAGAATGACAGACCTCTCCCAGGCATAGCCCAGGGTCCTGAAGGCAGGCTGGGGTACATTTGCAGTCTCAGGCAGATGTTCAGGGGCAACTTTTTGTGGTGCAAATTCTTGCAGGTGAATTATAGGCACTTGGATGATGCTCACAGGCCATGGTGACAAGCATAGTAGGCAAACTGAGCTAGACAGCTCAGGGAGAGAGCTCCCTGCATGCATGTAGCTGTACGTCACTCGTTTAGACCCATAAGTGCATGAGATGCTCCTGCAATTATTTCAGCCTGGAAAAAAGGTGTAAAACCATCAGTTGAGCTGAGGCGTGTCTGCAAATAGGGGCCCTGGACTCTAGAGATAGTTCCCTCCCGGACTGCTAGAATGTAAAGGTCACATTAACTGGGGCCTAAATGATTGCAATGTCTCTTTAATTGCAAAGGCAGCAATCCAATCATCTCCTTTTATTGTCTCCCAGACCAGCTCTGCCACCTCTCTTCTATGACAGGGACATCGTGCAAATTCCTCTCTCTGCCACAAGCCACTTACACTTGCTGAAATCTCTCCAGATCAAGCCCAGGTAGCAGAAGAAGGCAGGGAGGAGGTGGCTGTCAGGCCCACTATCAATGCTTTGGTGATGTGGGTTGAATGCTTACGTGACACTGTGTTAAAGGCAATTAATTTTGCTGCTGGGACACAGCTCGTAAAGCCTGCTTCTGCACTCACTTACGCTGCCACAAATTCCATTTACTTCGGGGGAGTTGCTCTGGCATAAATGGGACCAGGAGTATGCACTTAGTGGTTAGGTAGCCCTCTTAAATATACATGAGAATTCTCCTCTCAAGTGTGGCTGAATAAAAGCTACTCAGCCTCTCCCGCAGACCTGACTTAGATGCTTTGGGGCAAAACTCAAGTCAGAGTGTTACCGCAAATGACTGATCCTTTAGCTGCAAATAGGAGCAAAACAGGAGACATCATCTTCAACTCGTCATGATGGCTACCGTGTCCCTGCCAGTGTACACTGGATTCTCACTGAGGGGCTGTCTGGGTGGCAGTGAGCGCGTTTAGTGTCCTGACAGAGAATGGCTAATTGCCGTGGTCAGATCAAGGCGGTCTACAGCACCGCGCGCACCCTGCTCTGTTAATACACCTGCCTTCTTAGCTCCAGCACACCCGGCTCTTCAGCTGTGCAAGGCACTTCCCTCGTTCCTCCTGCCACCCTAGCCCTGCCTCCTGTCCCGAGTGGGTGGGAGCCTGGGACCTGAACAAAGACTGACTCATCAGAGGCTGAAATCGCTCCTGTGCACAGGTCTAGCCCAAGACCCGGGCACCACTTCACTTCCACTCAAGCCGTATTTTGAGATCTAAGTGGGAGATCAATTATTTGTATAACTAAAGTGTGGAAGAGCCACCAGTCACATTCCAAGACTTCTGCTGCTAGCTTCTGCACAAACACAGAACAAAAGATGGTCCCTGCCTCCAGTAACCTATGCTCCAGGGACATGGAGACAGGCAGGCGGGAGAGCACAAGAAAACGTGAGACAGCACGGGTCAGAAAGATAGGCCATGTTCTCAGCCTGCCAGCCCCTGAGTCATTGTTAAGGTCTTGGCATCACAGAAAAGGAGTGTTTTAAAAAGTGAAACTCAGCCAAACCCACCAGGCTTTTCTTGGTTTCTTGAGTTCACAAAGTTTTGATTGGAGACCATAAATTGTCCCCACTCTCATCAGAAAGGTCTGTTATCCTTAGTGAAATCTTCAGTAAATCTGTCTCACCCCCCTTCACCATAATATCTGAACCTCTCAGGGCACTGAAGGTTCATCTTCCCAACCCACTGCAAGGTAATGTTATCAGCCCCATTTACAGACTGGGTATCACTTCAAACATTTTTCTAAAGTACACTTACAATCAAACAGCGATGGCTGCTTCAACCTGTGCTGATTTCTGGCCTTGAAAATACTCACACAATGAAAAGACACTGGAAATCTTCCAGGCTCTTGGAAAGCCAATATATTCCTGGCCATATTTCAGATGGATGTAAAATGTTTTGTTATTATTGTAGGGCAGAAAAGTGTCAGCAGTATGAAAGTTAACGATCACATTTATTCATAGGCCTTTCAGCCTATAAATAAAACAGAGCCTTTTCATGCATTATAAACATGGAAATAGTAAAAAATAAACTACCCCCCCAACACCCTCAGCACCATGGCCGTATTCCCAGAAAGAAGGAATTCAGATCAATATGTTCCAGCATACGCCCAAAACCAGGCTCCTAAATTCACATGTAGACACTTCCGCAGAAGTGCTCAGATTCCCAGTTGCTCTTGTCTCCTGCAGCGGCCATTGACTTCCTGGGCACTCAGAGCATGTCCACTCCTCTATCTATATATAGGCTGAGGCATCTAACTGTAGGCAACAAGGCATGAATATTTAGGCCTAGAGGCATTAAGCACATGCTCTTCAGGAACAGTCTGCAACGTATCTAGGTCCTGATCCAAAACCCACTGACTTCAGTTTGCTGTGGATGAAGCCCCAGGAGGCAGGACCAGAAGGCAGCCGTGCTACATCAAAGTACCTAACCACATAAACAGGTACACAGGAGGGCCTTGTGCCAAAGCACGGAGCCAAGGGTAGGATGTCCGGGGTCTCTCCTGCTGTGGATTTCTTGGGTGTCACTTTTGGCTCAATCTTGCAACTAACTGAGCACCTTGGCAGCCACTGAAGGCAACGTGAATTCAGGGCATTCTGCACCAACTTGGATCAAGCCCTTCGCCGCTCAGATTCCCCAACTGTGAACTGGAAATTAGCCTCCTTCCAGGAGGGCTGAGTGTCCAGGACACCAAAGAGATTTAGAAAGGGCTGTATCGCAATGTTCCCTCTAATTACTCGTAGACTGTGTGCACAAACCATTTCTTTGTGTGCGCAAAAACATTTCTTTGTGAGCACCAATATTAGCACTACTGAATTTTTTTGTGCGCACTTTATTTTGTTGTGTGCGCAGGCTTCATGACCTGTGTGCATGTGCACAGCTTAGAGGGAACAAGTTGTTGTATGCAATGTCCATAATGAGAAATTCAGTGGAGTATCTGAGGTGTTAAATGGGTAGTCAGAGGAGTCTAAAATCCCCCCAAATCTGTAACAGAAGAATACTTTGCTCTAGCTAAGTTAATCTCTCAAACCCCTGGCAAGGTCAGTGGCTAATAACGTCCCCATTTTTAATGAGCTCAAATGGAAGCACCCAGTAAGACCACGGCTTCCAAAAATTAGGCCCTTTGCTCCAAAATAGCCTAAATGTGGTGACCTTCCAAGAGACACTTGTTTGCTGAGAGATTTTGGAGAGGTTTGCTGGCATGTTTCTGGAATGATGCAAGGTGGAAAGGAGCTTTCCTGAAAGTGGCTGGACTTTACTGGAATGTCCTTTTTATTGATTCACAGTAAAGAAAAATAAAATAAAATTAGGCTCTTAAATGCATAGAATCATAAACTGATAGGTTTGGAAGGGACCTCATGAGGTCTCCTAGTCCAGTTCCCTGCACTCAGAGCAGGACCAAGCGTGCTAGACCATCCCTGATGTGTGTCTGTCCACGGTGCTCTGAAAACTGTCTAATGACCGAGGTTCCACAACCTTTCTGGGCGATTCCTCAGTAAATGGCTTGCATTTTGAAAGTGCCTGGTGTTCACTAGTGCCCACGGCAGTTTAGCCCAAATATAGATTAAGGAAACAAAATGTAGGCAGCCATTTTAAAACAATCTCAGTCAAAGTGATTTATCCAGGCTGAAAGGAAGCCAGCAGCAGTGTGTGGATCAGATTGGAAAGGCCTGTATTTCAAGCCCATAATCACAGCTCAGGACCTGCTTTTCTCTCAAACAGATTAGATACTGAGGTGAAGTACCAAAGGGGTAACCTTGTTAGTCTATTTCGGCAAAAGAAACAAGGAGTCCTGTGGAACTTAGAGACTAACAAATTTGTTTATTGCATGAGCTTTCACGGGAGAAAATCCCACTTCAACAGATGAGCAGAGACTCAGGGTTTGCTGCCCTTCAGGGGGATGCTCTGTCATGTGTGTTCACCTCTAGAGGAAGGCAGGACAGCAGAGCAGAGCTCTCATCCCGCTGTGCAGTTTCAATTTTTGTTTGTTTGCAAAATATGTAAATTGATATTAAATTAAGTGGGACCCCTGAACTCTTGCAAATCATTGACTGGGCTGGTGGTGTTGCAAATTTTGGGCACCTCTAAGAACATGCAAGGTTCTCTCTAAAATCTTATCCTCCGCAGTGTAGCCTCGGGATGTCTGTCTGCTCTTTGATCAGGCGATCATGTGACTGTCTCCTCAGGCAGGAAATCAGTTTGATTACACAGTGATCATGAGCCAGCCCTGCTGGAAAGAAGGGGGCAATTTCTTGCAGTGTGACACCTATCGCAGTATCAGTATCGTTAATAGATGGTTGTCAGGTGCAAAGTGGCTTGTGCAATGCTACTGATTTCCCCTCTCCACATTTTTTCTTCACTGTTTCAGTCATTCTTCTCTTCCTCCCTTTGCTGGGTTTATTTCCCCTGAATAAGCAGATCAGACAAGCACCCCAGCCAGTCTTGTCTGCAAAGAAAATGCCCATGATTGAAATGGGAAGTTTGGTTCCTCAATTGCTTTATGTCCCGTGTACTGTTCCATTCATAAGGTGTAGCAGGGCGTGGGGTGGAGACAGCAGCACTCATCAAACTCCGGTTTTTCACTTTTCACCCAATCCTCTTCCTGGGTCCCGTTCATGTGTTTTCATCCCCTCTCTGCTCCCAGTGCCTGACTCTGCATGTGAAGATTGCACAATTCCTCCAATTCAAGGGAAAGTCAGCCAGAAACTATGGGGTGCTCGATCTC
Organism: Podocnemis expansa; assembly: GCA_007922195.1. Taxonomy (NCBI): domain Eukaryota; kingdom Metazoa; phylum Chordata; order Testudines; family Podocnemididae; genus Podocnemis; species Podocnemis expansa. Next base: position 124,401 of record ML682073.1, on the reverse strand, counting down.
AAGGGCACATCATGCCAAGCCATGGAGCTTGCCAATGCAAAATGCATAAGCTGGCCTGGAAACTTGGCTGGAGGCTCACTCTGGCATTGGCCACAGACCTGCTCCCTGGATTGGAAAAGCCCTGACTTTCATTGACACTTTGCTCCAGAATGCCAGGAAGAATCAGTTTTTGCTTGAAACAGCCAGGGTTTAGAAGTGGAAATTGAGCCCCAGGCCTTTGGATGAAGGGGCATGTCCCACAGCAGTGGTTCCCAATCTTTTTCAGGCTGGGGACCCCTTTTTAACAAATAAAAAAAAAACCTTTGTAGCCCCCCGGCTGATACATAAGCTGGCCCGTGCTACTCTGGTGGTGCCGCTGGGACAGCCAGTGAGAGGCACTGCCGCCACCATGGCCCGTGCCACTGGGGAGCTGAGCCATGGTGGTTATAGACCCTGTCCTTGCCTCTCCCAGGGAGCCCCTGTGGGCTCATCCCTCTGCCGGGAGCCGCTGGGTGCATCAGGGGTGCAGCTGGATTCCAGCCCTGGAAGGGACAGGCTCCGCAGACCCCCTGCAACATGTCCACAGACCCCTGGGTGTCCCCGGACCCCAGGTTGGGAACCACTGTCCTAGAGCCAACAGTGTCCTAGTTTGCTAACGGCATGCTTTGCTTCCCTGAGCTGTGCTGGGTCACACAGAATGGGGACAGTGTTGGGATGCACCACCCATGGGCTCTGGACAGAGTGCACAGAGGGGTCTGAAGTTGGATGACACCGACTGTTTCCAGTGAACTCAACAGCCCACTCCTGCAGTTCCCTGCAGGATGACAAGACTGAGGGGAAGCCCAACATGCCCTGGAAGCTATAGCAGACCTTGTATCGTTCTCCTTGAATTCTACCCCCACCTTGCCCGACCTCCTTCCTCACTGCTGAACATATGAAGACCCTGCTGCTCTCATTGGGTACGTCAGTGCTGCCACGAAAGCCCCATGGCTAGCCTGGCTCTGCCGACGTGTGCTGCGGGGCTGTAGAATTGCAGCAGAGATGTTCAGACTTGGATCGGAACCAGGATTGTATAGCCCCACAAAGAGGGAGAATCCCGAAGTCCCAGCTTCAGTCCGAGCCCAAAGATAGGTCCCTAGCCTGAACCAGCTGACATGAGCCAGCTGCTGCTGTGTCTTGAACTGCCGTGTACACGCACCTGTTGATGCAACGGGAGCTGTGGCTGTCTCTTTCCAGCCGCACAACCACACACCAGCCTTGACCTGCTCGGGAATTTTGCAGCTGAAAGGTTTTTCATCTGTAACTGTCGGTAAGTCTACACTCAAACAGTTTTAAAGCTGGTAACCCATTTCCCTAAAACACCACCACCGTCACCACCTTTCACTCGGAAGCCGTTTTGTGAATCTCGTCCGCCTTTGCATCTCTTAAAATGCTCTGCCATTGAACTGAAATGACTCAGACTGAGGGAAGCATTTTGTTTGACCTGGCTTTAAACAGTCTCTGACTTTCTGATGCAGTGAAAATTTTGAAAAACTTTGTTTTCCGTTCAATCCAAAGCACCAGAAATTCTGCTTGTGCGGTGGGTGAGCTTTTCCTTGATGTTTTGAGAACTTTCACTTAAGGGACTTCCATGTCCCAGCCTCACAGCTAAGCAGTGCTCTTCTAGCCTGGAACAGATCATTTCCCTTCTCATTTTCCTGGCCGGCAGACCTGGGGGGTGCTCCATTTATTTTTAGTACAGGGTGGAGGTGGGTTTCCTTGGCCTTTGTTTTATTGTGTTTCCTTTCTCAGGAGATTTAACTCTCCACATTTCACTCTGGCCCAGCCTCCTTTTCTACGGAGGTTGGTCTGTTCCTCTTTGTCACAGAGCCAGGTTGCTGATTTCCACTGGTAGGAACCCAGGGCAGAGCCTTAGCAGCCAGTGGAAAGTTTTGGCATTGAAAAGCAGCTCTGATCAGCTGGAAGGGGGGCCAGCATTAGCCAAAAGACACTAGTGTAGAAGCTGCAGTGAGCAACACAGCCAGGAAATGTCCTCACCCTGCAGCAGGGACTCTCTGGGAACCTGCGCTCTTGCCTTCCCTGGGGCTGGATTCGCCTAGAGTGCAGGAGGATGTGTCAGCGTGGGAAAGCTGGAAGATATCCTCTTGCACCAGTGTGGCTGAATGGGGCTGAGTGTAAGATGACTGAGGTTGCTGTGCTGCTCACACACCCTCCAGTAAGTTTCCTGTTGTCTGGGACTTTCAGGGGTGGTGATTTGGCATAGGAGCCCAGCACAACGTCAGGCTCATGCTGAGTAATCCTGTGGTAAACTGCCAAGTGCTCCCGTCATCTCTGCCACTGCAACGTATGCCACGCTGGGTTGAATCTTGAGAGTCTCCAGGAATTGAGTTCTGGTGAACCAGCATACACCCCATGAGAAACGCTGGACCTTCAGGTGGAGGGAGACCTAGGGAGACCTTTCCACAGGCCTTCAAACAGCTGACCCACTCCAGAGCCATGGGGCAGGCTGGAAAAATCAGGAGAGGGAAATCTCTGAGCAGATGTACCCTAACATACTGGTTTTCAAACCACAGGCTGAGACCCAGCAATGGCCTGCAATGCCTCCTGCTGCCACCGCCAAAAGACTGGAATACGTTGCTCAGAGATCCAAAGAGGCAGCCGTGTTAGTCTAGTTCAGCAAGACAAGCAAGGAGTCCTGTGGCACTTAACTAAATTTGTCAGTCTTTAAGTATCACAGGACTCCTTGTTTTGTTTTGCTCAAAGACGTAGTTGTTGGGTCACAGGCATAACTGATTTTTTTTTCAAGTGGGTGCCAAGGAAAAAAGTTTTAAACCACTGTCCTAACATGCTGGTGTCTCTCTGTGTTTGAATCATCCGCTCTGGTTTTTGGAGGTGGGTCTTTGCACCCTCACCCTTCAGTTTTCTCCTAATAAAACAATTCATTACAAAAAAATCACAGGTGATGCTGTGTCTCAGCTCTCCTGCCCCTTCAGCACTCTGCTCACCTTCCTCTGACTCCCTCAGTTCCCTCACACATGCCCATGCCCTGGGTGCAAAAGCCTTCTCCTCTGCCCTGCCTATCACATGGAGCAGCTTCCCCATGGCCCCTCACTGCCTCCACTCTCAAGCCGTGTTTGAAATCGCACATCAGAAAAAAAACCTCTTCATGGCCTACACTTGTTCTGTTGCACAGCATTGCTATTTATTTGCTTATTAGCCTGACAACTGTATCAATTATTTCAGTAAAGGGCTTGTGCGTATGATGAGCGTGAGAGACAATGTACTAAATGAAGTTGTCTCGTGCCAGGAAATTGCCAGCCCAGGTACAAAATCTCGGTGTCTGTTTCCTGACTAGTGCAAAGTTAGTGTTTTTAGCTCATGCTGCTAGGCATTGCTGCTAAACATCAGCCAGTCGTCCAGCCCGTTCAACTCCCTTTGCCCCAAAAGCGCAACCCCATTCTGTGGCCTACTCAGCAGACAGCCCTCACTCCGCTCCTACACCACACTACCCGAAGTCCCTAGGAGGGGGGGATATGGAGGAGCCCGGGGAGTATGTGGCAGAGCCCCTTTCATTCCAGCTAACAGAGAATTAGGTTAGCCAGCAGAAACCCTAATCCTGCATTGTTGCACACCCCAAATCCCCAAAGGCTGGAGCCAATTTCTCAACTGAAATTCACGGGTGTGCATGGAATTCAGGATTGGACAGTAGAAGCCAGTTTCTTCTGGGAATGGATTTGTCCCAGCATGTCCACTCATGCACCCCCAAACACCAGAGGCCTGGCTCACATATATTTTGGAAGGCTCACTCCATGAACATTGGTAACGTTCTTTTCACTCCCTGGGGGAAGGCGAAACTCAGAGCTCCAGAAGTAAATGTAAAGCTCAGTCATTATTCCACAGATTCTACTGTACCGAAAAAGCAGCAGAGAGCAGTTTCCACCCCAGAGATTATTGTGCCTAAGAGACCATGAAGGAGAAATTCACTCAACAGTATTTCTACTGTTCTCCACAGCCTGTGCTTGCCACTGTCCTGACAAGTGAAAATCGTGTTTCAATATAAATCCAGACCCAGTCCATCTCTCCAATGCTAGTGGTAATGGTGACTGGGGATGCAAGGAAAACTGTGTATCTGCATTGTTGGATGACATCCCGTAATGAGATTGTGATATTCCATAACCTGCAATTTGCTATTTGTAACTATGATGGATTTCAGGACTAGTGAGGTGAGGCTGCCAAGAACCAGTGGACTTAGAGGACATTCAGACTGGAAACTATCTTAACCTGTTGAGTGATCCTTCAGATAAGAGTGGAAATGACCACTCAGAACTGCTTACAAATGGGTGTCAGATGTCATTAACTCCAAACCCAGCTACCAGTCATGTTTTAAAATGTTATGTGCAATGTGAATAGCTAAGGAAGAAAAATACAGGCAACAAAGGAGCAATATTTACAGACAAACTCATTGTATCTACTCATATTGTCCCAGACTATGTTTATTATACCATGTCCACTGGCAGAAAGTTTAATGCCAACTTCCTTTTTAATTCTGTTCATCGTTATGGCCTGAAATCTTCCATGTCCGTTTTTTCCCCATGCCAGCTGTGATGTATTTATGGAAAGTGTATAATACATTGCTTTGTATGTTTTTGAGTTCTGCTTCTGTATATAAATTTGATCTAGTTTGTATTCTGAAACTTTGCGAGATGATTCCCATGACTAGAATGTTAAAATCAATTGTTATAACTAACCTAGGAAGGACTGAGTGGCCAAAAGGGAAGCAGGAGGGGCCCTCTGTGTCAAGAGTGGCATTACTTATGCCCAAGTCACTGATGATGTGGAAGAAAATTATCTTGCCTGCTTATCAGTGTTGTAGTAAATCAAGGACAAGGGGGAGTTCTAGTTGGTGGCTGTGACAAACCACCAAATCACATTAGGGAACAGGATGGGCAGCTCCTGACACACCTATCTACAATGTGGAGAAAGAAAAGCTGTGATCATGGGGGACTTTAATCTGAGTGACACATGCTGCTGGTATGAAAACGTCCTTGGAATTCCTAAATATTACAGATGAGAATTTACTAACTCAAAAAGTGTTGCATCCAACATGTGGGAATTCTGTCCTAGACCTTGCCTTGAGACATACAGAGAAATTGATCAAAGACTTAAAAATTCCTGAGGGGTAAGCATGTTAGTCTATTCAGCAAATCAAACCAGGAGTCCTATGGCATGTTTAAAGACCAACACATTTATTTATTGCATGAGCTTTTGTGGGCACAATCCCACCTTGTCAGCTGCATGAAATGGAAAACGTGGCATGTTAGCTGTATTTATGCAAGCAGAGGAGGGTGGGACACAAGGTCAATTCAAAATGAATGCTAACTTTGGTACAAGTGATCATGACTTGGAATCAAGCCCACTAGTTAGTTAGGCCTCAACATCCCTGATGAGGTAGATAAATGTAATCATCCCCATTTTGTAAAGGGGGTGGGAGGAGGAGAAATGAGTCTCAGAAGTGTTGCCCTGCCCAAGTTCAGACGATGGCAGAAAAAGAGTTAGAAAGTCAGGCTCTGTTTGACTGCTCAGAGCCTGTAAGAGCCACAAACTGACCTCAGTCTCCCACAGCCCAGCCCTGTGTCTTGGCCACAGGGCCATGTCTTTTCCCTCCATAGTTAAACACATAACCTTACCCCATAGGCCCTTTATAGCCAGGAGTATTTCTTTTTCGCCTTCATTTCTGTTTAACATAGTAAGAAAGGAAGAACTCTGTTCCATATACAGTAATGAAATAAAAGGGAAAGAGAGGTAGAAAATGCCCTTTATCTCTGCCACAAAGAGCCCAGCACATCACAGCAGCCGGTGGCAAACCACTGTGGGGGGCTGTGGACTGGCAGCTCTCCCCACCTGCAGCTGTGCGCCTTCTAGTTCTCTAACCAGCAGATGGAGATAAACCAAACCTAGGAGTGCAATGAGATGACCCCATTTTACAGATGGGAAAACTGAACCAGGGAACATATTAGTGACTTATCAGGATGCAAAGCGAGTTTGAGACAGAACTGGGGACTTATCTTGTTGTCTTCTATAGCCTGTTCTCCTATTCCTGATGAATAAAGCTGAGAGCACTGTGGGTGCAATAGATGCACTAGGAGATTTATTTTTGCTGGGCACTCATTCCACCTTCCTACCCCCTCCTTTCTCAGCCTCCCTATGGCATAATCAGTGATGGCAGCACGATGAGTTAGATGTCTACGTGGGAGTTACAGCCTAATAGAAATCCTGCCTTTCAGCTGTGGGCACTTGGGGCCAAATTTATTGCTGGCGTGAGCGGGAAGAGCTCCATTGATCTTGGTGCCATTGTCTGCTGATGCAAGCTGTGTTCTTGGCTCCCAGCCGCTCCCTTAGCCTCATTCAGGCAAGAGGCTTATAAAAATGGTGTAAAAGAAGCACTGAGTGGCTTTAACATAAAGGTGGGGTCAAGCCTGAAACGCTGACTATTGAAATCCACTAGGTCGCCGATTCCTTTGTGCTCTTCCGAACTGGCATTACTCAAAACCTGGCTAGATTCCAGTCACGTTCTTTTCATCGTGTTCTCTGCATTCGGAGGACCTTTTCCTACCCTTCTCCTGCACAGCTCATTCACCGAACAGTCATTTTGGAGAATAGCGCCCTTTTTAAAAGAACCTTCTTGCTTAAATCCAAAATGTCAGAGATCAACCACAAATACAATCTCTTTCTCAGCTGTATATGATACGCACACACCTTGTGAATCAGTGAATTTTCCATCTCTGAAATGTCAATGCTATTTCCAAAGTATTTCCATATTTCGTCCCTTCCTTTAAAAAGAAAAAGCCATGGTGTTACTCTTCTAATCCAGCACACTGGCCTAAAGCGGTGCAGAGTTAACAGCCTTTGTCCCTCAGTACTATGTTCTCCTCGTATAAGCAGATTTGTCTGGCCTACAGCCTCAGTCCTACAAAGCTCTAGTCACGTGAGCAGCCCTGCCTACTTTGCAGGAGCAAGTGCTACTCATGGGAGTAAGGACTTGTTCAATCAGCCCCTACACATAGACTTCTGTGTGTAGTGCTTACAACGCCCGAATGGTGATCTCTGGCTTGGGGTAACCAGTCCAGCCTCCTGTAAAAGGTTGAAGGCTTTCCCTTCTACTAGAAGCCTCCAGCCAAATGTCATTGTAGAGGACTAAAAAGGCAACCAGCTCACTTAATTCTGGTCTCCCTTAAAACACCGGCATCTATCACTCAGAATATATTGTACAGGCACACCCAGCCCCTTAGCTGCTGCAAATTGTTAGCACCCCAGTGGCTCACAATCCATAATCAAACTCCACTTTGTATAACTTAACAAGGAGTCCTTTGGCACCTAAAGACTAACAAATATTTTTATTGCATGAGCTTTCATGGGATAAAATCACACTTCAACAGATGCTTTGAAGTGGGATTTTCTCCCATGAAAGCTCATGCAATAAACATATTTGTTAGTCTTTAGGTGCCAAAGGACTCCTTGTTTGTTTTATTGAATTAGACTAACACGACTGCCCCTTTGTCTCTTTGTATAACTTGCTCAGCCTGCTGCCAGTGGCCTTGAAGGCCCCTCACCCCCTTTTGCCCTCTGAGGTTAAATAATCAGGCTCAACTGGTATTTTTTAATCAATGATTCTTAATCCTGGGTTATTACAACACAAAACAGAATACAGGAAGGAAGGGTTCAGTTGCCTCGCCTGGCTGGAGAAGAGACGGCAGCTCCATCACACCTGACTCACTCTCTAACACTCACATCCTTAGATATTTGTTTAAGACAAAGAAAAATTCCTTTCCCATAACTGAACTACAAGGGGACTTTGTGTCAAGGTACCTCAGGTTTCCCAATCAATGAACTAAAGATACGTAATTTATTTGTCCTTCCACGGTAACTTAGCTTATCTAATCCATGGGCTAAAAGTACCTGCAACTGAGCACTTAGCAGGAACTGTTGCCCAGGTGTTTCCCATCATAAACTAAAAATAGCTCTTATCTTATTAGCAAAGATGTTTTAATAATGAGTATCCCTCATGAGTGACAAGTGGGGCTTTCCTCGCCGTCTAGATTTTCTGCAGATCACAAGGTCAAGGTAAATGTCTTATACACATGCCACTATCTTGTCAGACAGCAAAACTCAGCCTATGTACAAAGTCCCTGGAATTACAGAGACACGGTGCTTTGGTTCGAGCAGGAAGGATTGAGGGTTTCTAGATGCAAGAAACCCTGAGGACTCTGCTCTGTCGCTAAGGCTTACTTCACAACTTCAAGCAGTTGAGGCTTTTTAATGAAACATCAGTTCAGTGGCATCACTGCGGAGAGGGGCTCAGGGGGCCTCAGCTCCCCTAAAATGCAGGGCCAGCCCCTGAGCAGCACACCCAAAAACTGTGTGCGGGTGTGCAGGACCAGGGCTTAGGGAAGGGCTCGGGGGACCGCCGAGGGGAGTTGCGAAGGGGATAGGGAACCAGCGGGGGGATGGAGGGAACAGATTGGGGCCCTGGTGGCCAGTGGGGGCTGGGGCCCCCCTATTATTTAAATATAGCGACACCCCTGCCTCAGTTAATGGATCATGGCAAGCAGTAGGTTATCGAGTACATCCTACAGCTGTGTACCCCAGAGTCCTGAATCCTTCAAAAGTCTCCTTAACAAATTCAATGGGATTTGTGCCTGTTTACATCAGGATTTAATTTGTCCTGGATTTTAAATCTGTACACAGCCTTGGGAACAAATGATAGGCCAGTTTAATCCGCCATGTCACTTTTCTGACTTGGCTGGTGTTTCCCCAGCAGCAGTTTTGCCTGGCCGCCATGGAGCCGGGTGGACAATGTGCGCTACCATCATCTGCACCCTGTGCAGTTGCTGCCTGAGAACTCATTTCTCATCTAGTCTTTCATACCGCCTTAGAGAATACCGAATTCCAAACTCAGCTTGCCTCTCGTTTGCACCATGAAGTCCAGTCTCAGCAGAGTTCAGTGCAGGACGGGCACTAATTTTGACGGGTGGGCCAGTGGAGAGCTGGCCGCGGGGCTGGCTGGCGTGGTGGTGGGGGGTGCGGCAGAGATCTGGCCACAGATGGGGGGAAGGGGCTGCACAGAGCCAGCCGCAGGGAGCTGGTGGGGTGGTGCAGAGCTGACTGCAGGGCCATGCGGCAGCAGAGAGCTGGCCTTGGGGAACTGGCTTGGGGCCGGTGGTGACACGGAGCCGGCCCCAGTGCCAGCTGGGTGGGCAGGGTGGTGTGGAACCGGCGGTGGGGCTGCAGGTGGTAGAGAGCCAGCTCCAGGGAGCCGGCCAGGGGGCTGGGTAGAGTCAGTCCAGGAGCCGGCCGGAGGGGCTTTGGAGAGCCAGCTGGGGTGCATGGTGGGCTGAACCGAGCTGTTCAGTGGGCCAGATCCAGCCTGTGAGCTGGATCTTGCCCTCCCCTGGTTCAAAGCTTCTCCCCTGTCCACCACAGACTCAGCCCAACAGTTTGGGAGGCCATCTAGCCCAGCACCTGTGCTGAGGCAGGGCCATTCCTGATGGGTTGTCTAACATTTTATTAAAAACCTCCTATGACAGGGATACCAGAATCTTCCTAGTCTGGTCATAACTGTCTTTATAGGTAGAACCATCTTGCTAATATCGAACCTAAATCTCCCTTGCTGCAGATTAAGCCCATTGTCACCTGCCTTCCCTTCAGTGGACATGGAGAGCAATTGATCCCCATCCTTTATAACAGCCTGTTCTTTATTTCCAGGCTGTCACCAGACCTCCCCTTACTCTAATTTTCTCAGGAATGAACATACCCAATTTCTTTAACCCTACCTGACAGCTCAGAGTTTCTAAACTTTTTATCCTTTTCATAGCTCTCTAGATTCTTTCTAAGTTAGCCACATCTTTCTTGAAGTTCCAAAGGGGCAGCCCTGTTAGCCTAGGAAAGCAAAAAAAAGCAAGAAGTCTTGTAGCACTTAAAAACTAACAGATTTATTTATTGCATGAGCTTTTGTGGCAGAAAATCCCACTTGGTCAGATGCTTTGAAGAGGGGGAATTTACAGAATGGGAGGAAAATAAATGCAGGGGCGTTTATGACATGGGATCAGGTCATACTGCAACAGCACATCAGCGCATTTGTAAAGATTCAGACTCTAGGAAACAGCACATAGAGGGAGGAAGGATGAAGTCAAATTACCTGTTATAACGTGAAAAGAATCTTTAGTCATGATTCAGTCCTGCTTTCACACAATCTAATCTGCATATTAGTTCAATTTCAGCTGTTTCTCTTTGAAGTCTTGATCAGTTGGAATCTGGATTTGGGTTCTGATGGCAAGGAACCCTCTCAGCTCAGGAATGGTAGTATAAAAGGGTTTGGTGCCAGACCTGTGTGCGCAGATGTGCCAAAGTGCTATAAGAAGGGTTCTCAGTCATGGAGCAGGAGGCAAGCTGAGAGAAAGAAGTGCTGGGGAGCCAGCCTCTTCTTCAGCATAATTGTGCAGACCCAGGAGCCAGAGTAGGCCAGGGAAGGATGTAAACTCCTGGGAAACTCAGAGCCATCGCTGCACATGAGCACCCCGTCCTCTCCACGCCAGAGATGTCTCAAGTAAGCACTGACGGTGGGTGCTACATCTGGTGCTGGCCAGATGCATCCCCCAAGCAAACCAGCCTCCTGCGGGTAGCGGCATTGAGCTCTGCTGCAGGAAAAGCTTTGAAAGGCTCAGGGGAGACCACCTCAAAGTGTGAGGCTCAGGCCTCCCCCTGATTCTGCATCTGCCAGGCTCAAGGGAAGAGGCAGCTGCGCAGATGCCAAGTCCCAGCTTGAGGCACTGGGCCTGACGCCCATAGTCCTCTGCGCTGCATCCAGCAAGTCTGCACATGGAGCCGATTTGGCACGTTTACAGTGGCAGGGCAGAGCTTTAGGCTGTTGCTTTCTCATGACCATTCATGCATTGTGATGTGCCTAATTGCTCCTGGCTTGTTTGCTTACATACCCGTTATCATGTGGGTGTTACACTGGACCTGCTGGTTTTGAGCAGAAGGCTGTTTCGCTAGCGTTTGCTCACAGGATGAGCTCTCTGTCGTCTGCGATTCCCTTACATTTGTATTACGAAGACACCAGTATGTTCTAAAGATGTGTCCCCTATTTGTTTACAGGTCGTTTTCACAGCATGAACCTAAATCCAGAACAGAGTTTTGTAAATGGCCTTTACATCATAAACTCCAACTCAACCCACCTAAATCTGGGGGTGTCCAAAATTGAATCTGAATCCAGATGTTACATCTTGGACCCATCCCTGGAAAATCCACTACTGGGAAAAATTCTGCATTGGCAGGAGGATTGACTAGGTACCCTAAAAGGTCAGCAAATAAAGCATGATTTGCTTCCAATCTTTCTAGGGTCACATTGCATAGAACGATCACAGACCACAACCATCTTACAAAGACACCAATTATGGTCAGAATGAACAACACCCGCTCTGAAAACTGGCCCAAATGGTACAGGGCTCCAATGTCCAAACCCTACACACATCAGTCGTGACAGTCTGTTATTCAGCGGCGATGTGCTGTGTTCCACAAAAGGCTCACTTGTCTCATGCAACAATGATCGATGTACAATTTGATTCCACTCTGTATTATTTCAGGCACACTTAAATCTACTCCTGTACCATGGTTACCAATTCTTTGCAATACTGCTCCACCTGGTATTTGCAGAGAAGTAGGCGTGACAAAGTCTGTCACGAAATTGTGTGATATGTCACATCTACCATTTGTGACAGAATCAAGTTTGATAGCTACAAGGGTATGTCCACATGTCTCTTTTGTTTCGAAATAACACTGGTTACTTCGAAATAAAAAAGATTAGATCCACACGATGTTTTCTTATTTTGAAATGACAGCCTCTGTCATTTCGAAATATGAACCATCATTTCGAAACAGCTTAAACCCCATTCATTTCAAAACAGCTGTTATTTCGAAATGGTTATTTTGAAATAATGCCATTTGGACATGTTGTTTCGAAACAACACCATTGTTACGAAACAACATGTCCAAACGGAATTATTTCAAAGTAACCATTTCGAAATAACAGCTGTTTCAATAGCAGGCTTTCCCTTAATTTGAATTAACTTATTTCAAAATAAGGACTTTATTTCAAAATAACTCATTTCGAAATAACGATGTATGTTATACATGCACAAGCCCACCCAACTACTAAAACCCCTCCCCCAGCCTAAGAGGAGGAGGCACTGAATCCAGCTTCAACTGATTTCGGGGGACAGCTAATGAGAAAACAGGGACAGGTGTAAGGTCATAGATTTAATGCGAGGGATTCAGAAGGAGACACCGAGCAGAGAACCCAGGACAGCGCCCACTGCTTCTGGAAGGTGTCAAGGGAGCCAGCGGGTGCCGCCCAGAGGAATTCCACCCGGAGGCGTGTGCGAACAAAGGACTGAAAATAGGCCCCACAGTCACAGAGACCTCCCTCTGCCAACCTCCTCTTCCTGGTCTTATAGAGGGCCACATTTGCGAGGGCCAGGAGGAGGATGGCGAGGAGGTCCTGTGACTTTGTGGGGCCATGGATGGGGAGTGCATTTAAAAATACGTGAGAGGAGAAGTGGAGCCAGAGCCTCAATAAGAAATTCTAGAGGAGCTGGAAGAGGGGGTGCCACCTGGCGCATTCAAGGTAGACCCATGCCAGGGTCTCCCTCAAGCCGCAGAAGGGACAAGTAGTGGGGTGAGGGGTGAACCGTGCCAGGTACACACCCCTGCTCACAGCTCCATGGAGGAGCCACCAGCTGATATCCCCAGCAGCCCGCAGGGTCAAGGTGGCAGACAGACTGGCCCACGGGGCGTCCTCGCTCTCCACTGGTGGTAGTAGGTTCCACCATCTTGTATTGGAGCGGGACACAAGGGCGAGGAAATGGATGGCATGCAGCACAAGCATGTACAGATGGTCCCTGGGCGCGGTTCAAAAGCAAGTCAGCTGCAAGTCCAGCAGCCTGCTAGGTGTGTGGAAAGAGGGTGGCTGGGGGGGCTTGAGGTCTGGGGCCTGATCAAAAGCTCCAGAGCGCCAGGACTGAGAGGGGGACAGGGAGTACCCTCTCACAGGAGTCGCTCAAGGGAAGCTTGAGATGCAAGGGGAAAGGCTACCTTTACCTCCTGGACTAGGCACCAGTGGGTTCGAAGGGTGGAGAGCCCCATGCACCGAGCCAGCACCTGGGGATCCACCCAGTCCCCCTGGGCATAACCCAGGAGGTGTCCAACCCTGGTGACCCCTGCCAGGACCAACCTCCGTTTCACCAAGGGGGCCTCCGAAGCCCGCACACTAAGATGGAGGTTGTGTAGCAAGGGCTCAGCGAGGAGGTCCTCCCCCTCGGTGGGTACAATGGACCTGGAGATCGAGAAGAACCTCCAGGTCTGGAGGAGGTCTAGATAAAAGACCAGCATGGCCATCCTCCCTCATGGCATCCATTGTGGATAAATTTACTGGGTGAGGGATTTATGAGTTTCATGGTCCCCCAAGACAGTGACATTTAATTATCTTGTCTCAGACCCCACTCAGCATCAACCAGCGTTTGATTTATGACAAAGGCAATGGAGCCATCTGAATCGGTTTCACACCAGACGTGGAATTTGTGCTGCAGCAGACTTCAGAGGGTGTTTTAGAGACAGCATCAAGGTGGGCAGCCATAAACTATGACGCTGTTAGGGGCTGCAAAATGATTCAACTTTCAGGAGACCTTCATGCCTTGACCATCATTGATAAGAATACCGTGGCCTGGTTTGACCGACTTGCATGTATCATATTGTAATGAATGCAGCAACATCTCTTGGGATAACTGGGATATGGCCCGGAGGTGTTTTCCCAGAAAGCTCACAGAGTGCAAATTTCTGCAGTTAGGCTCACCAGTGCGGTGCTGTTAAGGGAGGTTCCATGCTTTTTTTCTGTCATGGTTTTCATTTTTTTTTAGGTGAATTTAGTTGTGATGAAAAGTGCTGGCTTGACAGCTGGTGGAAAGTTAATTTCTCCAACTAGTCACAGGACGACTAGGGCATGAGCCTCGGCAGCATAAGCTTCCATAATAACACCCATGCAGACATGCTTTATTGCTGCTATGTGGAGATCCACACTTGATCAGCAACTCCTTGGTCTGGTCAAGTCACAGGCTCTTTACTGAGGGCTATGACAAAAGGGCCCAACAGAGTCCCCAGTAATGGTGTTTCTTGAGATCCGGACTCATGCCTGTAAGACTCTGGGCTGATTTCACCAGTTAATTTCACACAGGCCTGCCTGAACCTCCATGATCAGCCAGGCTATGGCATTCCAGAAAGCTAGCTACCCATTTTGTGCGCAGAGATTCAGGTCTGCACAAGGGAAGCATGGTAAGTGATATTTTGTACAAAAACATACCCATGCAAAATAGCCTCTGACAATTCAGAGAGTATGCTGAGCTCTTTTAAAAGTGTGGCCCTTCAGGCATGGTAAAGAGAGGCAAGATTGTTGTGGTAGGTGATGGGAACATATCCTTGTTGCTTTTCCAATTATATGGCTTCAAAAGTTGGTTTATTCTTCTCTTATAATTGCTAGGCAGCTGGTATTGTGTATGCTTTGCAAATTGAATCCTGCCACCTGCTGGTTGAATCACGAAAAATCAGCCATTTGTAGTCCCATCTTAGAGGTCAGAGAAAAGCTGGTGACAAACTGTTTAATTCTCAACCTGGTGGTGGCAGCAGTCTAACGTATACCAGACTTACCACAGAAGCCAAGTCAGATAAGCCGGGCCACCTTGATTCAGAGTTCTGTGGTTATACAGCTAAAGCTACAATAAGGGGGAGGAAACAGACAAGGAGTCCTGCAATGCTTAAAGACTAACAAGTTAACAAATTTATAAGGGGGGAAGTTATCTACCTGCTCTCCACAGGCAAATTGCTGGTGATGAATATGCACCTGGAAAATCAGGGAGCAGAAAGAAGGGTTCCCACAGTCTGCTGCGAATGATTCAGTTAACCCTGAACAGCTGGAGGGAGAGAATAATTCATATTCTCCAGCCTTTTCCTTCTTGGCACTCATCCTTCTAGTATAGGGGCTGAGTCCAGCAGTGGGGACAGTGTGGTGTAAACCCCAGTCTGCTGAGAACTGGGTGGAGAGCACTGACTCATGTCCCGGCTGGCATCTGACAGTCATTACTGTTCTCTCTTAACCTCCACATTCCAGGCACAGGGGAAGTTTCTATGGCCCAGTCCTGCAACTTAGTGCTGTTCGTGAAATCCCCTCCACCCTCTATCCCCTGCCATTCTCTACAGAGACCTCTACACCTTAACGTGTACGCACCTGTGCCACTTTGAGCTCAGTCCCGGCTGAAACAGGCGTTCAAATACTCCGGTGAGGAGCATGGAATAGGTGGAAAGCATGCGTGTATTGAAGGGCAGTCTTAAGGCCTTGTTTTTGCCCTCCTTGCACTATTTAATTGAGTCATTGATTGGGAGGATGTAGAGCAGGGTGTTTAAACAACCTGTTGCCTCAGGCCAAGAATGAAAATACCAGAGTTTCTCTGCATTCATGCTGGAGGCTCACCCAGCTGAGGCCTGGTCTATACTACAGGGTTAGGTGGATACAAGGCAGCTTACAGTACATCGACCTTGCTGTGGCTGTGTTTACATTCAGATTTTGCTCCTACCAACATACGTGCCCAGCTGCACCTTCCTGAGCGGCAGGCTCAGAATCGATGTCCAAGCAGCTGTCCACTGAGCGCAACTGCCCAGCTGACAATGCCGGCTGCATGCTGTAAATGTGCTCCTGCCTGGAGAGGACGGAAGATAGGTGGGTCTCATGGGTCTGTGGGAAGAAGAGGCTGTGCAGGCACAGCTCCAATCCTGCTATAGAAATGTGAACATTATGAGCAGATTTCTTGGGGGAGACAGGAGAACGGCACCAAACAGGAACCAGCAGCAGTGAGCCGTGTGCAGGCATGCCAGAAGGCCAGCCACTGATCCTGTGCTGGTTCACAGCCCTGCCACTCCGACAAAAAGCCCTTCTCTGCAGACCCCTTCATCCCAAGAATACCATGGGCAGCACCATGCCTGCAAGGATCCCAAGTCCCAGGTCCTTGCCATGAACAGCGAGGAGGAGAAGGTGGGTGAGGAAAAGGAGATGGGGGGAAGGCAAGTCGGGAACCAGCTTCAGAGTGACCCAAAACACGTGTTTGACTCCGTCTCAGTCCAGGCAGTCCTGCAGGTGAACACGGGTGAGCCTGATGCAGGGGAAGGAACCTCTAATAAGTTTGCTGTTTGCTTGGAAATTACAGGAGTGGAACCCTCAAAGTCATTGGATGCATTTGATTTACTTGCGAACAGGGGACAGCAAACAGGGGAGTTTGAGAGGGAAGGAGTTTGTGAAGCCCCGAGAAGGAGGTGAAGGCAATCCCCTAGCTGAAAGCAGCAAGGGACAGAGTGTTGCTTGGGTGAGGGTTTGCTAACTGTGTGTGTTTGTCTGTTTGACTTTTCCCTTACAGCTGACTTCTGTTAGTTGTTTCTTACTGTGGGTGGGGGCTGCTTGCACCATTGTTCCCTGATCACCTTTGTGCACCAGCCTCAATCAGCCTTGTGATCAGCCTTCCCCTGTGTGTTTAACAAGGGGCCAGGCCTGACCTAGGCAGAGAAGGCTTTAAAAGCCAGTGGCTGAGCGACCAGAGGACAGCAAACAGGGGAGTTTGAG
>ML682073.1:77552-102708 GCA_007922195.1 Podocnemis expansa | reverse complement strand
TCGTGGGGTCCCTTCCAACCCTATGATTCTATGATTCTATGATACTTTTCTTTTTATTTGTGCCACAAGAGATAGTGACTTCTAAAGGGGCAGCCGTGTTAGTCTGGTCCAGCAAAATAAACAAGGAGCCTGGTGAACTAACAAGGAGTCCTGTGGCACTGAAAGATTAACAAGTCTGGTGGCACTTTTAAAGACTAGCCAATTTATTTATTGCATGATCTTTTGTGCGAGAAAATACCACTTGGTCACACGCTTTGAAGAATGGGGACCTTACAGAATGAGGGAAAAATAAATGCAGGGGCGTGTAAGTCATAGGATCAGGTCACATTGTACCAGCAAATCTATGTGCTGTTTCCCAGCATTTGAATCTCAACAATTGCTTTGATTTGCTGTTACGGTGTGACCTGATCCTGTATTTATTTTCCTCCCATTCTGTGAGTTCCCTCATCTTCAAAGCATCTGATGTAGTGGGATTTTCTCCCTCGAAAGCTTCTGTGATAAATAAATTTGTTAGTCTTTAAACATGCCACCAGACTCCTTGTTTTTTAAGAAGTAAAACAACAAAGAGAGGCAGAATGACTATCTGCTGTTCATTCCCCCTAGACTTAGGCAGAGGGGACCACATGTGCATTTTGTTTGCGTGCATCAGGATGTCTTATAAGTAAAGTCCTCCACAGAGATCTTGATGAAACTTTCATGGAGACTGTGACACTGGCAGGGTTTAGGGGACCACTGATGATGTTATTAAATTTCAGGATTCAAAATGACAGTAATCCATGTGAGATAGGCCATGTCGGGTACTGAGAGAAAGATTATAATTTGCTAAGTACGACAATATTGGTATGAGTATGTGTCATATCTGTATTAGGAGTTATGAATATGCTTGATATTTGCTTTTTAAGTTGTGATGTGTTTCTAGGAAACAGCCTAGACTGGATGGGTGCAGCCATAACCAGCTTAATGGCCCATTAAGAAAACCCTCAGCTACAACTGGCCCAGGGAGACACCCGATGAGTCATCAGGAGGACTTGCTCACGTGACTCTGGAGTCTGGACTCCCTCTTTTTGCAGTAAATTTCCACAGAAGCATGTAAAAAGGCCAAGAGACATAAAAAGTAGCTGCACAATCTCCATATAGTCTACAGTTCAGTTTTCTAATCCACGACCTCCAGCTAGCACCTACCTCTGGATCCACACATCTGCAAGTAAAGCTGTGAAACAAAGGACTAAGACCCATGCAGGTAGTGGATGTATTCAAGAGGGACTACGCAAGCCTCCAAACGCCAAATTCTGTTGGAAACTTGATTGTTTATGGACTTTGAAATCATTTTATATTTATGTGATTTGCTTTGATCCTTTAACAGGTCTCTTACAGCTTTTTTCCCCCTTCCTTGTATAAGAAACTTTTAGTTTAGTTACTGGCCACCTGGTGGTTTGGGTTAGATCCAAACTTATATTGATCTAGTAATATGGCTGATCCTTTGGGGTCAGGAGAACCCATTTGGTAAGGAGCATGGAGTTTTAAGTAACTTCTCTTTACTAGAGCCCCTGGCCTAAGGGAATCAAGAGACTGAAATGCAATAAAGGAGGCTGTTTATATTCTGTTGTGGCTTCTTAAAAACCAGCATGGGGAATCAGAAACATTGCTTGTGACGGGTCGGGGAGGTCTGACTTCAGGTCCCCCTCCAGTACTGGGAGAATCTGCCCTCAATTTTGCTGGCCCCCTTGAGCTTGACATTTTCAGGTGGCTACACTAGGCCAGCAGGGTCACAGATAGCTAGTAATTGTCTGCCAACCGTTTCTGGGCAGGGCTGCGTTACTCCTTCCAGTGCAGTAGGAAACTGCCCTGCTGCTCAGCAATTAGTTCAGCAGGCACCATTGCATCCTAGAGCCTCGAGCAGCTGTGGCGTGCCACTAGCACCAGTACTCTGCTTTAGCTGGGGTTATCTGAACCCACTGTCTTAACCCGGTGGCACCAGGACAGAAGTCAATGGAGACACAGATCCTCCATCTGAGAAATGATTGGTTCACCTAAACATTTTCATTCAAGAACCCTGTCTTTGTTGAATTTGAAGCACACATCCGAACCTGAAAATATTCGAAACCACCCCAGCATCTAGTTAGCCAAAGTCTGAAATGGTGTTGAGTGATTCAGTAGCAGCGTCCTGTAGCTAGTCTTTCTTGCAGCCAGTCTCTTGACCGTCTCGCCCAAGCTTCTCCAGAGAACACTCTCTAAGCTTTCTCCAAACAAACGAGATAACTCAACATGCCCCTAAGAGGCTAGCCATCTGTCTAGCAAGAGCAAATGATAGTTCATTATTGTACTCATCAGCAAGAAACTTAGAAGTGCCCACAAACTGAGGTCACCTATTCACACTTCCCCATCTCTCAGCCTTCCATTGCACCCGTCCTTTCACTTTATCTATCTCATTTAGTAACACTGCAGTTGAGCCTTATGAGAGGAGACTCAAGGAGCTTGGCTTGCTTAACCTAACCAGAAGAAAACTGAGGGGAGATACGATTGCTCACCATAAATACATCAGAGGGATAAATACGAGGGAGGGAGAGGGATTATCTGAGTACGGCGCCAATGTGGTCACTAGAACAAATGGACATAAACTGTCCAACAGGATATTTAGATCTGACATTAGATGCAGGTTTCTAACCAACAGAAGAGTAAAGTTCTGGAATAGCTTTCCAAGATGTGCTGTGGGGGCAAAACACATAACTGCCTTTAAAACTGAGCTTGATAAATTTATGGAGGGGATGGTGCGATGGGACAAACTAGTTTGGCAGTTGGCCAGTCTTTGACTGCTTGCGAGGGATATGCCAATGACCTGAGAAAGGAGGTTGGATGGGCTGGGTTCTGAGTTATTAGAGAATTTTCTTGGGTTTCTGGCTGGTGAGTCTTGCTCACATGCTCAGGGTTTAACTAATGGCCATATTTGGGGCTAGGAAGGAATATTCCCTCAGAGCAGATTGGCAAGGGCCCTGTGGATTTTTCTCCTTTCTCTGTAGCATGGCTCACTTGCTAGTGGATTCTCTGTCCTTTAAAGTCTTGAAATCATGATTTGAGGACTTTAATAAGTCAGTCCTAGGTTAGAGGTTTATTACAGGAGTGGGTGGGTGAGATTAAATGTGCTGTGTTCCTGGAAGACACCTCCCAGACAGATTTACATCAGGACTAACCTTCCCCTTCTTGATGGGCCACTGAGGAGAATCCACTCATTCAGTCAGCCTTTCCTGAACACGCCTCAGGCAGCGCGTAACCCCGGACTCCATCTTGAGCTGGTAACTTTCCGCGTACTTGGGCTGAACTGTAAATGTCAAGCTGTGACATCACTTTGCCTTCATTTCCTGCTTCGCTACTCTGAACTGCATTTCTGAAAAGGAAGCATTGAACAAGGAAAGCCTCTTTGAAAAGAAAGCTTGCAAGTCTCTCTGGATCACCCCCACCCCAGTGCTGGGGGTCAGTTAGTATTTGGGGGTGAACCAGAGAGACTTACAAGCCTCCCCACAGCTCCTCTTGTGGCTCTGCAAATAACACAAGATCGTGCATCCTGTGCTTGGATCACTCAAGACAATAGATCATAGCTCTGCAGTCTCCATGCTTTGGTTGGAGATCGCAGACTCCATAGAGGTTTGCAGGGATTTTGAAAAGATGGCACAGATGCAGATGAAAGTGTGCCATGGGAAACCTAGCTGACCCCTTCGTGACACATTTTAGCCCCCTAAGGCATTGCGGAAACTACCCGAAATACCCTGTGTGGATGGTGGTGAGTTGCACAGAGGTATTCAATACCCCTGCACGCCATCCCCCAAAAAGCTCTGGGTGTACCTAGCAGCAGTGCACTGCACTCTGCATCAATACAAATGGGCCTTGTAGAAGATTGTGATTTAGAGATGCTCCCTAGCATGGGACAGCGCTGTGTGAACTAGGATATGTGCTCTACACCGAATCTAATATGACTGCTCCCAGTTGCACACCTGGGAGTCGCTCTTGTCTGTGTTACTGAAGTTCTGATCCTTACTCAATCAATAGTTTATTCCTTAACGAACACCCAGGCACAGATGGAACTAGCCATTTGGTGCCTGGGACAAGCAGCCCCAATGGCACCCTCCCCTGACCTGGCCAGGCTGCTCCCTATCTGAGCATGCTCAGGGCAGGGAGATTTAAAACTTCTCCAGCCTGGCCCCAGCAGTTTAGAGGGAACTTTGGTGCCCTCTAAAATATGGCACCTGGGGCTTTGTCTCAGGTGCTTCGACCTAGGTACAGCCCCCCCGGATCATTACGTAGTGTCAGCAGTTGTAAATGAGTTGAGAAACCACAATTAATTGGAGGAATACTCCTGAGTTTGCAAACAAACACTCACACAAATAAAGGACAGTCTCTTGCAGTTTTTAGCAAGTAAGAAAAAAGCACAACTCTAAGGATGGATGTTTTACAACCTCTCTCCAGTCTGAAAATATCATGCAATGTTGCAAAGAACTGGATAAAGTTTAAGCAGCGATTTCTGTTGCATTTGTCTGCCACTGGGCATAGGCAAGGCTGAATTAACACCCCTGTGAGCCCAGGGCTATAAGATTTTGTGGGGTCCCTGTGAGTGGGATGGTGGGTCTGTCACCTGAGGTGCCCCCCATTGATAATGGCTTGCCACTGGTGGCTCTCTGCAGATCTCTGTCCTGCTCTACCCCATTCCCCACAGCTGATATGAGAACATCAGCCAGAGGTTTGCTTGGCTAGCCAGGGCAGGTGAAAGCTCAGAGCTTCTTCCTGCAGCTCCAGTTCTCTTGGGACATTAGGCCCCTAAATCAGATGGCTGCGGGGCACAGCAGGGAATTCCCCCCTCCCCAATCCAGTTGGTAGTCAGAGGTGGCAGCTTGGCCTCAGTCACAGGAGAAGCTTCTTGTGCCCCGTCTACACTGTTGCCTGATTTCTGGTTGTTTAGCAATTTGGATAGGTTTATAGGCTCGCCAGTGTATTTGATTATAAATCAATGATGTTTTAGTTTCTGAATCAGGCTATAGAGGTTTTCACAAGTACCTCCAGGGTGCCTGACAAAAATATTTATGCCAGTGACCAAATATGTACATTTTTACAGACTTTATTAAGGTAATGTGAAATGATAGACAGATAAGTAATTAAAGACAAATGAATAAATAGATAATTAAATTACATGGATACGTGGATGAAACAGTGAATAAATGATTTGAATTATTGTCTTATTTTGAGACATATGCCATGTTTTTTTATTATAGGCTTTGAATTGATATGCTCGTGCCCTTTTCTGCTGACACAGGCACAGTGGAGAGAGATGTCTGGATCCTGAACTCTGGCGTGGATGGGTGGAGGTAGAGGTAAAGCTAAAGCTAGAGCAAAGAGCTATAAACCTGAGTCAGACTAAGATCACTGATAATACACAAATATCTTAAAAGAGCCTAACAAACAATAGAAGAAGCTCAAAGAAAGAGTAGTTGATAAACACGCTCTAGCAACACTATTTACTCTTTACCCATTTTATACCCAGAGCAATATGGGTCCTCTTTCCAAGTCTAAGCTTAGCTTCCTTAGCCACAAATGTTAGGGATTCACTTCTTCTATAGGCTAGCAGGCTTGTGTTAATGACATACTACTGATATACCCACTTCCTTTCCAGGTGGCTCCAGACCTGGGGTGTCACTGGCACTAGGCTTACAGGGCTCGAGCCCTGAGTCCCAGCACCAGGGCCCCAGGTCTGCCGTGGTCACGGCTGCAGCAGTGGCGTGCTTAATCGCACACAAGCCCTGGGTCTTTCTCTGGGCCAGGGGCACTCCTGCTCTAGACAGTCTCTTCTTCATACTTACTTCATTATTTCCGGCCTTTTTGGAGGGGGTTTGTGGTGGACTTGTGAAGTTTGTCTGGGTGTGAGCTGGGCAGCCCCTATCTTGATACCTTCTGACCATCTGAGATGCTAAAGTCATAACCACATCTGTAAACTTCTTGTTCTTCTTTGAGGCCAAAGGGCTCTGAACGTGGGTACACTTAGCTTTTACACAGGGTGTGGCCTGTAGGCTCTTGCATTCCAGCATTACTAATCAGATATGAATCTATGACTTTATTATCTGAAAAGAAATACCTAAACCTATAAAGAAACTTAAGTCTATCTTTAAACTATGTGAGAAAAAGTATATGGGCAAGCAAGCAGGCTATATCTAGAGGCTGCAGATTCACGCTTTGATGGGGTGGTTGCAAATGAACCGCATCACACAAGCCTTGCACTTCTTTGGAATGTGTGTTAGTTATATACCAACTGCTCTTGCCAGTTACTGTGGGTCCACCAGCATTCACAGCACGACGTCTGCTAACTACTTGAGACTGTTACTTCAGCTCAGGCCCTATACCTGACCTGTTTTATGAGACCTCATGTCTCATGCTCTCACTTTCTACTACATTCCCCTACTTCTTGTCTTTTTATAGGGAGAATGTTTAATCAGCATCACAGAAAAGCCTAATGCATGGACTGAAGATGACCCAGTGGGCTAAACACTGTTACATAGCCACTTTTTATTGCTGTCCATGCACTTGTGCCCCATCTGTCCATAGGTTTGCATATTCCCTTGGATGACTGATAAGCAGATTTGATTTCCCATTATTTATAGTCCCTTATGATGGGCCTGGGAATGTTCGGTCCCAGGCCTTGTGGAATGTAGTTTTATGTTTGAGCCTTGGAGTAACTTTTAAATAATTAATACTGTATGTATTGATAATGTGTAAATATATATATGTGCATGTATTATACCACCTTATACTTAATCTAGTGGTGTAGTTTGGTCCCTTCATTTTGATACTGCAGCTTTTATTTTTATTAGAGCAATTACACTTACTCTTTTATTGTGGCAATTACACTTACCACCTGTATTAGCAGTAGGTGGAGTGGTTTTGAAGTACTGGGATAGGCATTATGACTTGTGTCCCACAGTGCTGGGTACCTAAGAAGTGAAACAGAAATTGGGAGTTGTGACATTACAAATGAGGCCTTTATATATGAATTTCATGGGATCAGAACCACACAGACCTGTCCATCCATGTTATAGACTATCCTCATTGTTGTTGTCATCCTCTGCTGGGCAGGATTCAGTTATTTGCCACATTTGTCGTATTAAGTTAGTAAATTAAGACATTTTTATTACTTTATTCTAGAACTGTGTTATATGGAATTAGGAACGCTCATGTTTTAAATATTAGTCAGTGGTTAGATTTAGATGTATTTTTTATTTCTGTTGCTTGGAACAGGAGCTTCAAGAAAGTTAGTCATGTTTCCATCTATTGCATTCCTAAAGGGTTAAAATAATTAATTTACTGAGATTGTTTAAAGTAAAGTTCTCCTCCGAGCGCTGCTCACATCATTCAGTTACAGGTGTCTATGTGCCGCAGCGCATGGTAGCTCAGAAAGTCTTCAGCCTTAACCTGTCAGGTCAGGGCATGCGGCCAATGCCCACTGTTCACTGCAACCATGGCTATATAGGTTACGGTGCCCCTGACCCTCCCAGTTCCTTTTTCTGCCCCAGCGTTGGTTTCAGATCAGCCAACAAACTTGCACAAGCAAGTGCCTGTCCTTACTGCAAAGTTTAAAATGCCTGGTTTCAAGCCATGCTTAGGATGCTTTAAAACCTTTCCGCTCAATGATCCACACAACAAATGCCTCGCATGCCTGGATGAGTCCCACCTCGCCGAGAGCTGCCTCCTGTGCCAGTCCTTCAAAAGGAGGACTCTCAAGGATAGAGAGCTGTGCCTGCATACCCTTGCTGGGAGCAACGCGCAAACCTCTAATGCCGCCTGAGCCGTGAGTGCTCCACCAGATCCCTGACCGGCCTGGGCCCCACAACCCCAGGACTGCTCGTCAACGCCGAGTCCAAAGACTCGGTCAACTGTACCGTCGGCATTGTCGGGCCCTCCTACTCCCCAACCGCCGAGCCGCCTCACTACCGAACAGAAGACAGCACTAGCAGTGGTACTGCAGAAGAAGCCCAAGTCTGTGCCATCAATGGCACCGCGGGCCAGCTCGGCACAGCAGACGGTACTGTCCATTCTGGTACTGCCCTGTAGCCTGTACCCAGCACCACAGTCTGGCACAGGGGACGCCCGGTCACCAGATGGGGCACCGCTGGGTCAAACTCTGGTACAGCAACCCGGGGAAGATGCCTCTTCGGCCTCGTCTCCATGCTCCATTCGGGACGTGCCCATACCATGCTCCTACGCCTCGTTGGCTCCCTCCTGCATCTCCATGTTGGCTTCCCCTCCAGCCTCAGGCCAGTCATCCCCTCTCAGGATGGTGATAAAGACTGGAGACCACTTAGGGAAACAGCACCACAAACATTCTCCCTTGCCCACACCCTGGCACAGGAAGTGTTCGCTGGCACCGTCGACATTGGGGGGTCCTTCCCTGTCATTGCAGCCTAGTCGGGGCCACTCGCCCCCACGTCTTCGGGATGCATGGGCCTCCTTTAATGACTGGTCACATGATTGGCTCAACATGGAGGCCAAGGATACCCCACCTACATGGCACTGCCCCAACCAGTCCCCTGTGCACTCCCTGGACTCAGACTTTTCCAATGATGAGCCCGACCCAGACTCTACATGCCGTAGCGGGTCCTGGGACCGGTCCTCCTCCTTGCCTGATGAGTATACTTTTGAGAGACCAATGGATCATAGTGAGAACTCTTGCGCCCACCAGGAGTTGCTGCGCTGTATGGCAGCAAACTTGAACCTGGAACTCGGGGTTGTTCAAGAGGAGACCAATCCCCTCTTTGATGTCGGCTGCAGGGCCCCACCCGAGAAGGTATCGGTCCCACTTCATGAGGGAGTTTTCAGCATCGTGAAGGCATGCTGGCAAACCCCATCCTTGATCCCGCCTGTTTCAAGGGTTGCAGACTGGAAGTACCATGTTCCACAAGACAAGTTTTCCTTCCTCTTCCAGCACCCCACCCTGGGTTCGCTGGTTTTTGATGAGGTGAACCAGAAGGAAAGGCAAGGGCAGCCAGGGTCTACCCCCAAAAATAAGGCGGCTAGAAAACTTGACCTGCTTGGCAGAAAGGCCTACTCCATGGCAGCCCTCCAACTCTGCATTGCTAACCATTCAGCCCTTATGACAAGATATATTTTTAACCTCTGGAACGCTATTCAGGGTTTCCGTAGCATAATCCCAAAGGATCGCCTCAGGGATTTTGATACAATGCTCGAGGAAGGGGAAATGGCTTCTTCTTATGGCCATCTGGGATGCCGTTGACACAGCTGCTCGAATGATGGCATTGGCTGTAGTGATGCGTCGTTCGGCCTGGCTGCAGGGCTCAGGCCTACCTCCTCAACTACAACTCACTATCCAGAACCTCCCTTTTGAGGGCCCTAACCTCTTCACTGAGTCAACAGACGTGAAGCTCCATGGCATGAAAGACTAGAGAGCCACTCTCCAGTCGCTGGAGATATACATCCCGCAACCTAACAGATGTTCCCTAAAGCATTACCAGCTTCTCCAACAACAGTTGCAGCAGTTAAAGCAACAAATCCAACTGCAGAACTCATTTCCGAGGTCCCTTGCTTTCTTTCAGTGACACCTCGATGCCATGGACAAGGACAAGGCCCATTTGGGGAAAGGTGACAAACCCCATGCTCCACAATTGGGCAGGCACGGACAAGTCCCGAGCGCCCCTCAGGAAAGAAGCAGCTTTTTTGACAGTTACAATGAGGGCAGCAAGCCCATGACTCCTCCAGCATCCAAACGCCTACATCATTTCAAATATCACTGGGCCAACATCATCTCTGACCAGTGGGCTCTCGAGATGATTGCGGAGGGGCATCGTATCCAGTTTCTCTCAACTCCTTGGGACAGGAAACTGCCCCCTCATCCAACACCCGGAGACCAGAAACTGTCTCATCTTCTCGAGATCAAATGCAGGAAGCTTCTCTCCTTTGAAGCCATAGAAAGGGTTCCCAGGTGGGAGTGGGGAAAAGGGTTTTATTCCCAATACTTCCTGATCCCGAAGTCTAATGGGGACCTTCGACCTATCCTAGATCTCAGGGCTTTAAACAAGCACATAATGAGAATACATTTCTGCATGGTTTCCCTCTCACAGATCCTCCCATCTCTGTCTCCCGGGGATTGGTTTGTGGCCCTTGACCTAGAAGATGCTTACTTCCACATAGCCATACGGCACTGCCACAGGAGGTTTTTAAGATTCAGGGCGGCAAATGATCACTTCCAGTTCACCTCCCTCCCCTTTGGGCTCTCCTTAGCCCCCAGAGTGTTCACAAAGTGCATGGCATCAGTTGCGGCGTTCCTCCACAGGAGGGGCATAAGGATTTACCCCTACCTAGACGACTGGCTAATAGCTGGGAAATCGAGGTGCCAGGTAGAGCTCCATGTAAAAGTGGTGGTAAAGCTCTGCTACTACCTTAGCCTCTGCATAAACCAAGAGAAGTCAAAACTCCACCCTTCCCAGGACACAGAGTTCATAGGGATGCACCTAGATGCCCACAAGGGGTCAGCATTCCTACCCCTCTCCAGATTTCAGTCCATTTGCACCATCATCACAGAGCAGCAAATGTCCCCCGTGACCACGGCCCTCCAGTGCCTGCAGCTCCTCGGCCACATGGCAGCCTCCACCTCAGTGATCCAGATGGCACGCCTGAGGATGAGGCCTTTCCAGTTCTGGCTTTCCACGGTGTTCCACATTTGGAGGGACTTTCTGAGCAAGGTACTATCTGTTCCCCAGGACACTCTGGCAACACTCCAAGTTTGGAAGGACCCCCGGTTTGCCAAGGGGGGGCACCCCCTTCAAAGACCTCAGGCCCTCAGTGACCCTGATAATGGACGCTTCCAATACAGGGTGGGGGGGCCCACATTTCCAGGGGACTCTCTACCCAGGGGTGTTGGTCCCGGATGGACATTCCTCTCCATATAAATGTCAAGGAACTAAAGGCTATCAGACTAGCTTGCATAGTCTTCCTAGACAGGATCCGGGGCAGGTCAGTCCAAATCCTGACAGACAACACGACAGCAGTGTTCTACATGAACCACCAAGGGGGGTATGCTCCCCACCACTTTGCAAGGAAGCGTGCAAGCTGTGGGAGTTGGCTATGCACCACAACTTCATCCTGGAGGCTTCCCACCTACCGGGCGTGGACAACGGGGTAGCGGACTCATTGAGCAGGAAGCCAATAGCGAACCACGAGTGGTGCCTCTACGGCACAGTGTTCTCCCTCCTGGTAGACAAATGGAGTGCCCCACAGATAGATCTTTTGCGACACAACAGAATCACAAGTGTCCCCAGTTCTGTTCTCTCAGGGGCCAGGAAGAAGGGTCCCTCATCAATGCCTGCCTCGTTTACTGGGTGGGAGCCCTGATGTATGCCTTCCCACCGATTCCCCTGAAACAGAGGGTCCTCTTGAAGATTGTCTGGGACAGAGCAAACGTAACACTAATAGCTCCAGACTGGCCCAGACAGCACTGGCTCCCGCTCCTGCAGGACATGCCCATAGAAACCTCTCTCTGCCTCCCACAGTGGGCGGACCTCCTGACTCAGGACTCGAGGAGCCTCTGGCACCCAGGCCTGGGCCATCTACACCTAATGGCCTGGATGCTCTCTGGCTCAGTGAGCAGGAGGGACTCTGTTCAGACAGGGTTAAGATGGTCCTGGTTGGTAGCAGAAGACCATCCACCAGGTCCACGTACACAGCCAAATGGAGGCGATTCTCCCTTTGGGTCGGAGACAAGTGTGTAGACCCCCACATCAGCTCCGGTCCCCTTGATCCTTGACTACCTGTTAGATCTCAGAGAGAAACGCCTCTCTCCCTCCTCAGACAGTCCACTTGGCGGCAATCTCAGCCCTCCATGAGACAGTAGATGGGAGGCCAGTCTTCTCCCATCCTACCTCTGTGAGATTCTTGAAGGGGGTGGAAAGACTTTTTCCTCAGCCTTGTAAGCCCACCCCACCATGGGACTTGAATGTTGTCCTCCGGGCACTGACAGAGCCACCCTATGAACCCTTGGACTTAGCTACCCTGTTGGTTCTGTCTTGGAAGGTGGCCTTCTTAATAGCAATCACCTCTGCTAGAAGGGTTTCAGAGCTGAAAGCCCTCTCCTCAGAACCCCCATACACGAGGTTCTTCCCCGGATAAAGTGCTTTTGCGTTACCACCCGTCCTTCCTTCCTAAGGTGGCCACTCCCTTCCACCTTAACCAGGAAATGTGCTTGCCAGTCTTCTATCCAGATCCCCAGGTTATGCAGAACCAGAGCAAGTGGCACACACTGGATGTCAGGAGAGTGCTTGTAACTTACACTGAGCGCAGAGGCGTTGCTGGCCGGGGGAGGGACCCGGGGCACGGGCCCAGGCCCCGCCCCCTGGCCAGGGACAGGGCCAGAAGCCGCCACACTGCTGCGGGCAGCTAGGCCCCTCATCCCCGGCGGGGGACAGGGCTTGAAGCGGCCACAGGAGGCCGGGCCCCCCATCCCTGGCTGGGTTGTGAATTGTATTAAAGGCTGCTATGGAAGGTCGAACACGCCCCTCCCTGGAACTGTTAGAGCCCACTCTACCAGGGCTCAAGCATCCTCCACAGCCTTCCTCGCCAAGGTCCCGATCCAAGAGATTTGCAGGCCCACTACGTGGTTGTCGATTCATACCTTCACGATGACTATGCTATTGCCCAGCAGGCTAGAGACGATGCCGCTCTGGGCAGAGCTATACTCAATGTGGGTAGACTGTAACTCCTCCCACCGTCCATGGGTGCAGCTAGCAGTCACCTGTAACTGAATGATGTGAGCAGCACTCGAAGGAGAGCGGTGGGTTATTTACCAGTAACCGTCCTTCTTCGAGATGGGCTGCTGACATACATTCAGGCCCCTCCCACTGTCCCCGCTATGGAATTGGCAAAGGTATATGGGGTATATGGGACTGGGACTGGGAGGGTCAGGGTCACGGTCACCGATATAGCTGCAGTCGTGGCACAGAGGGGGTGTTGGCCATGTGCCCTGACCTGACAGGCTAAGGCTGAAGACTTTCCAAGCTACCATGTGCTCCGGCACGTAGACACCTATAACTGAATGTATGTGAGCAGCCCATCTCGAAGAAGGATGGTTACTGGTAAGTAACCCACTGTTTTACCTGTTTTTCTTGTTTTTGGTGTAGTTCTGGTTTGTTTTCAGTTCCTTCATCTTTTTAGGAATGTCAGCTTTTGCAATAAACTTACCTTTTGTAAAACAAAGAGTGACCACAAATGAGGAGAGAAGGGAAGAGCCATCTAGGAAGGGAGGAAGATCTGATCTCTCAGTCAGGGAGATTACCGTAACTCTATCAAGTATTTAAAAGTACAGGCAGCAATAGAGATTTTAAGAAACAGAGACGATATAGAGGAAAATTTATCTGGTATGTAAAAGTCTTTGAGAAAGCAGGTTACAGTGTTTGTTCTGGGTGAGGATTGGGGGTGGATTAAAGCAGATGGGAAGTTGCAGACCTGATTTTTACCCTAGCTCTGAAGGGAGAGTGGGGGCTATTACTTGCTCTTCTTAAAGCTGAATTTGTTCGCCCAGTGTCTGTTGCTTTTGTCTGCAACCTGAATGGATTACAGGAGTGATCTGACCTGCTGTATTTAACTGTTTTTGTGCAGCCCCACGTGTTAATGCATTACTTCTAGATGTTTGTGTTTTAGATGTTAAAAAAGCCCTTGTTATCTTTGGGGTATTAGGATGTCCTGGTACCTTTCTGGAATGTGCTGGTGCCTAGCTCTTCTTTGGAATGTGTGTTCGTAATACCAGCTCTCTTCCTGTGAGTCTGCCAGCATTCACAGCCTGAGTGCTCTACCCCATCACTTTAGTTCAGGCCTCCTACCTGGCCCGTTATACTAAGCCTTATGTCTCAGGCTATCACTATCTGCCGCAAGTTGTTGATGGGAAGAAGGAGCGAATCGAAGTCGCCTATTACTGATAACTTGCTGCAGTCTCAGAACAATGCCAGTCTGGTGGAGTGCCCCTGAGGGCTCACACCGCTAATGCTAGCGGACTAAAAGTTCTATTAAAGAACAGTTGTGTTATGTCATCCACACGAGTCAAGGGAGACATTTCAATGGTAATCAACAGGACCTATGAGTTCTCCCAGAGAGTTCCAGCACTGTGAAAGAGGAGGAGGATTAATTTCTAGCATATCTCCTCTGATGGATCCGGTACCAACATATGGGAAAGAAATTGTCAGGGAATGAGAGAACAATACAGATTCAAATGAAGGGCCGGTACTGAGAAGATCTGATCGGGTGATCAAATGTTCAGAAAGACTAATAGACTTGCTAGGATGTGTGAGGAAAGTGGGTGGTAAAGAGAGTGATGTGCTAGCAACCTCTCCTCTCTAGGTAGCTGACTCGTTGAGTTCCTAGGATTGTATAAGGCCTGTTTTATTGATAGTTATTTGCTATTGGATATTAGTAGATGCAGCATTAGATAGGTTTTTTTATATGTGTCTAGGAGTTAATTTGTTTTCTTAGGGTGAAAGATGTAGAGATATGCTTGTAGAAGATTGTGATTCACAGATGCTTCCTAGCATGGGACTGTGTAGTGCAGTGTGAATTGGAAGATGTGCCCTATGCCACATCTAAGATGGCTGCTCCCCCTGCACACGTGGATGTCACTCACATCTGTGCTATTCAAGTCCTGTCCTTACTCATTTGACAAATTTATTCTTTAGTGAACCCACAAGATCATTACACTCCTTGTGAGGGGACACACCACTGATACAAGGAGTGCAGTGTGCATATATGATATAATAACAGCGATGGTTCTGTGCCAGCTAAACTTTAACTTAACATCTTCCTAATTGCAGCATCTTTCATAGGAAAAATAGTCTAGCGGACAGAGAGGAAATGCTCTCTAGAGTAAACCTGCATAGCAGTATTGGAATACGGGAAGGTGGGTGGGAGGAAGAGGGCCTTTTATGCTGGGAAAACAAGTCTGTTTTCAGTTGAGTGCTTTCATTTTCCTTCATTTGTTTCACAAGCATCTTTTGCCCAGTCTCTCTAAATGGAGACAATGGTCAAGAAGCCAGAAGGATGAGAATTTTATTTTATCTTTTGGTTTTGTATTGTATGAGGAAAAAAATCTATACAAGGAGTCTGTGTCAGATTACAATGTATGTGTCTGAATCTTTCTCATTTCAGGAATCATGGATTTCTGTACATGAATAGATTGCAGAGTTCCCACTTATTCCCAGCAGGGAATCTATTAGGAAACAATCAATGAAGAAGGAAACCAGTTACTTGCTAGATTAGAATAAAAACATGGTAGTGATTGATTTTGGTTAGCTCCCACCAATGAGGAAATTGCAGATCCACCCTGCAGAGGAAAGAGGGCCTTGCATGCTGCCTCTCAGGACATTTACTTTTCTTGGCTTGAACTCCAGTTTTGGAGTCTGAGTTAATTAGGGTTGTTCTCTAGAACGCTGAGGAAGGCATGGAGGACATCTGCACAGCACTTAGTGCTCTGATATATGTGGGGTTTGAATTCTTTGCATTTCATTTCTTCTTTATAGGCACTTTTCGCAGGCATGCAGGCAGGGACTGCAGGGCCACAGGGAAGTCATTATTGTGACAGATATGACATTATCTTGCAATATCCTGGACAAATCATGTGGAATTAAGTTCAACCTAATGAAATTACGTTTAGTATCTTTAGGGTCCACTACACTGAAATTGCAAGTGTCTGTGTGCTGTTGTGAAATTGTACAGAACTTTGTTAGCAAGACAGCAGGATTAACAGTCTCTGGGAGGTATTAAGAACTTCTCAGGACTTTTTCAATAGGTGTGAAGTAGATTTCTTAGGAAATACTTGGGGGTAAGAAATGAAATGGGGAATGAAAATGACCCATTCCAAATCCATCCTTCTGGGGAGAGAAACCTGTTGTTTACTGAGTACGTGATCCTGAAAACTTCTGTTCAAATACCTCCAACAGTTTAAAGAAGGGACCAAATCTTTCCGCCATGTGCTAGCTCTGAATTGAGGCTAAAATGAGACCCCTCTGAGATAGGAAGGACCTCCCAGAGCCCTGCTAGTACTACGGGCTAGGGTGGGGATCTCTGGCAAGCTTAGTAGCAAATCTGCAGGTTCTGTTATTGTTTTTAATATGTTTTTCTCCATAGTACAATTACTTCAAGAATTAAACAGGCTTGCCCAGGAAGGGCTGTGTGGTAAATGTATAGTTGTTGGCAACTACACTGTGTGCCATCTTAGAAAGGAGAAGTGAAGCAGGCCTGTCTAGGCAGACTGGTTTTGCTGAGAACAACACAGTGAAGACAGGCAACTGTTTAACAAAGGGATGCCCCAGTCAGAACACAGAGAGATGCAGGTCTTCACCCAGAACAAGTGACCATTAGGGAATTGGGGAGCTGTGACAAATGTCAATTTATGTCACTTATTCCTTCAGTGTCCAGAATGCTGTCCTGCCTCTAAGCAGGTACCTAAATACACGGCAAGCATTAAATAAGAATTAACAGTGACAAAAATAAAATCCATATACCTGCAAGCAGCTGCAGTAATCCTTATCTGTGGAGGAGAACCAAAGGAGCAGCTGTGGATTTTCTGCCACGGAAGTACATGCAATAAATATATTCGCTAGTCTTTAAGTGCCACAAGGACTCCTTGTTTGTTTATTTCATCTACGGACAGAAACTTGATTCGAAGATGGTCAATGTACATGGCTCTGAAGATCAGTGGAATCTAGTCATCCTGACAGGGGATCTAAGTTTCAAGTTAGGGTCTCCTGTTGAGAGCTCCACTCATTCCTTGATGTTCAGACCTCGCTGGACTGGCCTGGCTGATCTCCAGTGGGATAGTACCTAGGCAAAGAGTCTGGTGATCTCTAAGGTACCATGGATTCAAACTATCTGTAGCTTTTTCCAAATTAAAGCTTTGAACTGCACTTGCAAGATACCAGGAAGTTAATCTACCGAGGTTCAAAACACTCTGGCAGACCTTCCTGTAATCAGGCTCGAAGACCTACATCTAGCTGTGTAACAGAAAGGAGCTGTTATTCCCTTCTTTCCAGGAACAGATTCTCTCTCTCCGCTGACATCAGGTCGACCCACTGGCCAAAGTGTCATATAAGCACATAGTAAGATATGATCTTTACCCCTTGCAAACTAAACAAATGGGTGGAGGAAACAGAGACTAATTATCCCCATGTTACAGGTAAGGGATTGAGAGATGAAGGGACTTGCCTGTTGTCATACAAGTAGCCTGAGGCACTCAGGAGTTAAATGCAGAGCTCTTGCCTTGCAATCCAGTATCTAAAACAGGACAATCCTTTCAGTTAGCCCTCAAACGTGTTCACCCACTGCAAAAATGTACCCATGTTCCGCAACTCACAATTTACAAAAATACAAGGAATTCCACGTGGGCTCAGACCAGTGGTCCATCCAGCCCAGTGTCCTGTCTCTGACAGAGTTGTTCACTTTATGCCTCCCTAACAAATCCTGTTTGTCTTTCTCTCTGATCATTGGGTTCTTGACTACAGTTATATAGCCTCTTTCATCCAGAAATGACTCAAAACACATCAAATACCTATGCTTTCTTCACATTATGTATAAGTTATGAACAAGATTTTCCAAAAGGGGCAAGTGGGAGCTGCAGCTGAGACCTCTGGAAGAGGACTGATTTTCTGGAAGTACTGAACAACAATTCTGTGAAAAGTAGGTTTCCATAAGGTGTGTTCAGTTGGCTTGTGTGCTTTATTTATATATCCATAGATCTATAAAGTTATACTTCTATGTTCCTATCCAAATCTGAAGACCTCTTAGGACCACAATCCCAGGCAGTATGAAATTAGATTGGATGGACACAGGGCCGGCTTGACCCAAAAGCAAATGAGGCCCTGGCTCAGAGCCTCATTTGTTTACGGGAGACTGCAGCACTGTGCCAGGGTAGGACTGGCCAGCCCAAAAGCTGGACCCTGTGCTCCCACTCCTCCCTGAACCAGTCACACTGCCCCCCACGGGTGGAGCAGGCCAGGCCATGGGGCAGACTCCCCTTTCTCAGCTGGTCCGTGCTGCCTCTAGAGTGGAACAGCCGGCCCAGGTAAGGGGCGGGAGAGTGGATCCCGGCCTCTGGCTCGCCTGCTCTGCCCCTGGGCCGACTTCCCTGCCCAGAGCGAAGGCCAAGTTCTGTCCCCCACCTCACCACCCATGTGGGAGGGCTACAAAATCGAAAGCTGGCTCAGGGCGCCAAAGCCCCTTGAGCTGACCCTGGATAGACAAGCTACTTGGGTAACACAGGTTTATCTTTTCCAACTTAACAAGCAGATAAACTCACAGAACTATGTGTTTGTTACACATTCCAGGTGATAAGATAACATTAGTTTTATTAAGTCTTCCGCTTACAAAGCTCAAATTCATGCCATTTCAAAGGGTATTGTTTAGAAGAGCTGAAAACAGCACACCTTGGGGAAATCCCTTTATTTCTCCCACTTAGAATCATAAACTCATAGACTCTAAGGTCAGAGGGGACCAATACGATCATCTAATCTGACCTCCTGCACAGTGCAGGCCACAGAAACCTCACCCACCCACTCCTGTAATAAACCTCCATCCTGTGACTGACTTATTAAAGTTCTCAAATCATGATTTAAAGACTTTAAGATACAGAGAATTCACCAGCAAGTGAACTGTGCCCTGTGCTACACAGGAATGTGAAAAACTCCCAGAGCTCTTGCCAATCTGCCCTGGGGGAAAATTCCTTCCGACCCCAAATATGACTATCAGTTAAAACCCTGAGCATGTGGCAAGTTTCACCAGCCAGTCACCCAAGAAAGAATTCTCTGTAATAACTCAGAACCCAGCCCATCCAACCTCCCTTCTCAGGCCACTCACAAAACCACAACCAGTAGTCTAAAAATCGGTCAATTTTCGAACTAGGCCATCTCATTATACCATTCTCTCCATAAATTTATCAAGCTCAGTTTTGAATCCAGGTAGGCTTTTTTCCTCCACTGCTTCCCTCAGAAGGCTGTTCCAGAACTTTACTCCTCTGATAGTTAGAAACCTGTGTCTAATTTCAAGCCTAAATTTCCTGATGGATGGTTTGTATCCATTTGTTCTTGTGTCCACATTGGCGCTGTACTCAAATAATTCCTCTCCCTCCCTGGTATTTATCCATCTGATATTCTTATAGAGATCAACCATATCTCCCCCTCAAACTTCTTTTGGTTAGGCTAAACAAGCCAAGCTCTTTAAGTTGTCTATCATAAATAAGGCAGGTTTTCCATTCCAGAGATCATCCATGTAGCCCTTCTCCACACCTGTTCCATTTTGAATTCATCTTTCTTAAGCTTGGGGGATCAGAACTGCACACAATTCCAGATGTGGTCTCACTAGCACCTTGTATAACGGTACCAACACCTCCCTATCCCTACTGGAAATACCTCTTCTGATACAGCCTAAGACTGCATTAGCTTTTTTCACAGCCACATTGCACTGGCAACTCACAGTCACCCTGTGATCAACCAGTCAACCCAGGTCCTTCTCCTCTTCCATCACTTCAACTGATGCATCCCCAATTTATAGGAAAATTCTTGTTATGTCCCTAAATGCATGACCTTGCACTTTCCATTATTAAAGTTCACCCTTTTCCTAATACTCCAGTTTACAATGTCATTCAAACCTTCCTGTATGATTTCCGAATCCTTTACTATGATGGCAATACCTCCCAACCTGGTGTCATCTGCAAACTTAATTAGCACATTCCCAATTTTTGTGCTAAGGTCAGTAAGAAAAAAGGTTACGTAAGATCAATCCCAAGACTGATTCCTGAGGGACTCAACTAGTAACCTCCCTCCAGCTTGACAATTCACCTTACAGTATGACCCGCTGTAGTCTCACCTTTAACCAGTTCTTGTCCACCTTTCTATTTTCACATTAATCCCCATCTTCTCTAATTCCACTGATAACTCCCTGTGTGAAACTGTATCAAATGCCTTGCTTAAATCTAGGAAAATTAGGTCTACCACATTCCTTTTGTCCAGAAAAAAAAAGTTCAGGTTGGTCTGACACGATCTACCTTTTGAAAAGCCATGTTGTATTTTATCCCAGTTATGATTAACCTCAATATCTTTTCCCCCAAGACCTTGCATACTACTGAGGTCAAACTAACAGGCCTATAGTTACCTTTATTCTTCTTGAAAATAGGAACTGTATTAGCAATTCACCAGTCATATGGTACAACCCCAGAGTTTCAGATTCATTAAAGATCCCTGCTGATGGACTGTCAATTTCATGTGCCAGTTCCTTTAATATTCTTGGATGGAGATTATCCAGGCCCCCCAATCTAATCCCATTAAGCTGTTCAAGATTGTCTTTTACGTCACATATGGCAATTTCCACCTCTATCCTCAGTATTTATCAGTCTCACTTCTTCCCTCTTTGTTTTCTTCCTATTTTTATGGCTGACAAATCTTTTACTATTGGTTTTAATTCACTTTGCAAGGTCCAAATCTGCTTGGCTTTTGGCCTTTCTCCCTTTACCTCTGAATGTTTTGTCCTCCGAGAGGTATCTTTCCTTGATGATTCCTCCCATTTTACACTCCTTGTAGGCTTTGTGCTTCCTCTTAATCACCTGTCCAAGATGCTTACTCATCCAGCTTGGTCTACAATTCTTGCCTATGAATTTTTAACCCTTCTTTGCAATTCAGGCCTCTGATAGTTCATGCAATTTTGACTTGAAGTGATTCCAAGCCTTCTCCACCTTTACATTCATGAGTTCTGCAGCCTAGTCCATTTCCCTAATTAATTCCTTTAATTTTTTAAAGATAGCTCTTTTGAAGTCAAAGACCCTAGTCACAGACTGATTTCTGTTTATCTTTCCATTTAGTTTAACTGAATTTGCTCATGGTCACTTGAACCAAGGTTGTCCCCTACAACCAGTTCTTCTGTGAGGTCCTCACTACTCACCAATACCAAATCTAAGATGACATCTCCTTTCTTTGGTTCGGTAACAGTTTTGGAGAAGGAATTCATCAGCTATCATATCCAGGAAAATCTGGGCCTCTATTATTACTACTAGCACATGTTCTCCCATCTATATTTAGGAAGTTAAAGTCTTCCGTAATCTCACAGTTCCCAGAAGTATTTACTTCCTTAAAGGCCTTAAAGAGGTCCCTATCCATGTCCAAATCAGATATCAGTGGTCTGTAAGACACCCCAAGCACTATCCAGGAGTAGTTTTCTTTCCCAATGTGATTTTTTCCATGACTGTTTCCATGGAACCTATAACAGTGTGACCTATAATGAGGTCTGTGTGTTTTTACAAGGGCACCTTCAAAGATGGTAATTGTGGAAGGGTTCAGTGAGCAGTAACAGACTTTTGATCTGTTGACTGCCAGCAAGGCTAAGAAAATTGTGGCCAAATGAGTTGAGGTAACAAAATCACTTCATATATGGATATGAATGTTAAAAAACTCCATTCCTCATCCATAGCAATAAC
The DNA here is from genome assembly GCA_007922195.1 of Podocnemis expansa. Taxonomy (NCBI): domain Eukaryota; kingdom Metazoa; phylum Chordata; order Testudines; family Podocnemididae; genus Podocnemis; species Podocnemis expansa. Next base: position 81,224 of record ML682073.1, on the reverse strand, counting down.
TGAGATGAAGGAGATGTCTCTAACACATAGACTGACACTTTCCAAAGGGGCTAGAAATTATAGCTGAGCTATCCTGAATCACTTTCAAAGGACTTGATTTTCTGAGGTAGGGGCTCTGTGACATCTGATCCTCAGGTCCATTTGAGGAACCTAATGCTGAACTCCTGAAAACTGAGGCACCCAAAGCCACTAGTCACTTGTGAAATGTAGGCTATTCCCACAGAAGTACAGAAATATAGGGCTGTATGGTACCTAGAGAAGTCATGAAATCCTGGCCCCTGGGCCAAGGTGAAGCCAATATCATTGTCTATTATGAAGTAACACATCACAGGACCCTGTTTTCAGCATTCTCCATACATCCCCATCTCTCCTTTCGGTGCCCAGGCAGCAAGGCGGAGGAGGTTGACCATTCAAATACAGAAAAGACAAGAGCTGGACTGTTAGGCGGACAGAAGGATTAAAGTGAAGCAAGGAGCTGAGCAGGAGAGGGAACCTGGGACTGGAAGCTGAGATGTGGGTGGGCCACTAACTGGGCATGGAAACTGAGAGCCTGGGGAGGGTGAGAGAGGGACAGGCAGTTTAGGGGTGCATGGGGAAGTTGAACAATGATCTTGGAGAGCAGGACTGGAACTGGGAGTAAATGGGACAGGAAATATGAAAAAAGGAGAGACAACATTAGGTAAGTGAGGAAGAGAGAGAAAAGACAAAGCTACAAGGGTGGAGCTGGGGCTGGTGGAGTAACTGGGACTGTCTATGCAAGGAGACTGGGAGAGAGGGGACAATGGGATGTGGAGTCTGGAGCGATGGACTACGGCTGGCTGGAAAGGGAACTGAGTCTGGCATGAGAAGTTTGAAGAGTAAAGCCAAGAAATATCTAGGTGAAAGGAAAGGGATTGGGAGAAGGAGCGAGGCATGTGGAAGAGACAGGACTGGGATGGGACAGTTTCAAGGAGAGGGACAGAAGGAGTCAAGCTTGGGGCACAATGAGCAGAAGAGTCTGTGCACACTAGAGCAAACTCCCTTCCAGAGCCCAGCATGGAATCAGATTCTGTATCTCATCATTTCTCTGCTGTCAGCAAATCCTGTAGTTATGAAAGACACAGAAGGTGACAACCTGCTGTTGCTATCTCTTAATTCATTATCTTAACAAACAAGGGCTATGTCTCCACTAGCCACAGGAAGTTTGAGTTTGTCAGTCTGAACTAAGAATTTCAAGGTTAGTTTGAACAAACCTCATGCTTATAAGTTGAAACTAACCACATGTTCTAATTCGAACTAATGCTTAGTTCAAACTAAAGCGTGTGGTTAGTTTGAACTACAAGGAGTTGTGTGGCACTTTAAGACTAACAGATTTATTTTTTGCATGAGCTTTCGTGGGAGAAGATCCCACTAACTGGCTTAGTTTGAGTTTGAACTAAGTATCAGTCCATGGCCACATTGCGCCTAGTTCGAACTAAAGTTCAAACTAAGTGCTTAAGTCCAGAATAACCACTGGTATTAAGAAGTTTGAACTAAGCGTTCCTTAGTTTGAACCAAGAAATTTCTCAGTTTGAGCTAGGGAAAGCCTAGTGTGGCCTGGGCTAAATTAGTCTGGACTAAACCTCCTTACTCTGGACTAACTTGCCAGTGTAGGCATAGCCAAGGAATTGTGTGGCACTTTTAAAGACTAACACATTTATTTATTGCATGAGCTTTCATGGGTAGAAAAGGACTCCTTGTCTGTTTTGCTTAACCAGACTAACAGGGCTACCCCTCTGGAACTTCACTTCATTATCTTCATTTGCAGAACTGTAGGTGGTTGGTCTAGGGGTGTCAAATATGTGGCCCACAGGCTGAATGCAGCCTTTGAACCTCTTCTATCCGGCCCGTGACTGTGCTCCATGGGCCCACACTCCCTCCCTAACAGAAAGTGAGAGACTGTGGTCTTGCATACACAGCGCTCTGCGATGCTGCAAGAGTGTCAGGTCCTGCAACATAGTAGAGTGCTAGGTATGTGAGACCGTGCTTCACAAGACCACACTGTCTCCCCAACACAGGGAGAGAGTATATGGTCTTGAGGAGCACAGTCTTATATATGCAGCGCTTCATGATGCCACACAAGTACCCCAGTATTTCGATTTATGGTGTGTATGGCTCACTTTAAATACATTTAAATCAAATCTGGCTTGCCATAGGAAATGATTTCCTCCCATGAAAGCTCATGCAATAAATACACGTTAGTCTTTTAGGGTATGTCCACATGTATCTTTTAAATCAAAATAAATTTGATTTAAAAAAGATTAGGTCCACATGACCTTTTCTTGTTTTGAAATGACAAGCTCCATCATTTCGAAACAAGAGATGTTATTTTGAAATACCTTAAAGCTACTTTATTCGAATTCTCTGTTATTTCGAAATAGTTATTTCGAAATAATGCCGCTCGGATGTGTTATTTCAAAATAACCATTATTTCGAAATAACACTTTTGCCCTTTTCCCTACCGGGGTGCCTTCCTTTTTGTGTATATTGGGTGGGGGCATGTCCAAGTGAGGAGGCCATGTTGCCACACCTCCCATGGTGCCCCTCGCCTGATTTGAAATAGCAAGTCCTGTGCCTGGACTTGCTATTTCGATTTGAGGTTTTTGCTTACCGTATATCATCGCGTATAAGCCAAAAATTTTGTGCCTGAAAATTGGCTTCAAAACAGGCTCTTGGCTTATACTCAAGAGAATACGGTAGACAGCCCCAGCCAGGAGTTTCCCAGACGGTGCAGCAGGCCGGAGCCCCAGTGTTGTCGGGCGGCCATCTTGGGCAGTCGGCCGGGGCTGGGGCTAGAGGAAGGAAGGGACCCCGGCATCTGGAGTGGCCATGTAAGGGGGCCCGGGAGGGGGTCGGCCTGGACATTGAGGGGGGGATTCAGGGAGGCCAGGGAAGTGGTGGCAGGGACCGGGGGTTGGGGAGGGGTCGGGGAGTTGGGGGAAGTGATGGGATGTCTGGGAGGGTTTGGGGGGTTCAGGGAGGCCAGGGAAGGGGCAGCAGGGCTCAGGCACTGGGGGGGTTGGGGAGTCCAGGAAAGTGGCAGGAGGACCCAGGGTTTTTGGGGAGCCCAGGGAAGCAGCAACAGGGACTGGGGATTGGGGGGGGGGGCACCTGGCAGGCTGGGAAGAGCGGCAGCAGGGGTTGGGGGGTGACGGGGAAAGGATGTTGGGGAACAGGGGAGCAACAGCACCAAACTGAGAAGGGAGCAGGGGGTGGCAGTGAAGAGCCAGGGGGCAGCAGGAGGAGCAGGGGGGCAGCAGTGGGGAAGGGGTACAGGAGGGGGGCAGCACTGAAGAGCCAGGGGGGCAGCAGTGAGGAAAGGGCAGAGCAGGGGGCAGCAGTGGAGAAGGGGCAGAGCAGGGGGCAGCAGTGGGGAACCAGGGGGGCAGCAGTGAAGAAAGGGCAGAGCAGGAGGTAGCAGGGGGCAGCAGTGGGGAAGGGGCAGAGCAGGGGGCAGCAGTGGGGAACCAGGGGGGCAGCAGTGAGGAAAGGGCAGAGCAGGGGGCAGCAGTGCGGAAGGGGCAGAGCAGGGGGCAGCAGTGGGGAAGGGGCAGAGCGGGGGGGGGGGGCAGCAGGTAGCAGTGAGGGAAGGGTGGAGTAGGGGGCGGCAGTGGGGAAGGGGCAGAGCAGGGGGCAGCAGTGGGGAAGGGGCAG
>ML682073.1:58371-77452 GCA_007922195.1 Podocnemis expansa | reverse complement strand
GAGAGCAGCAGTGAGGAAAGGGCAGAGCAGGTGGGAGCAAGGGGGCAACAGTGAGGAAAGGGCGCAGCAAGGGGCAACAGTGAGGTAAATGAGAAGTGAGCAGGGGCAGCGGGGTGGGCAGCAGGGGTGACAGCAGTGAGGAAAGGGCAGAGCAGGTGGGAGCAGGGGGGCAACAGTGAGGAGAGGGCAGCGCAGGGGGCAGCAGCAGGAAACCTAGAAGTAAGCAGGGGTGTAGCAGTGAGGAAAGGGCAGAGCAAAGGGCACCAGGGGTGAGGAACGGACAGCGAGGGGGCAAGGGAAAAGCAGCAGCAGAGATTTTGGGGTAGGGAAGCTGTCAGAAACTCCAGAGGAAGCCAGCAGCAGTGGGGGGGGGGGGTTAGGGGCCAAGACCAAAAGTGGACTGCGGCTTATACCTGGGTCACCAATTTTAGCTTCTTTTGGGGGCTCAGAACTGGGGGGTCAGTTTGTGCCCGGATCGACTTATACCCAATTATATATGGTATTTCTATTTAAGTTAATTTGAATTAAGGATTTTATTTCAAATTAACTTATTTCGATTTAACTTAAAGCAAAATAAGCATATACATGTGGACATAGCCTTAGTGCCACAGGACTCCTTGCTTACATAGCAGATGAGTTTGACACCCCTGGTCTAGAGATTCTAGTCCTGCTGATCACACAAATTTGGTGTCAACATATTGCCTCGTGAAATTCTTTTCTTTCTTCATTTTAATTTGCTTTTTTAAAACAAAGCCCTCCCCTCCCTCCAGCAAATTACATACACAAAAATTCAGCACATTAAAAGATGATTAGTTTACACGCTCAAGCATTCAGAAGTTTAAAAATGCCAGAACTGATCATGTGTTCAAACTTGATTTGTCCCCCTTGTGGGTATGTTATATGATATGATCTTTCTATGATCTCATGCTATTTTTTCCTAAAGTATATAAATATGTAATCATTCTCCTGGCTCTTTTCTGAACCTCTCCAGTCTTTCAGTTTCCTTTTTGAAGTGTGGGCACCAGAAAAAGAGACAGTATTCCAGCAGTGGCCACGCCTGTGCTAAATACGGAGGTTATATATAGCCTCCTGACACCTACTCACTATTTGCCTGTTTCTGTATATAAAGGTCACATTAGCCCTTTTAGCATCAACACTGTACTGGGAGCTCATGTTTGGCTGATCATCCATCATAACTACTAAGTCATTAGAGTCACCACTTCCCAGGATAGAGTCCCCCAGCCTGTTAGCATTTCCTGCATTCTTTGCTTTTAGATGTATGACGTTACATTTGGGCCACATCAACATATATATTATTCTTCCTCCTAGTTACAGAGTGATCCAAATCAGTGACCTGTCCTTCCTTATTTATCAATCTTCCAGTCCTTGCGTCAGCCGCTAACTTAATAAATGATGATTTTATGTTTTCTTCAAGGTCATTGATAATGTTAAATAGTGTAAGGTCAAGAACTGCTCTCTGGTGCATGCCACTACAACCATGCCTGCTGGGCAACTAGTCACCATTTGACTTACATTTAGAGACCTGGCCAGTTAGTCAGTTATATAACTAGTAACAAAGGAGCTCTTCAGTGATGAAGACCTGGTTTTCAGGCAAACTCCTCCTAGGAGGGAACTGAATTAGTTTTAGGCTGTGCGCATCACAGGGAAGGTATTGTGTCTTCACCTCCATTTGGAATGTGTCTAGAGCCTTTCCTTCAGTTTTGATCCACAAATAAATAATCATACAAAGTAGAGCCAGGAGACAGGAGTGGAGAAAATATCATTGACCTGGTTTATACTTGCTGCCGTTTCCAGTGGTAGTTGAATGGAAATGCTCAAGCTACGTAAAATATCTTGGATATCTCCCTTCATCTTTCTAACAGCCACTTAATTCCGTGTCCACACTGTGTGGGCTCAAAGGGAAATGCTCTTCCTGAGGGGATGGACTGATACAGTTGCATTTAGGGTCAATTTAGTGGGTCTTCACTGAGCATTCAAATCAAACCAGAAAGATTGAACTGATGGGGGCAAATTTGCTGCCATCAGTGTACACTTGGCCATAGATGAAGAACTGCCTCTAGCCATATTTAACATGTACATTGTTTGCTTGCACCCAGTATATTAAGCAGTCCAGATTGCTCTGTCTCAATAACCTGTTCTTTTCATTATTTAACACTCCCCCAAGTTCAATCTCATTTGCAGCCTTCAGTGATTTCATGTTTTCTTCCAGGTCACTGAGAAAAATGTTGTAGTGCAAGGCCAAGAACCATTCCTTGAGGGTCTCCTCTGGAGACACACCTGCCCTGAGGTCTCCTGCAGGAGCAAGTGGGACAATCGGGAGCTGACCAGGTTGTTTTTTTCTCATCACCTGCAAAACCACTCGTGAGTCACAGCTGAGGCTACTCCCAACTCCTGTACAGAGGTTGGCTCACCCTGCAACACTGCCTCTTCCCCAGCCTCCTGTCCAGCCACCTGTAACATGGAGATAATAGCCTCCTGCTTCTGTGGGACATTGGAAGGACAGGCTAATCTGCCTGAATCTGGTTTAGTGGGTGCTTTCCTTCTGTCACAGCAGGAAATAAATTGAAGACAAGAGCACTCTACATCTCAGGAACAGGGCCAGGGTTCACCTTTGAAAATGAATGCTTGGAGGCTGCTTTCAAAGTACAAGAGAGGTAACCCACTGGTAAGATAAAGGAAGAAGAGATGGGCAGTCTGGGATCTTTTCCCAGCTGTGCTCTCGAGTGTGACCTTTCTTTATCTCTTTGGTTCTTTCTTCTTGTGACCCGGGTCTCTTGGGCTGACCTTCTGAATATGTCAAAATTAGGGCAAGCTGCAAAAACCAGGGGCCAAACCCCTAAACAACTGACAGGTGGTACTTAAACCAGTCTCCCAGTCAGTAACAAAACATGCTTCTGATTCCCCACTCTGGTCATCACCAAGCATAACAAAATAGAAACAACTCCCTTACTGCACATCAGCTCCTATGGTCCCCCCTAGCCACTGGGTCTCTTTAAGAAATAGGTTCTCCTGACCCCAAAGGGCCAGCCACATCACCCAGAACAATATAGGCTTGGATCTTCCCCAAAATACCACACTGCCAGCTAATCCTTTAGTAACTACAACTAAAGGTTTAATATAAAAAGAAAACAAACGAAATATGAGAGATGTTAAAGGGTGAAAGTGAAGCGTATACATACGAATGATTTAGAGTCCATAGAAAATAAATCCTTGAAGATCCTGTAGTCTGCAGAGTAGTCCCACTCCTCTGGTGTGCACCCAGCAGCAGGAGCAGCCAGGTAGGTCTCAGGCCTTTGTTCAGTCCCAGGAGAATAGTTCCAGATGAGGGTGTTGGTTGCAGACAGACTGAAGACTAAAGACAAAATGGAGAATGGGCTATGGCATTTTATCATTTTTCGCCCTCCCCATGCTCTTAGGGTTCTTGCCAAATCAAAATGGAGTTGAGTCATGTGGTCAGCTTGGGTGATTGGCTGAACAGGTTTCCCCTTAAGCCCACCTCAGCTGGGAGTTCCCTTGATGGGCCATCAGGAAGATAATGTTTTTGCAGCAGTCAGTCCAGGAATGCCTTAAAATCAAATCACTTGGAACACACATAAAATCACATAGATTTCTAATTTCTAATACAGGCATGATCCCTACATGTAAACCATATAATCATTCTTGGCAGATTAAAGCCTTTGTATTGACACCAAACATGGTATATCATGTATGGATTATTGCAATTATGAAATATTAATATGAAAGATAACCATAAAAAGTCCCTTAGACCCAGACAGCATCACAATTCTCATCGCTAAAACTGGGATTACTGTGCTTTTAGAGCTTGCAAGTATGCTTGTAACTGGCTGTGAGAGCCTTGGCTGCACATGGTTTAAGGCTCTGCCACAGATAATGGCCAGATCCTCAGCTGGTGTAAATTGTAACCCCGCTACACACAGTGGAACTAGGGCAACTTACACGAGCTGAACAAACAAAGAGTCCTGTGGCACTTTTAAAGACCAAAAAAATTATTTATCTTATGAGCTTTTGTGGATATAATCCCACTTCATCAGATGCATGGAGTGGAAACTGCAGAGTCTTAAGTGTGTATACACGTGTGAGAAGGATGGGTCACAATGTCAATTCGAACCATTCCAGAGGGGTCATCTGTGAGTCTATTTCAGTGTACCAAACAAGTTGTTTAGATTCAAACAGCATGGATGTGGGCTTCTGGGAACAACAGATGAGAATGTTTAAAAGAGGGAAATTACCTTTTTTAGTGAGCTAGCCATTCTAAGCCCTATTCAGACCAAATTGGATGGTGTCAGGTTTGCATATGAGTCCCAGCTCTGCAGTTTCATGTTGGAGTCTGGTTTTGAAGTGGTTTTTTTCTGCTAAAGTCCTGTAACTTTACACCAGCTGAGCACGTGTACCTTAAGAGCACTTACACTAATAGAATTTAGCTCTTGTAAAGCTCTTTATTTTACATTTTCAAGGTTATGCGCGCACACACTAATTAAACCTGCTTAAGATTTTATGGAATCGTTTTCTTTTTTTCTTGACTTGTATTGCAGCACTATTCAGTGGAAGAACCTGGGCTAAAATGAAAGTCATTTTCCTCCACTGCAGCCTTCACAGATCACAACTCCAGTTTGTGTGGTGGCAGTAGTGATTTTAAATAAAACTGTTTCTTATAAATCACCTCCAGGAACATTGCCTCTGGACATATTTTTGATACTGAATACACAAATTCTTCCCAACTCTGAGAAAAGTACACGTCCTACCGAAATGCATGTGGGAGAGCTTGTACTCTGAGCCAGCATGTAGCACTGAAGTTTGAGCCCTGGTTACAGCAGGAGCAGAGGTGGCTTTTGGGGTAGGCGAAGGAGGCGGTGGCTTAGTGGCCCCGCAGCGGTGGCCTGCTTTGCCTGACCCAGCACTCCTGTGGTGGTGGGGAGTCGCAGATTGCCGAGGCCAGAGAGGATGGCTGGGGTGAAGCGGCCTGAACTCTTCCAAGCAGGCTGCTCCAGGAGACCCTGCTCCCTGCAAGCCGCAGCGCCTTCCCCTAGCCCAGCTTCTTCTTTGTTGCTGCTGCAGCCCTGGCCAGGAGTTTTAATCCCTACCCTCTCCCCGCATGCTCCTATGGGTGGTCAGGGGGTCAGAGCAACCTGGCCGGAGAGCAGCTCCACCAGGCACCACGTGAGGAGCCATGGGGTCGGCAGGGAAGGTTGCCATGGGGAATCAAGGGGTGGTCAGGCAGGGAAGGGGTCATTGGATGCCCCTGCGCTCTGCCAAGCCTCTTCCTCTCCGTGAGCTACTGAGTCCAGCCTGCCAAACAGGCAGTCTCCTTCCCTCCTGCCCCCTTTTTGTTTCACTTTTCCCTCTCTGCCCTGTGTTTGTGTCCCTTTTTCGCCTTCCTGACGGGGTGGGATGGTGGTGATTGAGCCACTGTTTGACTGCACTTTGTGTTAAGGCAGGGATCACAGTCAGGCCTTGCAAACTGGCCTTGCCCAGACTATTACCGAAAGGTTTTCAGATCTTACTCTTACTTAATGCTTTAGGATTTATTACAGCAAATACCCCCAGGACACTGACAGCCATGCAATTCCTTCATTATTTCTCAAGACTGGAAAGTTGGCAGTACCCAAAATAAATGCAGGTTAATTTTATAGATTTATTTATTTATATGTGCATGTGCAAATTGTTTTGTTATACTTGTTATTGATATGAGGTTAGATTTTCAGAACTCTTGTAGCAGTGTTGGTCCAGGTGGATGAGATAAAATTTTTACTGGATCAGCTTCAGATCCTGAAGATGAGCTCTGGGTATGTTCATGAACTACTGGTAGTCTCTTTTTCTAATAGAAGTTAGTTCAGTAAAAGATATTACCTTACTCACTTTGTGTGTGTAGATATGCATTTCAGTGCTGTGATATTCTAGTTTGTAGTTGCTATTTTCTATGTGGTAGAGCCAGTTTTACAATATAATTTAACAGATATTTCAGAAAGTCAATGAATATGTTGGCATTAATTGTCTGACATTGCAATTTATCTGTTGTAATTTTTCTTAAGTAGACAAATGTGGCATGCTTATCAACACAAGAATAATTAGAAGAGTTCATTTGCAATTTTTAGCACTATTTCTGTTCTTGCAGAAGAATATTTTGCAGATTGAAAGTATATTCATTTTTATGCTACTTTAAGAAGGTGGTTTCAAGTAGCATGTTTCAAATAAGGTTTTGTAATTTATAAATCACTTCCATCACCATATCAAAATAAAATTATATATTATTTGCATCATACACACTTGCATCAGTGTGCTCACATGCTTGATCACACTCACTGGAGTGCACACAAATTTGGACACTGGTTCTGAAAATTTGCACAAAGAAAATTGCATACATAGCCTATGAAAAATTAGAGGGAACGTTGCCTGCAAGTGCTAGGGTCCGTGGCACTTTCCCTTGGATGGTAGGCAGGGGAAACCTGGGGCCACAGGGCCTACAGAGTGGAGAGCCAGAGCTGTGATGGGGGAAGGGCAGGGAATTGGGACTGAGGGGGGGTGGGTAAGGCTGCAGGGGAAACTGGGGCCACAGTGAGGGCGGCACTGAAGGCCTATATGGGGCCCAACAATGGCTCTTCGCCTAAGGCCGCCTCTGAGCATGAGAATTAGAGGAAAGAAGGCAAGCCTTCCTTTCACAAGCCAAAATCAGACAATAGGCTTGCCTATCATGGGCATAGTTGTAGTCATCCTTTTATGTGAAATCAAATTAGTCCTTGAGTCAAGCAGAGTTTTAGCAGAAGCTATGAATTTTCAGCACACCCAGAATAAAGCATGAAATATTTGAGGAATGCTCTGACAAGACCTCAGGATTTTCTCAAGAAGAACTAAGGCAGTATCAGAGATCATAAGCCCTCCACCCATACACTTCCTGTTGAAAGCAACAGGAGTTGTGTCAAGGGAGCATTTTCAGGCTCCAATGTCTGCAGCTGGTTTTGCCTGTAGAGCTATTTATCAGTGAGTTTTCTCCATCTCCCTTGTCCACAGTTTACACAGATACTCCTGCAGTATTACCGACTCATTTTGGGTGTGTTCACACAACAGTCTTATTTCGAAACAACAGAGGTTGTTTCAAAATAAGAAAGGCCATGTTCACACGACGCACCATTGTTTTGAAACAACGGGTTGTGTTGTTTCGAAACAACGGCGTTGTTTCGAAACAGCTTAAACCCCATGTGGGGAAGAAACAACGTTGTTTTGAAACCATTGTTTCGAAACAATGTCGCCTGAACATGTTGTTTCGAAACAATAGTGACTCGTTTTGAAATAACTGTTGTCTGAACCTGCTATTTCGATTCCTGCTTTTTTGCTTAATTCGAATTAACAAACTTAATTCGAATTAACTTATTTTGAAATAATGCCTTATTTCGATACAAGTTGTTTTGAAACAACTTGTATCAAAATAACCCCCTGCATGTGAACGTAGCCTTTGTGTTCTGTGAAATTTCTTGGTTTTTATAAGCCTGGACTCCTGTACTTCAGTGAATATCTGAGAATTACACAGCCAGTAATTTGTGTTTAAAAACAAAACAAAAGAAGTTTCTAGATGTCATGGTTGTGGAGAAAAGCTTGAAAAGGTGACCTGACTCTACTCTAATGCCACAAAACCCAGAAAGAAAAGAACGCCCACATCTTAAACAGATCTCATGACGGTTAAGTTGCTCATAATTTTTGAGGCCTGACTCATGACTTTCATCGCTTGGAGCTGTCATGACTGTTTATGGGACTGATGGACTTTGTACCATTCAGCCAAGCCCATTGTCTGATTTTGGCTTGTGAAAGGAAGGCTTGCCTTCTTTCCTCTAGTTTTCATGCTGTAACCAGGAGTCAAACTACGCTGTTATGTGCTGGCTCAGAGCACGGGCTCTTCCCTATGCATTTCTGAAGGACGTGTGCTTTCCTCAGAGCCGGGAAGAATTTGTATATTTGGTGTCAAAAAAACCAATTAAGGCAGAGTTAGTGCTGCTAGATGGTATATTGTCTCTGAGCTTTGCTGAACTCAGTGCACCGCAACCTTCTGAAAATCAGAAAATGCCCAGGTAAAGTTACCCACACAACTTCATTCAATCCACTCTTCCCCCACTCAGCAATGCCCCAGTATGCCTGAGCTGCCAGAACAGTCTCCATCTAGGACCAGGGCTACCTGCTGAGCCTGCTTCAGGCTGAGTTTGGTTTCTTTTTCATTTTATCTCTACCTGGGATCAGAAGCTGAGAGGGAAGGCAGCAGTATAAAGTAATCCAGGGTGGGTAACATGAAGCCCCCTCGGAGGCAAACACTCGTGACCCTTCTTGTGCTTAGGTTGGGGCCTGGTGCAGTAGATGGGCCTGTGCTCAGTCTGTTGGCTCCCCACAGTTGTCAGATGGTGTGCCTCAAAATTCGCAGGTGAAGTTGCCCATACAATTCACTCTGCCCTCATTCAGCGATCCCCCAATGTGTCCTGTTAACATCCCCACCTTTACTCTGCCCAGCTGACAATTGCTGAAACGTACATGCTCTTTACCTCCTGTTACAGCCCCTTCACTCTCACCACAGAATTTAAACATTATTGGCCAGAAAGGAGAAAAGCTGTCCATGCTATCTTCCTTGTCTTCTTCTGGAGCAGGCAGTAGCCAATAACAATTATTTGCACACTCCAGGTGCAGTCAGGGTGGTGGGTGTAACCACACTAAATAGCGAGCTGCGTGTGACAGAGCTGTGATGACATGAAGAGATCTGCATTTTGCACCCTATGATGCGTCTGACCAAAGGGAAGAGCTGCAGATGTACCTTCAGGCTCAGTAGGAACCATTACATTGAAAAATCAAGTATAATCTTTTTCGATTTGAGAGCAGATTCAGCATTTAACATCTGGATGCACACCAAGCGATGGGAGTGCGGTCAGTGTCTGGTGTAGCTGTACTGAATAGCGAGGTGGTAGTGAGCTCAGATTGGCTGAGGTGTTTGAGCTCTTAGTGGCATGACAGCTGTGATTGTGATTTGAGGAGATCTGTGTTTTCCACCTTTTGTTGTGCATGAGCAAAGAGAATAGGTGTATGTACCTTCAGGATGCACTGTGCATCATTTCTATGCAGAACCGTGTTAGCTGTCAGTAGCAATGAATAGGGTTTTTTGTTACAGAGGATACTGTCAGGAGAGGGATGGAACAGGAGAGGGTGGGAGCTAATGCTTCTGTGATGGGTAGGTGGAAGTGTAGGTTGAGATGATATCCTCAGAGTAAGTGTGTGGGAGCTGTAGGAGGCCGTGGAGGATTCTTCAACTGCAGAGGCATGGTGCTCTTTCTAGGGAGCTGGCTAAGCGTGTCAACATGCACCAGGATCCAGAACCTCCTGTATCCTCTATTGCCAAGGCCCAGTGTGAGTCTGCATCTATGTACCACAGAATAATATGGTTGGAAGAGACCTCATGAGGTCATCTAGTCCAACCCCCTGCTAAAAGCAGGACCAGTCCCAGTAAATCATCTCAGCCAGAGTTTTGTCTAATCGGGCCTTAACAGGACACCTAAGAAAAGCATTTGACCCCCCACCCCAGTTCTGAGTAGGGTCTCTTTTTATCCCTGCTGTTACAGCCCTTGGATATTGAGGCCTTGCCCAAAGAGTCCAGAGGGAAAGTGACACGAGCAGCTTCCATTTTACCTGCAGTCCTTTAATAGTGTTCAGTGGTGAAGGTGACTGGCTTGTAAGAGGAGGTGAAGAGTCTGTTTGTGTTGGCAGTGTGGGGTTGGCAGAGTGAAGGTGTGTGAGAGGTGGGGTGTACCCCATCAGCTGAGCTGGGGAGGGCTAGGTTGGCTATTAGGAAGAACTTTCTCACTAGGAGGGTGGTGAAAAACTTAGATATTATGTAGACCATGCCCCACAATGGGCTGGAAAGGGTTAGAAGAGAGCCCTGCCCTTCCAGCCCTGCAGGGCATATGCCATTTGGAGACAGGACCGAAGAAAAGGGAGAAGCCCAGCTCAGACGGAAGGCAGGAGAGAAAGGCAGACCTATTCACAGGCTCCTGACAAAGGTGCCAAAGTGTCCCTGAGGGACCAGGGCTATCTGCTGAGCCATGCTGGGGCTGATTAGTTTGTTTTCCGTGTACCTTTACCTGGGACCAGAAGCTGAGAGGGAATGCAGCAGTATGAAGCGACCTGGGAAGAGGCTGAGGGTTGGAGCCTGGTGGAATGGATGGGCTGGGGCTCCCTGACCACTGACGCCCACTATTGGTAGTTAGCAGGCCTGGGTTTTCTCTCCAAATGCTGTCCCAGCCTTGCATGGGTAGCTGGCTCAGCAGACCTCAACAGGACTGGCCAGAAGAACTGCACACTTGCTTCGGTGGTAAAGCGCTCAGCTGCGTTTACTGTCAACAAAGAATTGTACGAGTGCACGGGCTGCGTGGCTATAGGTACACTAACATGTGCCCACGACAATGGACCAGCTCAGTCAGCCCGGAGAGCTTCTGCTGTCCCCTCCCCTGGACACAGGAGCCCCTCCTGCAACTCCTCCTGCTGCACGCTGATACAAACAAGTTAGGTATTTCATTTCTGAGCATCTTTTACCAACTCTACAGCTTGTACATGATGACTCAAAGACAGCAACCCTCTTACTATTCTTACTTGGGCAGTCTGTTCCTGTACTTTCTACAGGAAGGTGTTCACATGAAGAACCACTGCCTCTCAGGCGTGTCTGTCTTTTAGAAACCCTAGCCATACCTTTACCCAGTCCCTGTACCTGGAACTTCTAAGCAAGCATGTGCTTAATGACAGGGCCTGACTTTTGCTACTAGTATTGCCTGGCTTGGTGACTGTGGTTCAGTCTCAGGCCTTGCACCAGGCCCAGTGCTCCACACTCTCTCTCTATCACACCCACTAGTGAGTGGACACTAACCACAAGGTCACCTAGCCCACCAGAGACCTTATAACGGTGTTAATGAGACATACTGAGATACTGTTGAAAGAGGACAGAATTAAGGCTACATGGCATCCTTAACAGTGCATTTCCTGATTTGCACAAGTTGGAGGTTTGCTCAATTCAGTGTTCTGGAAGGGGACAATGAACCATCAAGCAACCTACTGTAATTCTATGTTCACTGAGTTTTGCCGTTCAATTTCCCTGGGTTATTTTTAAAGACCAAAAGACACAGTAGACTGATTCACTGCTTTTCCCCCTCTAACCTGGCCTCTTCCCCATTACTATACTCAGCCTCCTTGCCTTCTCTCCAGGAAGCAGCGAGTGCATCTTTTGAAGTCTGGACTCCCTGATATACAAAAATTTCTATCACTAAAACAATGAGAGTCATGTGGCATCTTAAAGACTAACAAATTTCTTTGGACATAAGCTTTCATGGGCTTCACCCACTTGGTCAGATATATGCATTTCTACTGCTTCTATTTCTCCCTGTCTTTCAGCTACATCCACATGCAGTGGCTAGAGCAACGGACACTGGCTACAGTGGGATGCTGCTTCTGGATATGTGTCAGAGTGGTTAGAGGGTGAAGTTTTATAGAATTGTAGAACCACAAGGTTAGAAGGAACCACAAAGGCCATCTAGTCTAACCCCTGCTAGGATGCAGGACTTAGTGTGTCTAAACTACAAGACAGATGGTTATGCAACCTCCCTTGGTAAACTGCCAGTGAAGGAGCTTCCATGACATCCGCAGGTGGCTTTTGCTCCAGGGATGGTGAGAGAAATCCAATGAGGTTTCTGTTTCAAAATATACACATCCATGCACCATGTCACCATTGGACACAATAATTGTTGCGGTTAGACTGGCTGCTGACTGCTCACAGCAAACTCACATAAAACCAAAACCACAAAATATATTCTAACGAGCAATCAGGTAATTAGATGTTTATTATAGAAGTGGGCAAAGCTCACACCATAAATGACAGTGGCAGAGTGTTTACCAAGGCACTAGAGTTGGCATATTTCCTCAGGCTACCCATGCAAGCAGAAAGTGACAGCACAGAAGCCCCTGGTTTTTACATCACTGCCACACATTCACTGATATTTTTCCAGACTCCACCCCTAAGCACATGAAATGAACATTTTCTTAAATGCTGTTCACAGTTTGGGTTCTCCGAAGACTTAGCAGGTGCCAGTCACAACCCTGGGTAAAAAGTGACCACCTGAGACCATTTTGATCCACACCACAGTGACAGTTGGATCTGTAGCTCTGTGCAAAAACCATCCACCTGCCGAGACACTTCTTGAACAAAATGGCTGTTTTCAACCCCAGAACCTTGAACTCAAGTAACCCAAGTCTGCACTGCCATGAGGTACAGCAAACATAAAAAAAATCTCTCTCCTCAAGCACATGGCTTGCAGAGCACTTTGAAGCATTGTCCTCAAACATAAAGGCTAGAGGGATGATGGAGGGAAAGGGCTCCTTTGCACACCCGTCTGCACCACAGGCGGCTCAGGGGTGTGAAGGGGCTGAATCATTTCAGCGACATGGTCTCAGATGAATAACATTCCTTGGAGTGGATACAGCATGAACAACAGCACTAAGCCATGTGATCTGCCCCACACATTTCAATGTGGGTTCCCTTCCCCCTCCCAAGTGCTATAGGTTAGTCTTTAGAGCCTGTGATATGCATGAAATATGCTGTTCTCAGCTCCCTACCTACCTTGGCAGAACTTCCCTAGAGCCTGGCTCACATTTGGAGTAGAGAGGGGGCCTCAGAGGGGGTCTCGCAAAAAGGCAAGACCCTTAGGAACCAGCTCATATGAGTGGAGAACAGAGTCTAACTGTCATGTAGATGGGTACAAGTCTCCAGATCCTAGCACACATATGGGGAGGAGTCAGGGGGACTCAGGCACTCTGAAAGGAGCCAGAGCCCTCCAGGTCTGGACACACAACATGCAAGAACGTGAGACTGATAGGTGACTCTTCCCCTGTTCTCCCTCAATTCTTTTACCAATTACGCCCCCTTCCCAGCATTCCAGTGTTGCCAAACCACTATAATACATCTAGGCCAGTATAGCTTCCCATCTAGACACCAGCCTGAAACAAAAGTGATTTTACTACACTTTGGAAGCACTAATTATGCAGTCCATTGGCCTGTTTTACAAGTCTTAAGCATATAGACAGACAGAGTTATTGTACTGGTGTAAGACAATGTTTGCACCACATACTGCTTGTGGCAGTGTGTCAAGTACCTACCACTACATGGCACAATGAACAGCAGGCTGCATCCACACTAGGGTGTGTCGTTCCATGTATCAGTGAAAGGCTCTGGCAGAAGGGAAAGGATTGCTTCCCACCTGGCAGAGCCTTTCCCAAGTGCCAGAACCTTTCCTGGTGATGAGGAAAGAGGAAGGAAGCAGGACACCATACCTCCAGTAATAACAAAATAAAAAGGGAGGCAGTGCTTGGGCGAGTGGAGGGTTTTGTAAGATATATTCCTGTGCGCATACCCACTGGGTTTAGGAATGTCTCGACTCTATTTGCCCAAGCACTGCCTCACTTTCTATGCAGCTACTTGTATCTATGACATGGAAGCATGTACTCTACATTTTGCCCCAGGAAGTGTGTTGTGTGGATGTACCTTAGGAGACTTATTGATTGTACCCATTCATCTCAAAGAGGTGTTAATGCAACCACCTAATGATAGAAATTCACATTTCAGACTAACATGGCTACCGCTCTGGAAATTTTCACAATGCAAGGCACTCCATTTAGACGTATAAAACGGAAATCTATAAACCTCATGAAAAAACTCACAACTTGTTTCCATTTCATGCATCTGATGAAGTGGGTTGGAGCCCATGAAAGCTTATGCCTGAAGAAATCTGTTAGTCTTTAAGGTGCCATAGGACTCTCGTTGTTTTTGCTGTACACAGCCTAACACGGCTACCACTCTGGAAATATATCAGCATTGTCATCTTTGTTAGTTTCATAGATTCTAAGGCCAGAAGGGACTATAGGGATCACGTAGTTTGACTTTCTGTATAACCCAGGATAGAGAATTTCCCTGAAATAATTCCTAGAGCAGATCTTTTAGAAAAACATCCCATCTTGATTTAAAAATGCAGCCATGGAGAGTCCACGACAACCCTTGGCAAATGTGCTAGTGATTAATTACTCTTCCTGTAAAAAAATTTTGCTCTTTATTTCACACCACCAACTGATGTAGTTAAACCAACTTAATTTCCTAGTGGAGATCAGGCCTTTGTACATTATGTGTACACTACTGCCTTTATTAGACAAACTTGTAATCTCATCCAACAAAGACCTAAAATTAGTTTGACACGATCTGTTTTCCACAAATTCATGGTCCATTTAGAAGAAACATCAAGTTTCCTGGGATCATGAGTCAAGTTTCAGTAGATATACCAATTGGATGATTGATGAGGTGGGTTCTGAGCTATTTCAAAGATCTCTGCCTTGGGTGTCTGACTGAGGAGTCTTGCCCACATGCTCAGGGTTTAACTTATCACCATTTTGGGGTTGGGAAGGAATATTTTCCCAGGGCAGATTTGCTAGGGCTCTGGCGGCTTTTTACCTTCCTCTGTAGCATGAGGCATGACAAAATTGCTGGTGGTTTCTCTGTACCTTGAAGTCTTTAAACCATTATTTGAGGACTATAATAACTCAGTCATAGGTTAAAGGTTTCTTGCTGGAGTGGGTGAGTGAGTTTCTGTGGCCTGCATTGTTTGGGATGTCTGACTAGATGATCATTTTGGTCCCTTCTGACCTTAGTATCTGTGAGTCTATGGCTGTGTTCACACACAGGAGGTTATTTCGATACGGTTGTTTTGAAACAACTTGTATCGAAATAATGCCTTATTTTGAAATAACTTAATTCGAATTAACAGTTTGTTAATTCGAATTAAGGAAAAAAGCTCAAAGCGAAATAGCAGGTCACTGTTGTTTCGAAACAACATGTTCGCACAGCATTGTTTCGTTCCCCGCATGGGGTTTAACTTGTTTCAAAACAATGCCATTGTTTCGAAACAACAGTTCCCGTTGTTTCGAAACAACCGTGCATCATGTGAACAGCCTAAATCTTATTTTGAAACAACCTCTGTTGTTTCGAAATAAGAGGGCTATGTGAACACAGCCTATGAGAACAACCCAGTTGTCTTTCTAAATCATGTGTATAACTGGCTTATCTTATCTAATCATAAATGTTCTATGTGATAACCTAGCAAACAAAAGCTACTGACGTTTCTTCCATTTGCTTTATTTCGTTAACCGTTGTTTTCAAATCCTGCTTGTTCTGAAGGTTGGCCATATGTAATCAGGTCTGTTAGTTTTTTTCTCCAACCAAGGGAAATCAAGTGTAAGCATTGTTTTGCCTCGTGTACATTATGGACAACTCAATCTCTTTAACCCTCCTCTTGTGCCCATGTTCCTACTTGTGCCTTCATATGAAGTCATTTCATTTGTAGAGGCATCTTTCCATTTGGACCTGTAAAGCACTGTGCTCACATACATGCCACATGAATATTCCAATGCCCAGCAATGACAGAATTTTAAGTTTATTTTTATCTGATCTGAATCTGACCGTTTGCAGGCTGTTCTTGGGAACTGAATAAACTTTGTATTTTGACTGGCAGAAGGCAAACAAATACATTTTCATCTCAGCCACAGTTTCAAAAAATGTCTTATGTCACACACTGGCTATCTTAGGTTAGTGGGTAATGAGGTGCTTCTTTGCCATAGGTTCCAATGTCTCTTTTGTAGGATTTGTGGTCAGTTTTTCAAAGATGTCAATCACCCACAGTTTCCATTGAGTAACAGAACACAGTGGCTCTAAGTTAAGGTATTATCTTTTTGCTCATTATGGGAATTGGTCTTCAAACAGAGCTGGTCAAATGATTGATTCAGAACAATTTATTCAGCTAAGATAGCCCTTTTTCCTGTATGACTCTTTTTGTGAATAGATCATGTGTTTTAGAAGTGTATTCATTTGAAAGCATTTAACAAACATTTAATAGGAAGAAATTTCTTTCCTTATTTGCATGAAAACTATTTAGCGTGTGCCTGTATTATTTGCTATGTAGAGTTTGCTTCTGAGCTGTGTGGCTAGTCAGCCAAGTCACATAATACAGATTCAATCTCCTGAATAAACTGAACAGCTCCCCCTAGAAGCAGGTTCCATTCAGTGGAGAATTTAATTCTGGAGTGTGATTAAGTGATTCATATTACGGGTCCAAGTGTCACTTTCCATGAGCACTTGTTGAGATGTGGGTAAAAAATTTAGAGGTTGAGTTAAAATTTCCTTCAAACTTATGTTTGAAAAGACTCTTCTCTTAAGTGTAAGAAACACTTAAGAGGCCCATGATGCAGACACCTGACTCTCAGGAGTGCATCCTGTCACCTGGGTGATCTTGCACTCTCAACAGTCTCGATTCCCCTGTTGGCTGCCAGCCTTCCTACTAGGTCTTTAGTGTCTTAGTTCTTTGGCTAAGTCACCCATTCAACAATGGATGAACTCCTTGTGGATAAAGATGCTGGAGAGGGCCAACCATTTGTTGCACTACTTCTGGGGTAGTAAAATTCAGCAAATGGTTGGCCCCCACCAGCATCTTTATCCCAATCTCTGGGTGTCTTTAAACTCCAGCCCCTTTATTAGGCTTTTAGTTATGAGTCTTATCCCTTTCTTAGAGCCTAGGCCATTTCCCTGGTAGTCATGGGGAGAAAAGAATTGGAGAAGGGTTTAGGTTCCAGCCCAGGGTTCCTACAAATAGAAGCCACATGCTGCTTCCTTTAACTTCTTCAGTTAGATGCTACTGTTTTCCCTGGACTTCTTCCCATCAGGTCACTTTCCTGTCACCAAGTGTCTTAGGGCAGTGGTTTTCAACTGGTGTGCTGTGAGAACTGTCCAAGTGTGCCATGAAATTTTGTGCAAAGATAATGGAAATCAATGTTAAACAAACATTGTTTCATCTTAAACAATATTCTATCCAACCAAAATTACAACTCATAAAACTTGTGAAAATTAAGCATCAAATTAAAAGTGAGGTATCAGTCTTTTGATTAAAACAGTGGGTGCACCTGTGAGATTGTCTCGTTGAAGTGTTCCATGTTACTGAAAAGGTTGGGAACCACCTCCGTAGGGTGACCATTTTCAGGTCCAATCTCTCCTTGCAGAAAGACACTGCAGCCAGAACTGGACTGGCTTGCAGTAGGGCTACAGAACTTGCATCAGGGGCTCCTGAAGGGCCAGGTGTACCCCATCAGAGACTCCCAAGACAAAGCCTAACAGGATCTCCCCAAAAACTAGTACTAGGTGGGCAGAGGGTTCCACTAAGTATTGTGACCATGTATGTGTGTATGTGAGAGAGAGAGGGAACACACGCAGTAAACAAGGAACAGACAGAGATACAGAGGCAAAATTCCAGATCCTGGAAAAAGCTACAGAGAGTTTGAGGTCTGTTCGCTAGGGATGCTTGGGGCTGTAATCTAAGAAATGACTCCTTTTGTTCTTAGTTTCTCCTGCATTTGGAGAAGCCTGACTTTGTATATTCCTTGTAAATAAATAATATTACAGCAAAGTGAATACCGGATACTATCAGTTTCTACTACCATCTGGATGATCTTTGACCAGCTTGTTGGATGGAAAAGGGACAGTTCAGGTTCAGGAATGGGATCCTCCTGTTTCCAAACAGAGGAATTTGTCAGCTTGTATTCCCATTGAACCAAACTGGGTGTACGTGATGTGAGTGCTGATATCAAAGATGGGCAAATGAATTTTACGCAGGACCTGGAGGCATCACAAAAGAAACTAAAGCAGCACGTGGAGGATTCCCAGAAAGGACTTGTAGGTAGAGGTCAAATCTCTATTGGTGTAACAACTAGAAAGCATCCAAACAGTAAAGAGAAATGGGTGAAGCCTAGCTGTAAAACTCTAGGCTGAAATGGCAAGTCAGAACAAACAGGTGAACAGCAACCTGACTTCCATAGACAAGAAGCTTTTCCATGCAATAGTAAGTTCCAAGCTTGCTAAATTTGCCTGGTTTTTACTAAAAGATTGGATCTGCAGCTAGGACTTAAGGTTCTGAAAATTCAGTTCCAGAAGGAAATGGAAGAATCACAGATCTCAGTGGAAGACAGCCACCTGGATAAGGAACTGAGCTAGACAGAGTAGTTGGGTTAGAACAGACATTTACAGCAGT
This sequence comes from Podocnemis expansa, assembly GCA_007922195.1. Classification (NCBI taxonomy): domain Eukaryota; kingdom Metazoa; phylum Chordata; order Testudines; family Podocnemididae; genus Podocnemis; species Podocnemis expansa. Next base: position 59,288 of record ML682073.1, on the reverse strand, counting down.
TTTCCATCTCATTTTGGATCCACAGAGGCCTAGAGGCAAGGGGTTCAGTTGCCCCAGCTCCAGTGATGCAAATGCCACCATCTCTGACATATAAACACCTTGGGAGGCTTGTTTGGTCCATTTCAGCACGATAGTTCAAATAAGTGATTGTGCAGGTGAACAGAAAGAGGGTTTTCTAACAGCCAGTTAGAATGGTTCAGCTCTGATGGTGCTGCCAACTTACCTCAAGAAAGGAGACTAGCTACCAGTTTGAGTATAAATTGTTGATATGCAATGTGGAACTAGCCATCACCTGGAGCTGGCTGACCCTTCCAGCAGGTTCGAAGATTTGAGGATCTTGGGGGGCAACCACTGCACCCGTGGGGTACGGGGTGGATCTGGGGTACACTTTATTAAAATGAGTATAGGGTAAGGTGAGCGGTGGTCTGTGTATGTCATGTTTGTCACAGTGGTTTCTGTAAAGTGTTGGGGGGTACCTAACTTTCGGGAGTGGGGACAGGTTGGGGAACAATGGGGTTCTTCAACTAACCTACTAACACTATAGCCCTACTCACTATAACCGAAAGGCTACCTTAACACACTATAGGAAAGGGGGGGGTACAATGCAAATTAGTGTGCCGCAGTGGCAGAGAAGATAAGTAGCAGGGAAACGGGGGCCTGAAGAGGAGTAAAGGCAAGTGGGGGGGGTGTCGAAAGGCAGCGGGGTGAGGAGGTGCTTGGGGGTTGGGGTAAGGGGACAGAGGCAGGAGAGGGGCTGTAGATGTGTGGGAGTGTGGGCAATGGGGAGAAGCAGGAGAGGCTGAAAGGGGATTCAGGGGTTTGCGAGGGAGGCAGAGGAGGGCAAAATGGTAGGGAAGGCAGAAGGGGTTTGGGGGAAGCGGCTGGCGGGGAAGGCAGGAGGGGTTCGGGGGAAGCGG
>ML682073.1:4039-43482 GCA_007922195.1 Podocnemis expansa | reverse complement strand
TGACCTCATGGGGTCCCTTCCAACCCTATGATTCTATGATTCTATAATGCCCAGGTCCTTTTCTACAGTGTGGCTACTTAGCTAATCGGTCCCCAGCCTGTAGCAGAGCATGGGATTTTTCCATCCTAAGTGCAGGATTTTGCACTTGTCCTTGTTGAACCTCATGAGATTTTGTTTGGCCCAATGCTCCAATTTGTCTAGGTCTCCCTGAATCCTATCCTTGCCCTCGACCATGTTTACCATTCCCCCCAGCTTGGTGTCATCCACGAATTTACTGAGTATGCAATCCATCCCATCATCCAGATCATTAATGAAGACGTTGAACAGAACAGGCCCCAGGACCAACCCCTGGGGCACTCCACTCATTACTGGCTGTCAACTAGACATTGAGCCATTGATCCCTAATCACTGAACCTGATGATCTAACCAGGTTTCTATCCACCTTACAGTCCATTCATCCAAACCAGACTTTGTGAAAAGAATTCTGTGGGAAACCATATCAAAAGCTTTGCTAAAGTCAAGGTATATCACGTCAACGGCTATTCCCACTGCCACATATCCCATCATCTCATCATAGAAGGCAATCAGATTGGTCAGGCATGATTGCCCTTGGTGAACCCATGCTGACTGTTCCTGAACACTGTATTCTCCTCCAAGTGTTTCAGAATGGATTCTCTGAGGACCTGCTCCATGATTTTTCCAGAGGCTGATGTGAGGCTGATTGATCTGTAATTCCTTGGCTCCTCCTTTTTCCCTTTCTTGAAGATAGGCGCTATATTTGCCTTTTTCCAGGCCTCCGCACCTTCCCTGTTTGCCACAGATTTTCAAAGATAATGGCTAGTGGCTTTGCAATCACATCGGCCAACTCCCTCAGCACCCTCAGATGCAGTTCATCTGGCCCCATGGACGTGTGCACATCCAGCTTCTTTAAGTAGTCCCCAACCTGATCTCTCGTCACCAAGGGCCTCTCTTTTTCTCTCCAATCTGCCATACCCAGTGTAATAGCCTGGGAGCTGACCCTGCCTGTGAAGACTGAGGTGTAAAAAGCTCCATTATGGAAGTGGAAGCGTGCCAATAGAAAGTCTGTGGGTTACACTGAGAGGGGAAAGCAACAAGGGGGATGTTGTGGTGGGGGTCTGCTATAGACACCAGACCAGAAGCAGGAGGTGGATGAGGTGTTCTATGGACAACTAGCGGAAGCTTCTAGATCACAGGCCCTGGTGCTGATGGGGGACTTCAATTACCCTGACATCTGCTGGGAGGCCAATACAGCAGTGCATGGGCAATCCAGGAAGTTTTTAGAGTGTGTTGGGGACAACTTTCTAGTACAAATGCTGGAGGAACCAACTAGGGGACTTGCACCGCTCAACCTGCTGCTCACAAACAGGGAAGAATTGATCAGGGAGGTAGAGGTAAATGGCAAGCTAGGCAGTAGTGACTGTTCATGGTTGAGTTCCGGATCCTGATTAAAGGAAGGAAGGAAAGAAGCAAAACAAAAACCCTGGACTTCAAAAAAGCAGATTTTGGCTCCCTCAGGGAACTGATGGGCAGGATCCCTTGGGATGCTAATCTGCAGGGGAATCTCATCTCCTCCTATGATCAGATGACTGGTTTTCTGGATGCAGGAAGAACCATTGATGTGCTATACCTTGATTTTATCAAGGCTTTTGATACAGTTTCCCACAGCATTCTCGTTGGCAAATTAAGGAAGTATGGGTTGGATAGGTGGACTATAAGGTGGATAGAAAACTGGCTCGATCAACGGTTTCAGCGTGTAGGAATCAATGGTTCCATGTCTAGCTGGCAGCCAGTCACGAGTGGTGTGCCCCAGGGGTCGGTCCTGGGGCCGGTTCTGTTCAACATTTTCATCAATGATCTGGATGATGGAATAGACTGCATTCTCAGTAAGTTTGTGGATGACACCAAGCTGGGGGGGACCAGTAGACACGTTGGAGGGCAAGGACAGGATTCAAGGAGACCTAGATAAATTGGAACAGCGGGCCAAGAGAAATCTTATGAGCGTCAATAAGGACAAGTGTAAAATCCTGCATGTGGGATGGAAAAACCCCATGCACCGCTACAGGCTGGGAAACATTCAGCTAAGTAGCAGAACTGTAGAAAAGGACCTGGGGGTCATGGTAGATGGGAAGCTAGATATGAGTCAGCAGTGTGCTCTTGCTGCCAAAAAGGCCTAGGGCATACTGGGCTGCATCAAAAGAAGTATTACCAGCAGATCAAGGGATGTGATCATTCCCCTCTATTCTGCACTGGTGAGGCCACATCTAGAATACTGTGTTCAGTTTTGGGCTCCCCACTACAAAAAGGACAGGGACATGCTAGAGAGAGTTCAGAGGAGGGCAACCAAAATGATTAAAGGGTTGGAGCACAAGCCCTATGAGGAAAGACTGAAAGCATTAGGCTTATTTATTCTGCAGAAGAGAAGATTGAGGGGGGATTTGATAGCAACCTTCAACTACTTGAAGGGATGCTCTAAGGAAGATGGAGCTCGACTACTCTCAGTAATAACAGAGGACAGAACGAGGAGCAATGGTCTCAAGGCGGTTAGGGAGGTCGAGGCTGGATATTAGAAAAAACTTTTTTACTAGGAGAGTGGTGAAGCCTTGGAATGAGCTGCCGAGGGAGGTGGTGAAATCTCCATCTTTGGAGGCGTTTAAGGCCCAGCTGGACAAAACCATGACTGGGATGGCTTAATGGGAGTGGTCCTGCCTCTGGCAGGGGGTTGGACTAGATGACCTATGAGGTCCCTTCCAACCCTATGATTCTATGATTCCTGGCTGTGGTGGATGTAATCCTCCCAGCCTCAGGGGTGCGTGGCATCTCCTCTTCCACCTCATCCATCATTTCTAGTGCCACGTAACAATTCATCATCACAATGGAGGGTACGATGGGAGCAGGGGTAGAGCACTGTCTGCTGCCACAGGTAACCAGGTGCCAGTGTCCTCCCTGTGCCATAGGCATCCCATCCATCTCTAGTGGTGTGGCAGTAATCTTTGGCACCTGGATAGTGTCCTCATTCTTGCATGTCTCCTTGTGGATGCTAGTGATGAACTTTTCCAGGGCATGGATACTCCTGAGCCTAGACACCTCCTCCTGTAACTTTCCCACCTGCCTCCTGAGAGATTCCACCAGAAGACACCTGTCACATTGATTCATCTCCCCAGCCTGGTTGTTTGTGACTGGGAAATGCAGGCCACAGTCCCTGCAAGTCCACACCAGGATCTGGGTAGAGATATCCATGGTCAGGATGTCTGTCTGGGTACAGGTGCAGGTGGAGGAGACAGACGGGGAGCTGGCACAAGCAGTGTGGCTCCTCTTCACCATCATGGCCTCACCAACTCCTCCCCAAACTCCCTCTCAATCTCCCCTGTTTGCAATCCCCCTGGTCCCTCAGCCACCGACTTTTAAGGCCTTCTCTGCCTAGGTTAGCCCTCGCCCCTGGTTAAGCACACAGGGGAAGGATGATCACAAGGCTGATTGAAGCTGGTGATCAAAGGTGAGCAGGGAACAATAGTAGAAACAGCCCCTAGACAATCACAGTCCCAATTCCCACAGTAACTGACAACTAACAGAAATTACCTGTAAGGAAAGACACAGACCTACGGTCAGCAGTTCACTCCCCAAACTTTGCTCTCTCTCCCTTGCTTCTTTAGCTAGGGGATTGCCTTTGCCTCCTTCTCAGGGCTTCACCAACTCCTTTCTTCTCAAACACCCCTGTTTGCAGTCCCCCTGGTTGTAAGCTCCAACTTCCCTTAAATCACCCTTCTCTGATCCTGCCTCCCCAATCCACAGTTTGAATCTAAACATTTATTGTAAAGAAAGAAGCTAGAGCATTCTGTCCCTCTAGATCTGTTTGAATTAACCTTGTGACTTACCCTTCTCTGTATCTATATATTTACCACTAACATGCTGCATTTCCTGTTTCATTCATCTGAGACAATGGGATTGTGCCCATGAAAGCTCATGTGATAAATAAATTTGTTAGTCTTTAAAGGTGCCACAGAACTCCTTGTTTGTTGTGCTCAAAAGTTTTGCTACCTATGCATACACAGGGACCCAGCTACTTAACTTGAATGATCAAAAATAATTATTGCTGTTTTTCTCTCTTTTTAGCTCTGCACAAGTCAAGACGGCTATAAGAGAAGGAGCTAAATTCTCTTTCGGCCCATATACCTTCATCTGAATTGCTAAATTCCAGTTGCAAAATTCTGTATTGTTTGCTACTCAGGAAAAAAAAAAAAATCCAGCTTGACCTTCAAATCTCAGTTTGAGTTTGCAGAGTTGGCAGGAAAAAAATTGTGTTTACCTAGAAACAGAGGAAACGTGCTTTGCAAGCCAGTGACACTAACCAGAAACTCCCAGGATCCCTCATTCACGGAAGGAACCCTTTTTCAGAGCAGAGATCCACTTTAATCTTTGCTAAGCAACAGTGTTTTTGTTCTATTGCAGTATTTTATTCCATAGCAACATTTTATGCCTCTTACTTCCTCCTTTGCCTGCCAACATGTGCCTGTTCCATAGGGCAAAGATCAAGTTGATGGCACCACTATCTTTTCAGAATATAATGATAAGGAATTTATAAGCACTGAAGATTTATGTAATATTTAGTGCATGATTATTCATGCCTTGGCAATGGACCTCATCCAAAGGGAGCTAAGGGTGCCCAGCCATTCAAAGGATTAGTCCCTATAGCTGGTGATGCCCTCTTCATACATTACAGTAATAAGGGCAAAGAGGAGAGAAAACTCTTAGGACAATTAACAGATGATCCAAAACCAGAATTTACAGCTATGGTATGCTAGATCCTAGAGAATAGGCTGGGGAGTGATTAGCTAAGTAGCAGCACTGTAGAACAAGACGTGGGACTCATGGTGGATGGGAAGTTGAATATGAGTCAACAATGTGCTCTTTCTGCCAAAAAGGCCAATGGCATACTGGGCTACATCAGTTGAAGTGTTACCAGCAGATAGAAGGATGTGATTGTTCCCTTCTATTCGGCACTAGTGAGGCCACATCTGGAATACTGTGTCCAGTTTTGGGCTCCCCACTACAAAAAGGATGTGGATAAATTAGAACGAGTCCAGCAAAGGGCAACAAAAATGATCAAGGGGCTGGAGTGCAAGACCTATGAAGAAAGACTGAAGGAACTAAGCTTATTTAGCCTGCAGAAGAGAAGACTGAGGGGGGATTTGATAGCAACCTTCAACTACTTGAAGGGATGCTCCAAGGAGGATGGAGCTCGGCTGTTCTCTGTAGTAACAGAGGACAGAACAAGGAGCAATGGTTTCAAGCTGCAGCTGGGGAGGTCAGGGTTGGATATTAGGAAAAGCTTTCTTACTAGGCGAGTGGTGAAGCATTGGAATGGGCTATTTTGGGAAGTGGTGGAATCTCCATCTTTGAAGATACTTAAGGCTTGTTTAGACAAAACCCTGGCTGGTTGATTTAGTGAGAGTGGTCCTGCTTTTTTGGTGGGGAGTTGGACTAGATGACCTCATGAGGTCCCTTCTAACCCTATGATTCTAACTGTTGTCATTACTGAGAAAGGGAAAGAGTAAGAAAAGATGCAATTGCTATCTGAATGAAAACAACAGATAAGATGACAGTGGGCTTTGCCCATACCCACAAGTTGTGTTAGTTTAATGAAAATTCATTTAAAAATCAGTTTAGCTAAACCTGTGCCAACTCTTATCTGTACATACTTAAATGCATTTGAAATAGGATATATGGGTTTTGCTTGTACATACAGATTTACAGACAATATAAATAAGGTTTAAACTGGTGTAAGAACATCCACAGAGGTTTTTCAATTTAACTAAATCAATTTAAAAATACATCTTTACTTAAACTTTTGCAACTTTATGTTTAGGGATTGGACAGTATCCTGGTATATGTGTTTGCAGAGAGTTTAAAACTATTCTAGCAGAATGGTAGAATTTTATCTAAGCTTTGTATCCTCTCTGCAATGTGCCTACCAGCAATGAGGCAGGTCCACTGGTGTCATTCACTACCAGTTTGACCCAGATTCCAACCTGCTGCCGAGAAGGAAGAAACTTCATAAACCCTTGCTAATCTCCTGAATCATCCAGCCTCTTCACGGTACTACTGATCTGTGGGTTCCAAAAGAGTAACTGTGTTAGTTTAGTTCAGGAAAACAAACAAGAAATCTTGTGGTACTTTTAAACCCTAACAAATTTATTTATCTGATTTTAGGGATATCATATGTTCGGACACTGTCAGCACAGCTCAACACAACAATCATTCATTCCTGAGAACCTGCACTGAAGAAAATAAAGACATAGAATTAGGTATCAGAATACAATTATCAATGTTAACAGCCACTTAAAGAGTATAATACAGGATGCATTAAAAGCACTTCCTTGGGTGATTAGATGGTTGATCTTATGTTTGCTGCATTTATTATTTTATTTATCACCATGGCCAGTTGTTTTATGCTTGATTTTAATTGCTCTATTTCTGTCAAGACCTAGTTGATGGAAAAAAAAACCTTTGATTTTTGCACATTATGCAACAAACAGTAATGTTTTGTCAGCAGATATATTCAAGAGCCATTTGTATAGCTAAACAGCCTTCAGTTTACTGGGCTGTCCAGGGATTTCCCTAACACCCCCTGATACCCACCATGCCCCCCAAATTTCCCAACACCCCCCCAGTTGTCAGCTAGTAACAGGTATACCAAATTAGTGAGCACCCCCTACACACCCCCTTACACAACTCTTAATTTCAAGTCCTGGGAAGAATACTGGGGCTGTCCCATTGTCCTACAAATGGATTTCACTAAAATGGCACAGGAATGTCAAAATTTCAACATAATGAGCTGGAGAGCCACAAGCAGAACAGGCAGAACTTTCATCAGTATCACTGGTGGAATGGGAAGAGATTATAAATAGAATTGGGCAAAAATGCTCTATAGTCTCTGCAAAAAATTTAAATACAGTGGACTTGAGCTCATGTGTTACAGAAGAGCTGCCTAAACCTTATGCTGACCTTCTCTCTACAACCTGAATTTGGAAAAAATAAACGTGGAACAACTTAAATATCTTTATTAGAGTCTCTTTTCTGACCCCAACCAGAGGAGAGATTTATAGGCAGTATCCCTGTTTCCCTACCACATTTGACTCATTGTAAAGCCCTGAAATGGCTGCATCAGATGCATAAAAAAAAGGTTCTAAAAATGGCTATAAGCAGAGGCACTCTCATCCCCTTTGGTGCATTTGATTAAGGAAATCTAAGTCTAATAAAGGCACCTGGCCACCTGGAGCACCCTGACTGCTGTAAGTGCTCTGTACTGTCACCAAGGAGGAGCATAATTTGAAACATAGGTTGCAGATGGTCTGAAATCTGTTGTCTGATTGAAGAACCCCAATCAGAATGAGTTCCAAAGGGGCACCCATGTTAGTCTAGTTCAGTAAAACAAACAAGGCACTGAAAGACAAACAAATTTATTTATTGCATGAGCTTTTGTGGGAGAAAATCCCACTTCATCAGATGCTTTGAAGAAGGAGCAACTTAGCAGAATGAGTTTCCATTTCAATGCCCTGGAATTGAAATTCTCCCCATGCAGAGGTCTAAGCACAAGGTGCAGGTACCACTTAAGACCTAATTTGAGACAGAAGTGGGAAGTAAGTTTTATATAGACCTTTGCACTGGCCCTTTGCACAGGGTACATTTTAATTTCAGTGCAATGAAAAAATCAAGCAGATTTAAGCAAACAACTTGTATTGCTCACGAGTCTACAGCATCATCGTACCAACTCTATTGTTTCTCAGGAAGCTTTCCAACATCATCAAGCATTCAATAAGAGAAAATATGTAAAGACATGGTAAGTTAATTGGCCAGATTCTCAGCTGTGGAGTACCCACCAATCCCACTTAAGTCCCATGCAGCTGCCCACAGTCAGGTGTCTTCAGAAACAGGCCCCTGTTTATAGCTGGAGTTTGAGGACAATTAGAGCCAACCATTTAGATGCTCTCCTGATGTGCTCCCAGATGTAAAATCTTTAGGAATGCCTCTGACTGGGATTAAAAACTTTAAGCATTACTGGGCAGCAGCCCCTATTGCAAGGCTGTTCTACATCTAAGGAGCTGAGGAGATGGTTCTGAAACAAATGTGCACTAGCAACACAGCCCTGAGGAAGAGACTAGGCTTACATTATTATATCAGCAAGGCTAGATCAAAGACTATGTGTTCCCAAATGAATGGCTTTACCCCAGGGATGAATTTATTCAAGGAGGGAGATTTATACTAACCAAGGAGATGAGTAAAGCCATTTGAGGTTGGTATTGTGCTCTGTGAAGGGGTTCACTCACTGCAGGTAGTGAGTCATGTTATTGCTCTGGGGAACAGCTCTCACCCCATCTGGCACCCTTTTCTATCAGCTCCTCAAGCTATGACACTTTTTCTCTGCAAGTGTGAGATTTAATCCTCTAGCCTGGTCACCATGTAGTCCTTCCCTACTAGGGCAATAGTCTGCAGACCAGTTACCTGGTTAGCACCTCCAACGCTCCTATGCTATGTCCCACAGGCTGGTAGGGAATACCATAGACCAGGGGTCTCAAACACAGCCCACATGTGACCCCTAAAGCTATTTCCTGCAGTCTGCTATGATGATTGTTACCAATCTTTGCAATACTGTTGTATTAAAAGGTTTCAATGGTGCAGCCCTCAGGCTAACATACTAGTCTTCACACAGCCCTTGTGGTGACTTGATTTTGAGACCCCTGCTGTAGACCCACCCTCTACACTGGTGCCAGCTCAGGGACCCTAACAAGCAGCCAAGGTCTGCACAGTCCTATCCCTTACAGCTGTTTCCTTGAACTTCTTTCTACCTAACCCTTTCAGGCTTCCTTTCTTCACAACTCCAGAAGGTTTGTCCTTCATCCACAGCATTTAATTTCCTTCTGAATTTTTTTTTGTCTCCCCACAGCTTTGTCCTAAAAAGTAGTTGCAGGTTTTCACCTACTAACCTTCTTCTCTAGCTAATTTCCTGACTTTATATCCAGCCTACTCCTCCTCAGCTGAACTTCAAATTGCCCATATATTGGGTCAATAATGAGCTGCTCAGGTGGTGCAGAGCAGGACTAAATGACTCATTGCAGAATTTTCCTGCACTTGGGGATTTTTGGGAGTGTAGGCCTGCTTTCTTTCCTGGCTGCTGATACTGAGGCTATGGTGAAAAAGAAAAGTTTGGGAGGTAGAATTGGATCCTGGCACATGGCTGATTTGTGGCAACCATAATCATCCTGAGAGTAATTGATAGCTAATGGTAATTCAGTTAATACCAGAGACTAGACAATCCTTCAAAAGTGGTTAGGAAGTTATGGCCACCTTTGCTCACATTCCTTCCTCCTAACTTGTGCTGAGCACTCCTCATCCAGACCAGAAAAGTGGGGTTAATGCATTTCTTCAGTTAGCAAGTCCTCTGTTCCTACCCTAAACAAACTCTCTTCCTGACTGGTTGGTTGATGCAAACTCCAATATTTGACATGGGAAATGACTTCTCAGGAGAGAGAAATAGATGTCAGTTGATTACATGTGAGATCTTATCTCCATCCACCTCACCTGCTCTTGGCATGCCTGATTCAAGGCAGAGAAATGCACTTGAGAAAGTAATGAGTTTTGGTCCATCATGCACAGGTATAAATTCTTGGCTGACTGAAACACAGTCACCAGTACTTTCTAGTGCAAAGTCTGCTTGCTAATGCCTATACCTCCTTCATTTTTTTTTTTTTTTTTTTGGAGCATTCTTCCTGGTACTGAGTGAGGGCAGAGCAGAGGAAATAATTTCCAATCAGGTAAAGGTACAAAGTCTGAATCATTTTAGCCACTGGGAAATAACTGCACAAGCAAAGAGGTCAAAAATCTGAGGTCAGGATTTCTCTCACACACACATCATGTAAAAACCTTCCTGCAGCGTACATGTCCTAGGTTGCCCACTCAATACAAGGAAAAACTATATAAGTTCTGGTAGACATAGAAACCTACCAAGAAACCCATACGCAGTAGCAGAATAACAGAGCAGAACTTGGCTGGCCCCAGTGAAACCAAAAGCTATAGAGAGATCACCCTGAAAACCCCATTGCAAGAGATGAAGCTGAGAGACATAAGGTTATAGGAGACAGGGAAAATGGCCTGCATGATTCAGTATGTATAATCCATTGGGAAGATTATTCATAGAGCTTCATGTAAAAATGGTTGATGCTACTGACCCCAGTATCTAGACTGTCATAATTTCAGAGCAATTGCATCAGTTTTCCCTCTCCAAGGTCCCTTCAGTGCATCCACTGACAGGTTTTGGCCTCCCAGCCATTGCTTTTCTTGGGAATACGCCCACATCCCATTCCTTCCTGATAAGGAGTTTTAAGGCTGCACAGCTCCCTCCTTAGACTGGGATATCCCCAGCAAGCCAGACTGCTAAAAGTCCAGTGCCTGCCCTTTGTTTTCTCTCTGAGGACTATACCCAGTATATTGCCTGTAGTTATATATTCCCCCACAGTTCTTTTTAAACAGGCATATTTATTCTTAATGCAAAAGCACCACAGAGACAATATTAAAACAATAAAAGCTCCTATTCATATTCTACAAAGCTCACCAAAGGTCACCCTCAGTTCTAGCCTAGGCCTCTGGTAGGTTTTAGTCCTTCAATACCCCACATCTGAGTTTTTTCCATAGTTATAAGTTCATCCATCTTGGATCTAAAACTCGAAGAAAAGCTGGTCAGATCACCCATTTCTTTATACAGATCAGGCTTTTGATCTTTGTCTTCTGTGACAAGTGATCAGCAGACAAAACCCTCTCTTCAGAGTATAGCTTTAAAGGACTGGGCTCTTGCACAACTGGAGTTAAATAATTTGCATTAATCTCTCTCCAAGTATTCCTCTGGAAATCCTCCTAACACCTATTGTTCCAAAAGCCCATGTTTATCTTACACATTTTCAGTAAAGTCAAAGAAATCTTCCTAACACCTATTGTTCCAAAAGCCCATGCTTATCCTGCACATTTTCAGTAAAGTCAAACTCTCAGGTCTCACATCCAGTGTTTTTTGTTTTTTTTTTTGTCATGGTATGCAGGGGTATGGAGTACTGGCACCTTTTTTGCTGCCCTCACTGCCCAATGGGGGTGGGGGGATCAGCAGAGGAAAGAAGAGTACCTGCACCTTTTCTTTTTTCTTTTTCTATTTTCTTCTAAGAAAGAAAGCACTGCTCACATCTGTCATATTTCCCGCTTCTAGAGAGGTTACATACAACTCTGGCCTACACAATAACAAATGAACTTAATATAGTGTCAATTTTATGCTCTATAAATCTAAGGTCTGTCAAGGACAGAAAATTTCCCTGTATGTCATGTAGGCAGAGTGGTTTGCCACTTATACATGCCATTCGAGGAAACTGTTGTTTTTTCTATTAGTAAACTGGAAGCTTATGTTTCGGTCTGTGGAATACAGTAATGATTGAGAGAAAATCAAACAAATAACAGAAGCTGTATCTGTACACACTAACTATGGAAACTGAGGCAACTTCCTTCCCATAAATGAAGAGAGAGAGAATGGAGAGGATTATCTCATCACAAAAGGGACATGCCAACCTTTCAAAAATATGAGCCTGTTTATTCTAGAGTTTGTAACTTCATCAGAATCAGATTGCTTTCTTTGCACGCTCACAGTTCTAGAGAATGTGAAGGCAAGTGATATAAAACGGAAGAAAACTGCTGATGTCGCAATTTGGATTCCTACTTGCTGTCACCTGGCTAAAGATACTTTTATGATTGTCTCCACCCATAAGTCAATATATTCTTCTGTTTTACTCTCTTCATCCTCCTTTCCTTCCTACTGCTAGAGTCAGTGGATTAATATGTGGAGAGCACTGCACAGAATATCTCACTCTGTCTTCTAGGATGTGGACACTCTGGCACTTACAGTGCATTTTAGTTGTATTCTGTTACTCAGTGCGGAATACCAAAGGGTAAGTAACCCAGCAGTGAGTCTATCTTAATATTGCTGTGTTGAATAATGATAAAGACAAATATGCATTCTGCCATTTTAAATGACAGACATTGTTCTTTTTAAAAAAATAATGCAAGAATTTCATTCTATTGAAATTGCTTAGTGTTAGCCACTGGCCATGACAAAGCTATGGGACATATCTGAATTGCTCCATGGCACATCTGGAGAGGAGGGGCTCCAATGAACCATGCACAAAATTAACAATCTCTTTTGGACTGCTTGTGAGTGTTAATCACCAGATATTTCCAAGATGCCTATCACCATGAAATCTAATTGCTTTAAAAGGCAATATTTTTCCAGTTTGGCCTTGTTCCTGGAGTCTGTGGCTGAGGACCTTTGTTTGCTCTGATTTGTCCATCTTCATTCTTCATCATTCTGGCTTAGCTGTAAGGCAGCATGCTCCAGAAAGCATCTTCCAGTTACCTCATGTGTTTCTTTACTGAAATAGGCTCAAACTAATGCCATTGTTTGTTCCAAAACTCTCCTGTTTTTCTGTGTGTCCTTGCTTAGATTTTGATGGCAGGCAATTTACTGCACATCCGTGATGCATCTGCTCAGGGAGAAATTCTCAACCCTGTTTCCTGACTGAATGAAGGGGCTTGGAGAAGGGATACTATGGAGATTGGATACATGGAGCAGAATCCTGTCTCGCACCAGCAGAGTGAAGACAGGGCTTTTGCTGCAGCCTTAGGATGTTTATAGTCCATTTCTGCTTGTTCCACATTCCCATGCCTATGCATGGGGTGTACAACCACTGGATACTTTAATTGGAGATGCAGCCTCCACCCCACCCCATCCCTGCTCTGCTCTATGACGGTGCCTGGATCCCAGCTTTCATTTTGGTCTATCTCTACAGTGCCTGTGCTTCATTATTTCTGTAGCAAGGTCTGCATGGTGCTTTGAAGACAAATGGAAGGACAAGTCATTGCCTGCAGGAGTTTTCAAAGTAATTTAGCGAAAGGGCTGCAAGCAGGTGTCACGGAGAACCCAGAAAAGCCTCTTGGATCCCCTCTGTTCACAGCCCACCAGGGATTCTGCTACGGCGGAGCTTTCTCCCATTCACCAGGGTCTCCACGCTACCTGTAGCCAGCTTCCCAAATCCAGGCCCAGAGAGTCCGATCCTTGCTCTGTCTGGTCTCCCTTGGGGGGGGGGTTCCTCCCCCTACGAGGGTCCCAGCCGTCCCAATCTGCAGTGACACTCAGCCAGTGGAGCAGTCAGAGGGTTTATTAGCAATCCACTTTGCACAGCAGCTAGGACAGTTGGCTCTCAGATCAACCAGGAGGGCAGATAGTAAACCCCCAGGACAAGCCCCGGAGGTCCTGCCCCTCCGACCTCCATCTTCCTTCCTCCCTCTCTCCCCTTTGTCCTCCTCTCTATCCAGCTGCCCTGCCCCTGGTCTAAACCGGCCACAACCTGTCACCCCCAGGGGGTCCAGGTACGGTCGCACTAAAGCCTCTTCCCCCCAGTGGTACCTATAGTTATCACACCCCTGTGTCCCATCACCAGAATACCATCACCAAAGAACAGGAACAGAAAAGAAGAACCACAATAACCCAAGAGGTTTTCTTACTTCATCACAGCAGGACCACCCCTGGCCTAGAAAAATTCTGGGGCTTGGGCACAGACATTCAGGGCTTGTGCACTTTAAGACCCGGGGCTCTGGTGCCGACATTTGGGGCTCCAGCCCAATAAGCCAGGCACCAGTAATGCTCCTGGCTGCAAGTGTTTTGGGGGAAGGTACAGGAAATACAAGCGCTCTAGGGATGAGCTGTGAGATACATTCTGGCAATGCACCTCAAAATGATAGCATTTTACACCTGTTTGCATGGCTGTAAATGACAATGCAATGTGCATGGTAACAGTGAATCAGCCACTTTATCTAAACCAAACTTTATCCAGTTATCCCTCACCCAGATCTCAATCCCAAACCATGAGTGGAGCATTTGTTCTAACCGCCTTCCCTCCCCGCCTCCATCAGTGGGAAGACAGAGCTGAATATCCTCCACACAATGAAGATTACTCACCCTATCTCTGACACAGCCCCATGACAATGAAAAAAGTGAAGACACGTTGGAGCCTTGTGGTACTTGTCTCAGAGGGCCTTGGGTCTGGCAGTAAACAAGCTAAAATGGTGTATGTGAAAAGAAAAGCCGTCTGTTCTCCTGGAGCTATCTCCAGGAGGTCAAAGACTCTGTGTTGCTCTTTGAATACGTGTTATTAAAACAATTGTTTATCTTAGTCCGTGTGGATTTCATTGAATATTTTCTTTGACAGGCTCAAGCAAACAGATCCAGCCCAGGGTTTTGGAGCCTGGGATCCTGGAACAGGTACTTACCTCTCTCCCTCTCTTTCTTGTATGGTTAATATCTCATGTACTAGTGCTGCCCAGAAAATATTATCCTGGTCCATTTTTTCTGTCCTTTAATCCCGCTGTGTTTCAGCTTACATCACCAGGTGTGATTTTAACAACAACTCAAGGCCGTTCTGTGACTGGACCCAGCCATGTAAAGTGAACCAAGGAGTCTGGATAAGAACGAAACATGCCACTCCAACCACTGGAACGGGTCCATCTGGAGACTACCCCACTGGAAGTAGGAGTTCATTTAGAACCCCACTGATTTCCCTGGGGATGTGACATCTGCTGGGTTTTTCTTTCCTTCCTTAAAAAATGAGGTTCATTAAGTGTTTAAAATTGTTCCTTCTGCCACTAATTTGCTTTCCTACTGAGCCCTGACTTTGCTAAGTGCATGACTCTTTCATCTTGTCAGTCACGTTCAACTTAATCTGATTTACCCCATAGCAAGATGGAAGTTCCTGCAGCAAAGCCGTAAAATGCTAGGTAGCTGATGCTGTGGTAAACATCAAGGACAGCACAGACTTCAGCATGTGTGATCATTAGTCCAGGGAGCGTTGGCAGCCAGATTATACTGACATAAATTAAAGCCAATAAAAGTAACGACTCTGGAGCCAACATGGACATTACACAATAGTATGTAATATTTAGACTGGCACAGGATATTACAAAGATTTCAAAGACTGAATTGCTAACACTATATTTGAGAAGCTGGTTGTAGGCTATGTAGGATCAGAAAAGTAAGTTTGAAAGTAGTTACATCACCAGGGGACGACTGCTGGGGATCACTGCCTAGCCATTTATCATATGCAGGGTTGTTGTAGCCATGTTAGTGCATTTATATCACCACTATGCTATCTGAGGATGTAAAAGGAATTCAGTCTGCCAGATCTTAACTATAGCCATATTTCCCAGTGTTATTCCCTCCTCAGATGTCACAAGCTAAACAGCATCAAGCCGAGTTAGTACTCGGACTAGAACGGACCCTGTTGGAAATTATCTGTCAGAATGATTTTCTAATGAATTTTGCAGTTTTTCTGAAGAAATTTGTAGTTTCAGACAAATTTTGTTTTGATTTTGCAGAAATTTTTAAATTTTGCCAGGAAAATTGAAATATTTTATTTTGGGTCAATTCATCCTGAATCAGAAGATTTGTTTTTTGAACTGTCTCAAAATGTTTCATTTCAAATGGGTTTAAAAAAGACCCCTCAGCTGTTTCCCTATAGTGCACTGTCTTATGGGAACTGTAGTTCCATCCCCTATTCTCTCCTATGGGTCAGGCTCCTGCATAACTACATCTTTCAAGTTCCAAAGGGGTAGTCATGTTAGTCTAGTTGGTGATGTCTACACTTACACTTTAAATTAAATTAATGATAGTTAATTTGATTTAAAGCATTGCATGGCTACACTTGCTTTCCTTATTTCAAAATAAGGACTTCCTGCAGTTCAAAATAAGGACAGATCATTTCAAAATGATAAAACTTTGCTTAAAAATTAAATGACAGTTAAATCTAACTTATTAGTTTGAAATAATGCAGTATAGCCACATTATTTCAATTTACCAGTAACTGTTATTTTAAGCGAGGTTTTACCTTCTTCCTCCCAGGGCTCATGGCACCGTGGGAGGAGGTGCCTGGGGCAGGCAGCCCCAAAGGCACACCCTGAACCTGGCCCAGGGCAATCAGGTCCCAGTCCTCAGGTTGGGTGGGGGCTGGTGACCCCTGTGCCCACCTCTGGGTGCGCTGGCAGGGCAGGGGAGAAGGTATCTCCCCACCCGACTCTGGGTGTGCTTGCCAAGTGGGGAAGAAGGCGGCATACCCCCACCCGGCTCTGGGAGTGCTGACCGGGCAGGGTAGAAGGCACCCCCCTGCCTGGCTCCCTGCACGCTGACTGGGTGCAGAGGAGAAGGCACCCCCGGCTGAAATCCCTATTTGTAATGTAATATTGGTCTGTGCAGTTAATAGTGCCCAAGACCCACTCTTGAAGTGGGTAACTCTTCAATTTTAAATTACACCTGAGAAAACACAAGGATTTAGCAATTGTCTTGTTCTTTTTGTCCTTCAGATGGCCATTTCATTTACCAAGAGGCCAGTAACCTCATCCCGTTCGACACTAACAGGATTGAGAGTCCTGAAATTGTGGTTTCTGGAGATATATGCATAGACTTCTGGTATCATATGTTTGGGTCAGAAGACCTGAATGAGCTGAAAGTGATTGTTCAGAATGAGGGAGTGGAATCTCAGAGGTGGAGTCGGAAGGGAAACCAGGGTTCTTCTTGGATCTATGGGTTCACCACCGTTTCTTTTCTGACTGAGAAGAGAGTAAAGGTAATTACACCGAGAACTTGCTATTTTGTACAGAAAGAGAAGGCAGCCAAGTTTTGCCCTGCCGTTTCTAGTTTTAAGAGACTGTGGCAAAAATCAAGGAAATCTTGGTTACAGCTAACAATTCAAAGATCTTAAACAGAGTGTAGTTGCATTGCATTTACAGTAATTACAGTGCTTTTGGCCCCTCTGATTACCACTACTTCATACCATGTTAAATGTATGGCTGAGAAGAACTGAGAACTACTTGGGCACTGTATATGCAGAATGATGGGGTCAGTATACATATGAAATGATGGGGTTGAAATCTGTTGTTACAGCTCAAGAAAGATCTTGAATTCACTGTGGATAGTTGTCTAAAAACATCCCATTCTATGTGCAGATGCAGTCAAAAGAACTAAAAGCATGTTAGGAAACATTAGGAAAGTGATAGAGGGGGAAAAAAAACCCAGAAAATATAATTCCTCTATATAAACCCATGGGATGACCATATCCTGCATACAATATGTAATCTGATTGCCCCATCTCAAAAAAGATATGTTGCAATTGCAAAAGGTAAAGACAAGGGTAACCAAAATGGGTACGGGTATGGAACAACTTCCATATGGGGAGAGATTAAAAAGAGTTCGACTTTTCATCTTGGAAAAGAGATAATGGAGCAGGGAGGCATGATATGAAAGAAGCCTATAAAATCTTGATGGCTGTGGAGAGAGTGAATAAGGAATATTATTGACTCCTTCACATAACGCAAAAATTAGAAGTAACCTAATGAAATGATTAGGCAGCAGGTTTAAAACAACCAAAAGGAAATGTTTTTCATGTCATGCACTATCAGCAGGTGGAACACTTTGCCAGGAGACGTTGTGAAGGCCGAAACTATAATAGGACTAAGAAAAGAACTAGCTAAGTTAAGGGAAAATAGGTGCATCAATGGTTATTAGCCAGGATGGGCAGGGATGCAAACTCATACGCTGAGTGTCCCTAGCTTCTGTTTGCCAGAAGCTGGGAGTAGAAAACAGGGAATAGATCATTTGGTGATTGCCCTGTTCTGTTCATTCCCTCTCAAAACACCTGGCATTGGACACTTTTGGAAGACAGGATACTGTGCTAGATGGACCACTAATCTGACCCACTCTGGTCATTCTCATGTTCTTAATTAGGTGTAAATACAGTGTCGATAATGAACCTGGATTCTAAAATGACATGCCCCGGGTAGGAAAGTAACAACATGATAATGACTGATTTATCCTTGTTAGCCTTTCGTCATATACCTTAGGAGTAACTGTCAAAAAGCATAAGCACAGTGTAGTTGCATCACATCTGGATGTTGGTTACAGGGTAATTAAGGCCACTGTATTATGAAGTGTAACTGAAATCTTCTGTGTACAAAAGCTATTGTGGGAACGGGAAGGAGTTCGGAACAATTCATTTCAGCATAGTCCTACCCTTGGAATTCCAGTGTTGCTGTATCAGTAACTGGTTAAAATATGTAGCAGATAATTGAAATCTGAGCAAAATGTTTATCTCAAATGTTTTGCAACTTGCTGCCTTTCAAGACACTGTTAATCATACAGTTCTGCTATAGCACCATGGAAACTTCATTAGACTGATTCTTATATGCATTATACATACATCATCTTAACCTTGAGTTGTCAGCTTGGGACCGGAAACTATCTTTTGTCATGGTTTGGAACAGCACCTAGCACAATGTGGCCCTGGGCTATAACTGCACCCTGTAGGCGCTACTGCAAATAATTAACACATAAT
Source organism: Podocnemis expansa (assembly GCA_007922195.1). Classification (NCBI taxonomy): domain Eukaryota; kingdom Metazoa; phylum Chordata; order Testudines; family Podocnemididae; genus Podocnemis; species Podocnemis expansa. The sequence continues at coordinate 25,000 of ML682073.1, read as the reverse complement.
AATCATTGCTTTCTCAGGCCCATGATGCAGAAGCTGCTGCCATCTTGGCAAGCAGTTTATTTTAGTTTTCTCATTCTTTATGTTGGTGCACCTTCATGCTGGGTTCCTTGCAGAATGCAGATTGTAGACAATGCATTGGAAACATTTGGGTCTCATTACGGTGGGATGGATCCACCCTGTCTTCTCATGCTGATATTCAGTGTCTCCTCACAATTTATCCCCCATGCTAGTTTTTCCCAATTACAAATATTTCTTCACTGTGCTTCATTTTCCACTAAATTTACCATTTCTTCAAATAGAGCTACTCGTACTTTACACCTGTACAACTAAGAAAACAATCAATCCCAGTAAACTTCACTGTTGGGTTTAGATAGACAATTTGTAAGTATCTTTCTCTCTCCCTCAAGTTGCCATACATTTGAGGTGAGACACTTTCCTAAATGTGGCTTGTGTTATTGTGAGTCAAGTTTCAAATCTGGCCTCTGACTTAGGTAGCATCTTAGAGAAGACTAATAATCAATAATCGGTATCACTTATCACCAGGCAAAATGAAATGGTCTCCTCCAGTCCCTGCTTTAATACATAACATTATTCCAAGGAAAGACAGGGTAACCCCAATTCTCACTAGACATGAAACATTTAAAAGCAGAGTGGAAAAAGCACTTGGAAAAATAAAGTAAAAGGAAAATACAATAAAGGGACGCGTCCTGCATTAGCTGTGAGGCTGCCTTTTTGCATATCGCAAACATGTCTGATTCTGTGATTCGCTTTGCATCCTGTCCAGGTTATTTTTGAGGCTGTTCGAGGATTAACAGAATATGGGGACACAGCTTTGGACAATGTGGGTGTCAGGAATGGGGCCTGTGGTAAGTCTATCCCTGTGTCTCAGTGCAATCCCATCTCCTTTTCCATTTCAGCTGATTACTATGCCACAGTCCAGTAAAGAATAAAGACTCCCAACGGTGCTGGATTTAGGCACAAGCCAAGTGAACCTGGCTGAGGGCCTCACATTATGAGGGGCCGCTAAATATGCCCGAGATAACTAAAAAGATTTTTCCATAAGGTATTTGATAGAGCAATAAGGCTTTAGGGCCTCGGCATATCTAAATCTGGCCCTGACTCCCAAAGGTCCAAACCTCATACAAAGGAAGCAAAAAAATTCACAGTGAAGCTCATCTAAATTTACTGGGCTTCCCTGAAGCTTCCACCCAAAACCTCCATGAGCATCCCAGACTTTTTCCACATGAACTGTAAGGTTGCCAGAAAATCATTCCACATTCATGAAATTCAGCAAATCTAGACTTGAAATAAAACTTCAAGGCAGCTAAATGTCACCTGTTCTGGGGTTTCACAGAGCTCTCTTACTCAGCACACAACAGTGAGTAAGAAAGAGCAAGAACTTGTCTTCTTACAGGCGCTCTGTGAAACACACTGCATTATCAAATGTTACACAGAGAAATCCATAAAAAGGAAATACAGCCCAAACCCTCAAATCTCAATAGCATGGTCTTTGGGGGCATCTGATTCTGAATTGGAATCGGAAGCTGGTCTAGATCTCTGTAATCTATGAAAACAAAACCCCAGATCTGAATACACGTAAACTTCAGAATAGTGCTGTCCTGCAAAGTGTTTGGTGTTACCTCCCCATTTGGTATCATCTGCAAATTTCATGAGTGTGCACTCCACTCCATTGTCCAAGTCACCAATGAACATATTGAATAGAACCAGGTGCAGGACTAAGCCCTGCAGGACCACATTAGTTAGACTTTCCGAGTATGAGGGTGAACTATGGATCACTACAGTCTATTAACAACTGTGCACCCCACCTGATAGCAACCTCATCTAAAAACTGTACGTATGTAAGCCAAACTTTGAAAATATGTAACACTGTACATCTCACTGATGAACATTATTATTACTATAGAAATATATGTGAAGAAGTAGCTCTAGGTCTTAATGGGACCTGCTTCTCTCCTGTCTGTAAGATACTTCTTGTACAATGACGACACAAAAACTCAGATTTACAGCAGCATAAAACTGCACAGCAGTTGAGGAATTAAACTCTGGGCCTCGAAATCCTCAGAATGAATAGTTTTCTTTGAAAACCCAGTGAGTAGTGTTTTAATAATTTTGAGGCTCATTGTCCTGGGCCAGAAAGAATCACTTTCTGGTTTTCTCAGATTGTGCAGCACATGATTCAGCCACAGGATGGAGCACAAATGAAACCTCAAGAGTTAGAAGAAAAGCACTATCCCCAGGGTGTTCAGTTTTATAGCTGCTAATAAGAGCAAGGGTTATGCTAATCAGTAACACTGGTGAAAATTTTTTTCTCAAAACACATTTTGATAGAAAACATCTATTTGATGAAATGGAATTTCTTATGGGGAAAATCATTTTCACTTAATGTTTTTAATATGAAAAACTGAATTCCCCACCCAACTATATTAATCAGGGAGTTTCTTGATTTTTTATTTATAGAATTTTTTTTCACTTTACATCTTTAGGGACAAAATTTTTAGGCCCAGGGTCTCCTCTTCTTTCTGCACCAGCAGAACAAAGTCATGCTAAAACTATCTTTGAGGGATCCACTGGTGGCGTAGTCAGTATAATGTTCACCACTGACCCCTTCCATGCTGAACCTGGTACACCGGGCATTATAGAAGAAGAAGGTGTGGCCAGGTTCATCGGCCCCTTTTTGGGGACGTTGGGGATTGTTGGCAGCAAGCACAAAATTACAGCAGCCTAAACCTGATCTAATGTATGTAAGGGTACCTATTGGTGCTCTGAGGAAGCATAAAGGAGAGCAAGAGGTATTCATTCAGAAATGTGTGCATCACATCCACACTTAATTAAAGAAGTATAAATTCAGTAGGAGGGTTTGGGCATGGTTCTGTCTTGCTGCATTACCTCCGCAATTATAGAGCTTTACATGCCAATGTAAGAAGTTCATCAACGGTATAAGTTTAACGTTGGCTACCTGCTCATTTTGGCACTAGTGGCTCATCTCACACAAACACAACACACTATAACGTCCCTCATGGGAGAAGTCCAACCGCAAGATGCTAGATTGTGTAGAAGGCAGAAAGACAAATGCATTCACAGAGCTTGTTATGACACCTTGCATGGTGCCTTTGCTTCTTCTGTCTGGCACTAGGCAGTTCTTTCAGCTCCCACTTCCATACAAACTAAATATTATTTTGGAAAAATAAAGAAAGTCTCTGCCTGGAAATGTGTAACATTGTCAGTTTTAGCATGTTGACATTACTTTGTTCCTATTGTGCTGCATCTGTTGCCACACCAGCACTGTCAGCACTTACTGATGGGGTGACCTTCACAGCTCTAGCAGATGAAATAGAGGAAGTCACACAAATACATTTCCAGCAAGAGAGGTACTGGCCCTGACAGACACGGTCACTATTACGCGGTTGCAGTCAGAGAAGCTTCTCTAAAAACTCAAGAGGCTTGATTTACCTTTTACATACAACAGTTCTAGAGTGGGGCAGTTCCACTGACTCTGGGAGAGATATTCCTAATTTGCCTTGGTTTAGGGAGAGAAGAATGAAGCACTGTTTTTTGGTGAATAGCTATACTGATGGTTTGGTAGTTATAATTCTTTGTCTTGGGTGACCTTTCTTTAGAGATGGAGCCATCATCTACTCCCCCAGAACCATCAACTACAACAACAAAAGCTCCGGTGATAACAGGTAATCATTAGTCCTATATGCTTACTGGCCAATAGACAGCAAGATGAATTCTGGCTTTATTCCTAGTTCTGCAGCTGATTTGGTTTACTTAATGTCTCTGTACTTCAGCTCCCCAACTGTCAACTGGGGAGAAAAATATTTCCCTACTGCACAAGCATCTCTTAGGACTTGCTTTATTAATGTTGTCAAGCATTTTGAGACCTTTCAGTGAAAGGTGCTGTGGAAGTGGAGGGCATGATCTTTGGATGGATCAGGAGTAGTCCAGATTCAAAGGTGATCAGATGTGTCAGCTGAACACGCTTGAGGTGTTACTGGAACCGTATTCTATTCTTCATCTGCAGAAGCAACTTGCATTGTGCATGGTGACCCCCACTATTACACTTTTGACAAGCAGCCTCACACATTCATGGGAAATTGCACCTACACTCTGTCTAAACTCTGTGATGGGAACAGCACGCTGACTTACTTCAATGTGGAAGCAACAAACGAACACAGAGGAGGCAACACACGTGTGTCCTATGTCCAATATGTGGATGTTTATGTTTACAACTACAGGATAACTCTGGGGAAAAACCGAGTTGTGAAGGTAAGAACAGGGATCTAAAATGAAAGTTATGATCTCTTCATTTTACCTACTGACTAATTTTTACCTTCTTATCCTGAATGCAGAATTGTGTTCATGGTACAAATCACAAGGAAACATAATAAAAGAAAAGTACCACTAACCTTTCCTGGACGTGCCCCCCTCAAACATACCATTTACCGTATGTATTCATTGCATGGTAGTCAGAAACCTCTGGATTTGGATGGCATAAAGGCCTAGAGGGAGAATTATAAGTACAAATTAAAAAACTGTTTAAAGACGCTGGATGCAATTTTGTGCTGTGCTTCTCTTTAGGCCTCAGCACAGAACTCATGGTCTGGGCGTGCGAGCCATGGTAGCTTTAAGCCATGTTGTACAGTCCTGGTCTGTTCCAAGGGTTGGAGACAGTGTTTAATGGGGTCTGGAGAAAGGGCGGGGTGGGGAGTTCTATCATAATTTGAGCCAAAATAAATTGTCACACACTTGGTAAGACAGTGCTTAAAGTGAGTCTCTCAGTGACACCCCTGCCCCGAATCATGTTGTTATTTGCCATGTCTGTGACCCTGCCCACTTTAAGCATTGGCTAGAGAGCATCCCAGCATAACTTAGCCTGGGTGGGAGGGAAAGGGAAGCTGTCTTATTTAGAACAAACAATGAAACCTCTGAAGACTAACGAATTTATTTATCACAGGAGCTTTCGTGGGAGAAAATCCCACTTTGTCAGATGCTTTGAAGAAGTGATGAAGTGGGATATTCTCTCAGGAAAGCTCATGTGATAAATTTGTTATTCTTTAAAAATGCCACAGGACTCCTGGTTTGTTTTACTGAACTAGACTAACACGGGTACCCCTTTGAAACTTGTCCTAATTAAACAGCTTTGTGGACATCAGTGCTGATGCTGTATCTCATCCCGTCCACCCTCACGCTGGCACAGCCCTGTAAGCCCGGGCTTCCAAGGGGTACTAGAAGAAGGATAGCAGCATTACAGCTGTATAGACAGACCCTATGCATAGGGACTCCCCCCCGCCCAGAGATGGGGATTTAGGACTTGGGAATGGGGAGAACTTTCCACTGGCACATCATCCCTTCGAGTAAGAACATTTTTGCAAGTTTCTTCTGCTCCAGCATGCTCTGTGCCATTCAGGCTCAGCCACTTCCATGGCCTGGCCCTCCCACCAGGTCACCACACCTCCAAACAAACGGTGCGCCTGCCCATCATGGGCTGCTCTTCAGCTCCTCTTCCGGGCTCAGTTCTTAGCCCTTCTGGGTTACTGTTTTCAGAGGCCCCTACACCGGGGCCTGGCAGCGTTCTCCTTTGCTGTCTTAGCTGAAATTTGCTTCCCAGGCCTTTCTCCTTGGAGGCCCTTCTTCCTCGCTACTTCCCCCTGCCTTCCCGCCAGGGCTCTCTGCCTGCTTCTCTCCGGCCCCTCGTTGCTGCTTCATGTCTTTCCTCAGGCCTTTCCATGGGAGCCTTCGGTTCCCACCTCCAGAGAAACCCGGACATGGGGCCGGGCAGTCTGCGTACTAGGGAGGCAAGCAGGGCTCGGTCCACTCGCCCCTTCCTCAGCCTATGTGCTTTACTGTTTAAAATGGTGGCTCACTGGGAAATGAGAGTGGAGCCAGCAGTGCCGAGCCAGCAGTGGGCCCCGCTTTTCCCCCACAGAGCCATTGGAGGATCCCGTATCCGCAGGCCGAGCCACTGACAGACGCCATGTCTCTGGGCCCCGTTCCGTCCCCACCCCACACTGAAAGACCTCATTTCTCCAGGCCCCACTTCTCTCCCACCCGTCCCCTGTGAGCCACTGCAGACCCCACGTCTCCGGTCCCAGTCCTGTATCCCCCTCGCTCCCCCGGTCACTGACACACCTCACACTCTGGGGAGCCCCACTTGCCCCTTCCCCCCAAGCCACTGACAGGCCCCATGTCTCCAGCCCCCGCTTCCCCCCATCCTGCGAGTCACTGACAGACCCCACGTCTCCGGGCCCAGTCCTGTATCCGTCCCCCTATCCATTGACAGACCGCATATTCTGGGGAGACCTGCTTTCCCCTTCCACACATTTCACTGATAGGCACCATTTCTCTGGGCCCAGCCTCACTTTTCCCTACTAAGGCATTGATAGACCTCATGCCTCCAGGACCAACCCCACTTTCTCCTTCCCTCCAAGCCACTGACAGACCCCACATCTTTGGGCCCCTCCCCACTTTCACTGTCAAGGCATCAATGGATCCACATCCCTGGGCCCAGCCCCACTTTCACCTGCCAAATTCAGCCCCATACTCCTGGGTTCAGCCCCACTTCCACCTCTGAACCAGCCACCAGCCCTGCATCCCCAAGACTGGCTCTGCTTTCCCCCTGCCAAGCCACCGATAGGCCTCATGTCCAGGGCCATAACGCTCTGTTTTGCTGCCTGGCATGTGGTCCGATCAGACGTGCCCCTTCCCATTAGCAGCACTTAGATCCGGCGCCACAAAGCTGCCCCTTTAATAGTGTGGCTCCACTGAGCCGCTCGGGGCCGCCCGGGGCTTTGCCCCCTTGGCCCCGCCATAGTTACGGCCCTGCTCATGTCTATGGATCCAGCACCTCTTTCCCATGCCAAGCCATCAACGGACCCTGCATCCACAGTTCCCCTTCTCTCGCTGAGCCAGTCATGACCCCCATGTCCCTTTACCTGGCCCCCCTTTACCCCACCCCTCCAACCTAGCGTCAGGTCCTGCCTTCACCCTATTCACCCCAGCCCATGGAAGATGCCTGGGTCTCCGTAACCCTGAAGTTCCCCAAAGACAGAGTCCCCCATCCTTCTCCACCACAGGCCACCTCCATCCTGTCCCAAGGCATACACTCAACAGGGTCCAAACCAAGAATGGCCCCCATATGGAGAGGAACCCAGACAGAAGTGTGAAATAAGGGCTGGAGAGCAGGAGCTGAAAAAAACTTGAGACTTTTAATGCTCAGTGAAGACTTACAGAGTTCCCAGAATGGCTCCCTCTTAAAAGGGACAATCCTGGGAAAACTTGGGCAGATGGCAGCCCATCTACTCATGTCTGGTAGCAGGGCTGGCCCACCCATATAGGTGAACTAGGCAATCACCTAGTGCGCCAGGCTTTAAAGGGCACCAAATTAGATGGAAGTGAATTTTTTTCTCTATTTAAAAAATATATTAATATGTTATCTTTTACAAGCAAAAGTATTGCCCTCTGGTGGGGGTGCAAAAGTCATAGTTCTCCTAGGGCACCAAAAAGTGTTGGGGTGGCCCTGTCTTGTTGTTCCCCCCTGACTAGTGTTGGTCAGGCTGACACCTCACCCTGATAATCCTGGCCCCTCAGGCGGGGAGGCAGCTAGTTATGGTACAGGTGGGGCTGCCTCATTTCTCCTTAAAGATGACTTCTACATTGCGCTGCCTCATTTCCCCTTACAGGGGATGTCTACATTGCAATGAAAATCCTGCAGCACTGGGTCTGAGCCTGAGTCAGCTGACTTGGCCTGCGAGGCTAAAAGCAGAAGTGTAGATGTTCCCACTCAAACATAGGACACTCTCCCAGGCCCTCAGAGGCTGGGCTGTACCTCAAGCCTGAACATCTAAACTGTCATTTTCTAGCCCCACAGCCTTAGACCCGTGAGCCAGAGCTGGTTGATCCAGGCCAGCTGTTGTGCTGTGGGTCTTTAATACTGCAGCATCGATATAGCCAGGTATCCTGTGGCTGGATCCTTTACACCATTCCAAAGTCTTTACCCAGCGTAACCAGCCAGTCCAGGATGAAGATCTCACCGGTTATAAATTTGACACAGAACTTGCAACAAACAAATAGGTCATATCACTTCATTAAATAGCTTGTTATGAGAAAATAATGCAATAATATCTGTGACAAAAGAACAAAGCTTTATATCCACATTGAGACCCTTCCAGTCTTGTATTAGAGATGCAAATGAGTATTGCTACACATACTTCTCCAGCTGTTTCTCTTCTTGGGCTTTTCTCCTTACTTTCTTTACTGATTTCATTTATGTTGATGATGTTGATGTTTGGATAATGTAAAATTAATTTAAGATGACTTTTAATGCTTACCTGTAGATCTTTTTTTTTTGATTAGGAGCTGAACCAAGCAGAATTTAAACATGAGCCTATAATTAATGTTTGCACAATCCTTTGAGGGTACAGGTACACTGCAATTAAGCACCTGCAGTTGGCCCACATCAGTTGACTTGGGGCCACAGGGCTCAGGCTGTGGGGCTGTAAAATTGTGGTGTAGATGTTTGGGCTTGGGTTACTGGACCTTTCCCCTTCAAGGGGTCCCAGTGCCTGGGCTTCTGCCTGAGCCCAAATGTCTACAACACAGGTTTTCAGGCTGGTAGCTCAAGTACCCCAAGCCTGAATCAGCTGAGATGGGCCAGTCCTGAGTGTTTATTTGCAAGGTGGACTTACTTAACTGTACAAAATGTTGCATAAGTGTTACAGTAAAGGAGCACAGCATAAATATCTACTGTAGTCAGATAATATTGATAGTTTTTATGTACTCGTAAATGTCTCTTCTCTCACATAAGCAGATTTTGAGCTTCCAAATGAGTGTGAGTGTTGAATTTGGAGCTACAACTTTGGAGGCTGCATAAAAGACATGGGTCTTTAAAGATAAGTAATGAGCCTTTTTGTTTCTTGTGTGTCAAGGTGAATGGAGTCATCCAGATACTTCCTGTGGTACTGGGATCAGATGTCAGTATTTCCCTCAGTGGACAGTACATCATGGTTACCACGACCTTTGGGCTGAGAGTTAAATTCAATGGAGTTCACCGAGCTGAAGTGATTCTTCCCAGTGTATACATGTCTAAAGTCTGTGGAATGTGCGGAAACTACAATGGGAACAAAACCGATGACTTTCTTAACCCAGATGGAGAGATGGAAGCAAATTCAGTCAGCTTGGGCAACAGCTGGCAGGTTTACAATGACTCCAGGTAGGACTCCAAATGCCAAGCTAGCCCTTAGCAGAGTGATATGTAGTAAGTGGGCACTTTAAGTGCTTATTTACTGTGATACTAAAATGTCCAGATTTGCTGGATGAAAAATAATCATATCAGTGCTCATGTAGTTCATGCCTTTGTAACATTTCACAGCTGTTTTGATTGGGACACAGAAAGAGTGAACTGGAGCAAAAATATCACAGAGGCATGAACTGGGCCTTAAAGATTATTATTATTATTATTTAGAGACATGTAACTTGAAAATATTTTTGCCTTTTATGTTCCCTTTCTGGGTGTCCTTCATGTGCAAAATCTGAATGTTATCAAATCAAAATGGATTCTGACAAAATCACGGAAAGACACTAGGGCTACACCTATATAGAATTCCAAGTGTATTGTGTCCCCATTCTTTTCACACCCAAAATCAGCAGAAATTTTTTTGGTCAAAAATATTTTGTGCTTGAAAAGGGACAAGCCCTGAACTTCACTAAATAAGTTATGCAAAACTTTGTGTGCTTTAGTGCATGCAAACTTACTTAGTGAATTTCTCTGCATGGTTTTTTTCTCCTAGCTGTTTCCCAGATCTTGGCCATACCCCATACTGCTCAGATGATGAAAAACAGTTGATCCAAAGCAACAAGTACTGTGGGCTGATCACAGATCCAAGTGGCCCATTCCAGCAGTGCCACTCTGTAGTTGATCCATTGGTTTATTTTGAAGACTGCCTGTATGATCTGTGTGAACTTAATTTGAACAACGGAGTCCTGTGCGATAACCTACAATCATATGCCGATATGTGCCAAGCTGCAAGCACCCAAGTGGGAACATGGAGAAATGAAACATTCTGTCGTACGTACCAAAACTGAATTTAGATAACTGGGGTGGACAAGGGGGACTTGGTAGCACTGCCTGCTATTAAACCTGCCTGACTTTTCCCACTGTAAGACCCTGTTTTCTATCGCTTATAACTTTGCCAGACTTTAACCATTTGGGCAGAAATTTTCCATGCAGGGTGTCTGCTTCACATTGAATTTTCTTGGAAACAACTGCAGTCAAAATGGTTCCTCCATTTCTAAGAATGAAGCTAGAGGGAAAAATGTATTTTTTGTTACATTAAAATATTTTAAAGACTTCTTCTTTGAAATGTTCTAGCACCCCAGTCCTTTGGAATGGGGAAGCTGAAATGTAGCAGGCATGGCCTTTGTGTCAGAGATGTACTATTTGCTCCCTGTGAAAATGTGCCCAAGTACAGCCGAGTCAGAAAGCCTTTGAAACATGCTCTGTAGAGACTTGTTAGATCCTGGCAGCTAAACTCTCTGATGATTCTGTCCTCACTGGCCTGCTGCAGCCCTCAGAATGCCCACTGCTGCCCAGGCAGAGAGAAAGTGGGCATGCCCAGCCCTTGTAAGAGCAGCTAAGCAGGGTCCTGCCCAGAAATCACAGGGGATCTGGACTTTCCCTATAATGGCTGCTCTGAGCCAGGATTGAGACAGGTACCAGGACAGAAATCAAGGAGCCATTCTTTACCATGCTCTCAGTGCTCTTCAAATCAAATCAAATCAAATCAAATCATAGGGTTGGAAGGGACCTCGTGAGATCATCAAGTCCAACCCCCTGGGAGTTGAACCCAGGATCTTCTGCATGTTAAGCAGAGGTGTTAGCCACCTTGCCTCCTTCAGTTTGGCCCAGACAGCACAGAGGAGGGAGATGCCTGGCTCAAATGCAAAACAGACACTGGGTCCTTCGTGGGAAAGGTGTAGATTGAGACCAAGATGAGGTGCTGAGGGGGGGAACTAGTATTGGCTAGGGAAGGAGCCTGGGACGAGGAATGAGGAGAAATTGGGATTTGGGGGTGGGGAAGAAAGAGAAGTGGGAGAGCAATGGATTGGAGAGGACATGGCAGCAGGAGCTAGACATTGGCGTACTGAACAGAAGAGTCCCACTAGAAGAGTCCCACTATAGCACACTCCCTACTCCAGCCTGGAATAGAATCCAAGATCCAAGTCTCACCTTCGCTGTCAGCAAGTATCTGTGAACCACCCTGGGAAAGAGTATGTTTCCTCCACTACTAGTGCTGTTCCTGCATGGGCAATGAATAAGACAGAGATCCTCGGGGGAAAAAGAATATGATCATGTAACTAAAGTCTGTACTATAATGTATGCACACAGGGAGGATTCTGGCATTTCTTAACATTTGATTGCTTGATTTTCTAATCTTAATAAAGCTCTCTTAAAGTATTTGGTGTGTGGAGGTATGTAGGTAAGGGAGGTAGAAGTGTCATATCCATATATAACCAAAGATAAACTGAGAATCCATTTTTGCTCTTGATTTTTTTCTTTTACTGACATTAATCAGGAGTTTGGGAATGAATAAAAATACAAACTAAGAGATTAAAAGGAATAATACATAGAAAAATCACATTGATATAGTTCTGGCACTAAAAGTTCTATCTGTTGAATAGTCAAGAACACCAATTTGTTTTTGTTTTTTTTCTTTAACTCAATTATAGTCAATGCAAGTTTTCCTGTAATGCAGGAAATATTCTACAGGTTAGGCAGTTCTGTTAGAATAAAAATCAACTCAATTTTTTTGTATTTGAACCACTATACTTGCCCAAGGTGCAAAATATATTATTGCACGTAAGTCATTAAAAGGATTAATGTGGATGATGCTTTTTCAATTTACAGCACTGACCTGTCCAGCAAACAGTCACTACGAATCATGCACTGCGGCCTGCCCTGCTACCTGTGTCAACCCAATGGCTCCTTCCAGCTGCAGCCTGCCGTGCGTTGAAGGATGTGTGTGTGACAGTGGCTATGTTCTCTACAACGATGGCTGCGTCCCCACAACACAGTGCGGGTGTTGGCACAATGGCAAACACTACCCTGTTGGCTCTGAATTCTGGACAGACGACACTTGCTCCTCTAAATGCACGTGTCCCTCTCGGGGAGGCAAAGTAACATGCTCCAGTGCATCCTGCCCAGCTGAGCATTACTGCGGGGTTCAGAACGGAGAGCCTGGCTGCTACGCTGAGACTTACGGGATCTGCCGAGTCCACAATGACCCTCATTACAACACGTTTGACAGAGAGACTCACCACTTCATGGGGAAATGCACTTACACACTGGCCAAAGTGTGTGCCAACTCCAGCTCTCTGCCGTATTTCAACGTAGAAGCCAAGAATGAGCATCGAGGGAACACTGCAGTTTCATATGTGCAAAAAGTCCTCATTGAGGTTTATGGGCAACACATAGAAATAATTAAGGCGACACCAACTCGTGTGCTGGTGAGTTTTCTGCCTCCATTACCTTTTGGATTCACAGGTGAATTACTGCCTTGACAGAATTCAACAAACATGGAATTTTCTACTTTCATGTTAAGCAGCAATGCAGCTATGCCACAGTAGCACATCTGGTGAAGATGCTGTATGTCTGCAGGAGAGCACTGTCCCATTGCCGCAAGAGACAGAAGCTATGTTGGTGGGAGGGTGTCTCTTACTGACAACACCAGTGTAGATAGCACTGTAACTTGCAAACACTATCCTTTTGGCTCTGTGTTCTGGACCAATGACACCTGCTCCTCTAAATGAACGTCTCTCTCAGATGGGCAAAATAACATGCTCCAACGCAGCCTGCCCAGCTGATCGTTACTGCAGGATTCAAAAAAGAGTGCAGGTGTGGTCAATTGACAATTGCTGTAACTTGTGTCACGGGCAGCTGACAGTTACTGTAACTCGCATTGCTCAGGGAGGTGTCTTTTTCACAGCCCTGAGCTATGTAAATTAATTGACTTTAGTAGTAGCATAGGTTTGCCTTAACAATACAATGGATCACATAAAGCCAGGCACGCACAGGAGCTTTTAATATCCACTAGCTGGAACTAATGATCTGGTAGCTAATGTAATAGACAGCTAATGTAGCTGGACTTACATTCACAGGAGGATAAGGGTGAAAACAGTCCCTTCGAGATGGAGTTCAGAGACAGACAGGAGCAATGCAGCACACATTGCTGGTAGTATGGCTATGTAAGAAAATCTCCTTTCTCCAGGATCTATAGGTCATGATTCTGGAAGGAGGGAATGAAGAGTATGCCTGCAAAAATACATTCACAAGTTGCTTCCAGACAAAGCCCTGGATTTGTGTATACAATATGCATAATTAGAAATACCATTCCAGTTCCTCATCTGGTGCAAACCAGCCTGATTCCATTGGCTCTACTAAATTACACTAGCTAAGCGACTGGCCCCATTAATTACATGTGTGGTCTTACAACTATTTAATTTACAAGTGCAAATGTCAGATGTGTTTGTAGCATTCTCTCTTGCAAAACTAACCTTTGCTTCACCAGAATGAAATCCATTAAAGATCACATTTCTAACACCTAATTTCATGGATTCTTTTGCCTTAGATCAATAAAATATGGTCGAATCTCCCTGTAACCACAGCTAATGGGTCCATCACAGTTAGCAGGAGCGGACGATATGTTACTCTGGAGACAGATTTCAGACTGACAGTTTCCTATGACACTGATCACTCCGTGGAAGTGAAGGTGCCCACCAAGTATTTCAACAGGACCTGTGGCATGTGTGGTAACTTTAACAGTCTAAGACAGGATGACTATATGATGCCAGATGGGCAGCAAGCCAAAAACTCTAATGAGCTGGGAAACAGCTGGCGTGTACTGGATGACGATCCCTTCTGTGATATCATCCCTCATCCCAAGCCTTGCACTGCAGACCAGGAGAACCTCTACAAAACAGAGGGATTCTGTGGCATGATAACCAACAAGCAAGGGTTCTTTGGGGTCTGCCACTCTGTGATCAATCCTCAGAGCTTCTTTGAGAGCTGTGTCTATGACCTCTGTGCCCTCAATGGGGATAAACAGCTCCTATGTAATGCACTGGAGACCTATGCAGATGCATGTCAGAAAGCCGGGGTGATGCTCCCTCAGTGGAGAAACGCAACATTCTGCCGTGAGTATCCGCCTGGAATTGAATGTCTGAAATGTGCTCCAGTGTTGCAAAAGAGTATTTACCGCCCATGCTTTGCATCATTCAGAATTCTGCAAGTTTCCATTGTTCACTCCAGATACTTTGAGATTATGAAACCACTGAATGTTGTGTGTTGTGTGCATGAAAGGTGCCTGCTTGAGAATAGCAAGAATGAAAACCTCTTTCTGAGTAGCACTACCAAAAGGGCAGTGGCAGCAAGAGCTGATTCTAGATTGCCTTGTCAGTGTTTATTTACCAAATTCCTCCAACACATGCAAGGATAGTTTAGTGTTCATGGCTAGTGCTGGCCTGAACCTCTCTGTACCAGGCATATCAATTAATGTCATTCACCCCCCTCACCCCACCCTTGGTATGGAGATTTATCCACGACTAACTAGGCATGGTTTAGAGATGCAAACTTCTAGTCTGGGCCAGAACTTCCTCAGAGATCAGGGTATTTGTATTTGATTGTAAAAGCCATTCTCTGCTATGAGCCAAATTTTTCTTTCATCCCCCAGTCCTGAAATAGGAACCTTTGGGTTTCAACCACATATCTTAAGATAAAATTTTTAGTAGCAAGGTAAATCTCCTGGATTTTGGATGAAGATTTCAGCTGGACTGTGAGTTAGATGCCAGAGCTTTTCTTTGTTTTTCAGCACTCCCTTGCCCTTCCAATAGTCATTACAATCTGTGCGCTAGTGCTTGTCCTGCAACCTGCTTCAACCCAGCAGCGCCAGCCAACTGCAGTAAACCTTGTGTGGAAGGATGTGAATGCAACAGCGGGTTTGTTCTCAGCGGTGGACAGTGTGTTTCCATGAGCAACTGTGGCTGCCTCTATAAAGACAAATATTATGAGGTTTGTTCTTAAGTATGGTAGATGTTTGGGATATTTGGGTCAGTAATTCACTACTTGCAGTGAAGCTCAGCTTTTATAACTTCTTATTTGCTTGCTTCTAACAGAAAGGAGAAACTTTCTGGGAAACAAACTGTGAACGCCAGTGTAACTGTGCTGGAAACAACACCATAGTCTGCAATCCGATGACATGTGAAGCTAGCCAAATTTGCAAGGTGCAGAATGGAATCTTGGGATGTTATCCATTGGACATCAGCACCTGCCACATCTATGGGGATCCACACTACATAACCTTTGATGGAAGACTGTACCATTTTCAGGGTGGATGCCATTATACAATAGTTGAGACATGCAGAAATTCTTCTGAACAGTTCTCAGTGACAGCAAGGAATGAACACAGAGGAAGCCAGTTCTGGACTGCTTTGAACTCAGTTGATGTCGTGTTGAAAAACTTTAGGATTACCTTAAGAAAAAATAAGGACGTCTATGTAAGTATTATCTTTTCATACACATATACATCAGTGGGTTGCTGTCCTGGGGAGTTTGCACCACTAGTGGCACCTACAGGTGCCCACTCTTGGGATTAATTCTGGCCAGCCATTGCACTCTCCTCTGGCAATGCCTCTCCCATAGTCCTCTTGTTCCACAGGCCCCTCTCACTCCAGAACCACAGCCTCCTTTTTGTGAATCGGCTCTCTCACCAGGTCACTAAATGATTTCCCCTTCTAGGGGGTTACCCAAAATTCTTCCATGCAAACCGTCATAGGCAGAATTCTTTAGCATTGCCCTGATGGTGTCATTTCTTCAGTGAAAAAACAACAAGGAGCTGTGTGGCACTTTAAGACTAACAGATTTATTTTTTGCATGAGCTTTCGTGGGAGAAGATCCCATTTCCTCAGATGCTTCGAAGATGGGTGAACTTACAGAAAGGAATGAAACTAAATGCAAGGGGGTGTAAAAAATAAGATCAAGTCATAAAGTAACAGCAAATCAGAGCAGTTTACAGGTTCAAGCCATGGCTGATTTGCTGTTACTTTATGACTTGATCTTATTTTTTACACCCCCTTGCATTTAGTTTCATTCCTTTCTGTAAGTTCACCCATCTTCGAAGCATCTGAGGAAATGGGATCTTCTCCCACGAAAGCTCATGCAAAAAATAAATCTGTTAGTCTTAAAGTGCCACACAGCTCCTTGTTGTTTTTTTACTGGACTAGACTAACACAGCTATCCCTTTTGAAATTTCTTCAGTGGCCCATAGGCAAACGCAGGCCTCCCCACTACTCCAAGTTTCAGTCTAGGGATCCTACGCCTGCAGCTGTGGCCTGCTTTCCTGCAGTCTTTGTTACTACTTCCGTGGATTCCCACTTACAACTCCTGGTTCCCCTCCTTTCTCTGAGCCCTAGTCTATACTTAGGTGCTTTTTGGCAGCACTCAACTGCCAGTTACACAAGGAACATAAAATTTCTTGCGTAGCTGGAGGTGACTTTCTTAGCCACTGGTACACATCAGGGAAAAGCTGACTGCAAATCCCTTGCAGTCAGCTTTCCCTTAAGTCCTCTGGCCCCAAGAACGTCTGGGGCCAACTTCTGGGAGCAGCACACAAAGTTCACACTCACTGTGAACTGCTCCTGGAACGTGGAGCTGACAGCAGCAATTTTGCCACCATCAGTGAAGACATACCCTAAGTGTGCTAGCTCCAAACTCACCTCCCTCTTCCCAGGGAGTGACTGCAGCCTTTCCCAGCAACTCCTCTTTGTTGCCAACTTCCTGGCTTTATAGGCCTCCCTGTTCCTGCCCAACAGAGCTTCTTTTCAGTCAGTTCCCTGATCCCTGGCTCCTTCTCCAGGTGCAACCCATGGAGTTAATTGGCTCACTTGGTAGTCCCCTTCCAATACTGTCTGAGTGTGGAGACCTCCTTAGAGTTGCCTTTTTTCTATCTACATGGGTATTAAATCATGTTCTACTGAGTTATTTGTCTCCCTGGTTGCAATCAATAAAGGGCCCACCCACAGGTCTGTAAGTAAAGCAGAGGCCAGCGTAATGTTTCAGAGGGCAGGGTAACTTTCTCCTTCTCTCTCCATGTTGTTCAGGCCTGCTACACAGGATTCTTTGGGGGTAAATTACTCACATTGACTTTTTACAGAACCAGCAGTCTCTCTCACTGTAAGATAACTAACAGATTATATGTGCCCAATAGAGAGATAACAGTATAACATCATGGCATGAACTATAAATATATCCAGACCAGGACTCAGGACTCCACTACCACAGTTGGTCCTGATCTGAGTTTTACAGCTCTGGTCCTCTACAAGATAAACACTGGAATTTTGCTATACTCAGAAGATGCTACACCACTGACATTCTCACCAATTGCTTAATTGACTGAGCTATTTTTGTGTACTATTTCCTTTTCTCTTAGCTGAATGGAAGTCAAGAGCATCTTCCTGTGACTTTGCATCCTGGAATCACAGTAGCTGTAAGGGGACCCTATGTAGTTGTTGATACCTCTATTGGCATTCAGGTGAAGTATGATGGTGATCAAGAGCTTTTTGTTCATGCTGATGAAAGGCTGAAGGGACATCTGTGTGGCCTGTGTGGCACATACACTGACAACCAGCTGGATGACTTCCTAAGACCAGATGGAGTCCTTGAACAGGATTCAAATAATTTTGGCAACAGCTGGCGAGTGGAGGACAACAACTGGATGTAAGTGCTTGGGAATGTCTATAAGGACACAAATCATTTGACCCTTAAAAGGACCTTTTAAGGAATAAGGTCAAGATATAAGATATAAATATAGATATGTGTTCCACGGAAACCTTGTCATTGATAGAGCCAGTGGTTTCATGTCACAAAGGTCAATCTTGGACCATGTAGATTTGCACATTATGTGTTTGCTCTCATTTTCACCTTTGAACAAGCCCAAAAACTCAGCTGAAAAGACTCAATTTTTAAAGTTTTGGAGTTCATCTACACAGTGTTTTGAAACCCACGGCAGCAAATCTTGGAGCTCAGTTCTACTGATTCAGGCTTGCACTACAGTGAAGAAAGCCGCGGTATAGACACTGCAGTTTGGGCTGGAATTTGAGTTCTGAAGACCACCTGATCTCTGGGCTTCAGAGCCAAAAGTCCAGCCCAAGCTGTAACATCTACACTGCTGCTTTTAGTGTGATAGCATGAGCCTCACAAGGCTAAAACTGGCTCCAAGACTTGTCGCCATGGTTTTAAAAGGCAGTGTAGACATAACCCCCCACCTCCTTGTTTGGATGGTTTCGGTGTGAAATCTCCCTGGCGTCATTGAAAATTGGGTCCATGTTGCCTCTAATTGGCTTAATAATTACAATATTTTAAACAATACACCTTGGTCCACACCATGAACTTGAAGTTTTTTTGTATCTCACTATACCAGTAATCCTGTCTCTTTGGGTTTTGAGAATGCTTTGGTATGAGAGAGAATCCAGACCTGTGAAAATTCTAGGTTAACCCAGATAGCTAGAGAGTCTTTCTCCATTCCTTGGTGTCTTCAGATCAAGAGTGGGTGACATTCTGAAAGACACACTTTAGTCAAACACAAGTTATTGGGATCAACGCAGGGGAAATTGGGTGAAATTCTAAGGCCTGTGATGTGCAGGAAGTCAGACTAGGGTATTTAAGGGTTCTTTCTGGCCTCTGCAGATTTATAAACAGACAGATATTGATTAAATACTGTTTATTTCAGTATTATTAGAGAGATACAGGTCAACTGAGAGTTACATATGCTTCTGTGATCTTCTGATTGCCTCACATCTGTCCTGATGATGAGCACCCTTCAGCTTCCATTGAAGTCAATTAGTAGCAGAGAGCTCTTAGCATCTCACAGAATGGCATGTTGGCTATAGAGGGAGATGAGGGAGGACCTTGCAAAATTAAGTCCTTGGTGAATAACAAAACAGAAATGCCCAGCACATACCAGTGCTGAAACTTATCTATTTTTGGCACAGCTGTGACCCGATTGCTGTTATACCACCAGCCTGCAACCCTGTACATGAGTATAAATATGAAGAACTTTGCAAAGTTATTTTGGCAAGCGGAGGGCCTTTTGAAGCCTGTCATTGGTATATACCCCCTCAGCTGTATTTTGAGAGCTGTGTCTATGACCAGTGTGCCACCGGGGGAAACACGGAACAGTTTTGCACATCCTTAGATGCATATGCTGCAGCTTGTGAAGAGAGAGGTGTAAATCTGGGAGACTGGAGAAAAGAGACCTTGTGTGGTAAGTAACGAGGTGCTGTTAGAATATATTTCATAGAAATAAACCACACCTAATTTTAGGGTTCTGTATAATTTTCTTGATCTTACCAGGCATTGAGAGACTCGTTGGGCACTTGTTTTAAAAAGTTCATATTCTGGGATGTTTTAAAATAATAGAAATGAATCTTGATTGTGTGGTGAGTAACTGAGCAATAGCATTCTACTGTTTATGGACAGGGCTATTTGGAAATAACTGTAAGTGTTACCACTGTTTAGAACAGGAACATCTGAATTAGACAACAAACTTATTCATCACATGAGCATAAGTGCCACAGGATTCCTTGTATGTTTTGCTGAATTAGACTGAAATGGCTACCCCTTTGGAACATGAATTAGAGAAAATCTTGTTGATATTTTCTCATTGTAGGAGATAAACCTACAACAGTGAGCACCCCATCAACCGTTATGCCCACTTCTGAGACAATCACAACATATGCTCAGCCAAGTTCAGGTAGATTTCTCTGATATAAATGACTTCTTAAAAATCTGAAATTAATTACTATGTCACGCCAATGTAAATGCATAGCTGCCAAATTATATGCCCATGGTATTAATGAAGAGGAAGGAGCTTTTAGCCACTTTTCCTACATTACAATGACAAAACAGAACTTGCATGGTAGAAGATGCCAACCTCATTAAAAGTAAGATCTTCTCTAATACAGTAGCACTCGCTGTACCACATGGAAGGAAGAAAATCACTTTCTCCATGTTCTTTCTAAGTTTCCTTTCTGACTGCAGGTTTCTCCCCAATTATACTTTCTTGGCATTTCTGCAGTGGGTATGTTGCTTATCAATAGTTCCACTTGCTAGAGTACTTTGAAATTACACCTGTCCCATATTTTGAAAGGTCTGTTGTCTGAGGGAGAAAGTCATTTGGTGTCTTTTGTTCTTCCAATACTGGCAGTCTATTGATACTCTTTTAGAAAACTTCTAATTTCCTGTGAGCTCTATATCAGTGGTTCCCAACCTTTTCCTTTATGTGGACCACTACATAGTCATTGAAAGCATTTGAGAAATACCACATGAGCAAGCCATTTTAAACATAGCCTATGGCTTATGGGAGATAAACTTTTATATCAATGAACATCAAAAGTACAGTTATTTCTAATAATTTATTGCGCTCAATCACAAACATATTGCACTTGTCACAGTACATTTAACTGCAGTGCATACACCTCTAGTAGTTATCTTTTTTTCACCTCATGGACAACTTGCAATGCCCTGGTGGACTGCCAGTGGTCCACAGACCACAGGTTGGGAACCACTGATCTATACGATTCCTTCCTTCCTCTTTAAAACAGACCTCTTTATTTAGAACTGAATTTGTGACTTATTACTCAAGTGCAGTCATGGTCAGATATAGAATATTTCACATCAAGAGCAGTAATGTAATAGTCTCTCAGCCTCCCTGATGCTCCCCCATAGGAAGGAAACGACAGGACAGACATCCATTGACGCCGACTGGCTGTTTTATGTCTTAACGTGAGTTTTCTGGTTCCCATAGTTGCCACCAGTACCACTGTGGAGCCTTCAACATCAACCACTACCCCGCCAACTGCAGGTGGGTAACAAGTTCCTCCTTTGGGAGC
>ML682072.1:2585113-2624361 GCA_007922195.1 Podocnemis expansa | reverse complement strand
AGACATGGTATTAGGAAAACACAGCTAGAATAAAGATTTCTAACTTAGCAATTCACAACCAGAGATATGTGTAGCCCTGGCAGTAAGAAGAGGTCTTCCAAGGGGGGGCACTTCAAGCACTAGTAGTCAGTAGAAATTCAGTTTTCATACAGACCATGACTTGTTCATACTGCTCTACACAGAAATGGGGTGACAGTAGTTATATTCCAATTGATTTATTTTGTCATGATGTGGTAACAGCAGAAAGTCAGCCATGGTCCAGTAACAGTGCACTGTGACTCTCTTGTATTTTTATGTCTAGTTTTTAAGCTAGTTCTTAAGCAAGGTGACTCTTAAGAGACATTAGTTCTCTGACAGGGGCACAGTCATCTGGGAAGGCAGAGACCCAGTGCTCTGACTTTCTCTGTCTCTATCACTCTCCCTCCACCACACCAGGACAATACGTTCCATTCAGAAGACAGCTCTGTGCTCCCCAGTGCCACATCCATTCCTGCTCCACCAGATAGAATGAGATTTAGAAACACCTGTGAGCGTCTGGAAGCATAAAGATTTAAGGACATTATTTTAAATGGTTATTTTCTCTTCCTCTTCTAGGCTCTGAAGATGCTGCTGCTGCCCTGGGCATATATCAGATCCCACCCTGTATCTCTGCTGCTGTGGGGGCAGAGCCCATTATGCTGTGCAGGTTCCCTCCCATTGAGAAAAATGCAGTAGCATTTATTTCATGGTACAGAGGGGGAGAAAGACTATTTCCCTCACACACCCACTTCAGAGAGTCTAAAAACCTCTCAGCAGGGTCTGCTTCACTCTGGATACCCCGTGTCAAGGCTGAGGATGCTGGAGTTTACATCTGCGAGGTGGGGAACATCACCTGCATCTTAAAGGGGAATGGAACAAAACTGGAAGTTCATGGTAAGTGGGCCCTGGCCTGAGCAGGGACTTTCTGGTACTTGGTTCCCCTTGCCATCAGATGACCTGAAAAATGGAACAGAGGAGATGCTACAGGGAGGTTTTCGTGGGATGGCATGATGGTGGGGAGCTATAGCTGGGGGTTTCCTAGGGAGAAGAAGAATATTGAGGGGAGCTGAAGGATGTGTGGAGGAGGTTTAGACAGGACACCCAGGAGGTAAACTAAGGAGCCACCTGTTTCAAGAGTTGTAAAGTGATAGCTGTTAGAGATCATAGACCAACCATCATATGACCTGTCCATGCCTAGAACAGCCCATATGAAAATGTCAAGGACACACTGTAAAAGGAGAACAAATTCTCCCAAACTGGTGGCTAAAGCTGAAGTTAGATTCAGCAACCAGTCACAAACAGAGCTCCTGATTCCCCACACTTCTTCTCAAGAAACCAAAACTTGAAGTTACCCAGCCCCCTTTGTTGCATTTTGGACTCTGGCTCCCAATCATTTAAACACTCTCTTCACTTTACCAAAATGTTCTCCTGATCCCCAACGAGTTGACCACCTTGGCTCTTATCCAAAATACCATGCTTCCAGTCAGTTCTTTAGAATCTATAACTAAAAGTTTATTATAAAATGAATGAAACAAACAAGATTAGAGATGTTGAATGATCAAAGCAATCAGATACAGGCAGATGACTCCAAAGTCCATAGATCTCAAACACTTAATGGAATTGTGGAGCTGTCCAGTTTGTGGTTCCATGGGTGTATGTGAAATACCTGGCTAGGTCTCAGTTCTCTGTTTCAAACTTCTGATGTAGAGAAGTTGACCCAGAGGTAGGTAGGAAGCAGAAATGAAAAAGACCAAATGGCGATGGAGGGAGAAGCAGCCTTTTCTACTTTCTCCCATGTGGCCTATTTCAAACACAAGCCCACACCTCATGTACATAGAAAAGCAACTGGAGTTTGTTGTTCACAATTAGTTGTCTCCTG
The DNA here is from genome assembly GCA_007922195.1 of Podocnemis expansa. NCBI lineage: Eukaryota > Metazoa > Chordata > Testudines > Podocnemididae > Podocnemis > Podocnemis expansa. The sequence goes on along the minus strand of ML682072.1, from coordinate 2,622,464 downwards.
GTGACTCAAAGGCATAGCCTCAGCTTCTCTCCCTGGGCTATTTTACAACTGAATGCTCTTGATTAGCCCTCAATTGGTGCTGAGACTAATCTAATGGGAGTGTCACCCAGTAGCCCAGCACAAGTTTTAGACACCAAAAAAATATTGCACATATTCATAGCTTACTGTAGAAAGATAAAGACTAGAGAGGTCCCAGAGGACTGGAAAAGAGCAAGTATAGTGTCCATCTATAAAAAGGGAAATAAGGACAACACAGGGAATTATAGACCAGTCAACTTAACCTCCGTACCAGGAAAAATAATGGAGCAAATAATTGAGAAATCCATTAGCAAGCATGTAGAAGAGAATAAGTTGCTTAATGACAGTCAGCATGGATTCATCAAGAACAAATCATGTCAAACCAACCTGATAGCTTTCTATGATGGGGTAACAAACCTTGTGGATAGAGGGGAAGCAGTAGATGTGGTATATATAGACCAATGTTTCCCAACCAGTGTGCCACAACACACATATGTGCTGTCAGGTCTGAGCAGGTGGGCCACAAATTCTTTTGAAAAACTACTCAGATATCTGGATTGGCTCATTGCCTCATGAATATTCATGAGTTAATTTGGAAACTATGGTGGTGTGCCTCAAATTAATTAAAAGGTAGCAAGGTGTGCCACAGCAGCAAAAATGTTGGGAACCACTGATCTAGACTTTAGTAAGGCTTTTGATACAGTCTTGCATCACCTTCTCATTAACAAACTAGGAAAGTATAGCCTGGATGTAGCTACTATAAGATGGACAAATAATTGGTTGGATAACCACTCCCAGAGGGTAGTTATCAATGATTCACAGTCATGCTCGAAGGGCATAATAAGTATGGTACTGCAGGGATTGGTTCTGGGTCTGATTCTGTTCAATATTTTCATCAATGATTTAGATGATGGCATAAAGAGTACACTTATAAAGACTGTGGATGATACCAAGCAGGGAGGGGTTGAAGTACTTTGGAGGATAGGATCACAATCCAAATGATTTTGGACAAACTGGTGAAATGGTTTGAGATAAACAGAATGAAATTCAATAAAGTCAAGTGCAAAGTACTCCAGTTAGGAAAGAACAGTCCATTGCACACACAAAAAATGAGCAATGACTGCCTAGAAAAGAGTTATAGTGGAAGGGGGTCTGGGTGTCATGGTGGACCACTAACTAAATATGAGTCAGCAGTGTAACACGGTTGCAAAAAAAGCAAAACACCATTCTGGGATGTATTAGCAGAATTATTGTAAGTAAGATATGAGAATTCTTCTGCTTTACTCAGCCCTGAATAGGCCTCAACTGGAGTACTGTGTCCAGTTCTGGGCACCTCATTTCAGGAAAGATGGGCAAACTGGAGAATTTCCAGAGAAGAGCAACTCAAATAATTGGAGGCCTGGAACACTTGACTTATGAGGGAAGATTGAAAGAACTGGGTTTGTTTAGTCTAGAAAAGAGGAGATCGAGAGGGGACATGATAACAGTTTTCAAGGACCTAACAGGGTGTCATGAGGAGGAGGGAGAAAAATTGTTCCCTTTATCTGCTGGTGATAGGACAAGAAACAAGAGGCTTAAATTATAGCAAGGGACATTAGGAAAAAATTCTTAACTGTCAGTGTGATTAACCACTGGAGTGAGTTGCCTAGGTGGGTTGTGGAATCTCCATCATTAGAAATTTTTAAGAGCAGGTTAGACAAACACCTGTCAGGGATAGTTTTACTTAGAAAATTGAGCCCAAATTGGCCAATAGGCATTCTGGTGCCATATGGAAGGAATTGAGCTCATTCTGCCTCAGTTAGAAAAGATCAAAATAAGACTTGAACCAAATCATCCTCAGCTGGGAATGGAACCAGCCTGCAGTTTAAAGGTAAAAACCATAAACCAGGCTTAATACCTTCATTCTTTGAATGGGAAAAGGAAATTAAAGCTAATTGCAAATGCTGGCTAGTGGGGAAAGGTGTTAACGGCAAGGCAGGTGCAGGCACCATCTACTTTTCAGATGATTATTATGACCTTTTTTCTAAACCAAAGCTTATAAGTCACCTCAGAAGCTGTTGTTCCTGTGGAGGACTCTTGTCTAGAGCAATGTTTGATTTTGCAAACCTGGGGCTATTCAGATCAGTAGGGCCCCCGTGCTTGAACATGACAAAAGTAGTCCTTTAAGTTATCTGATGCCCAAAATAAACAGATGAGATGTCTCCTTTCCTCTCTTCCACACACTTCAGAAGATCAGCTTGCCCCAGAGCTAGGAAGAAACATTTCTTGGAACAGGCGAGAAGGGGATATTCACCAGGCCAGTGCACCCCCTTGTGGCCAATCATCATGCAGCAGCCTCTTCACAGCCATGATCCTCGTTGTCAGCCCCTCTCGCCCTGCAGTTGTTTGTGCCATCTCAGAGCTCAGCCCTCTGGCCAGGACCCTGATACTCTCACCACAGCAGAAGAAAGCCCAGCCAAACAAGCATAATGCAAGGCATTCACTCCACCCAGTGCTCAATGGTCCTTGCCCCCCTTGCAGCAGAGAGGCTTATACAACCCTTTCCTTGGGGTCAGTAACAACGCATGCCAGACCAGCACAGGAATAGCCAGTTCTGATTTGTAGGCTGGGTCTGTGAGTCACCCAAGTGGCCCTTGGCCACTTCCTAATTCCAGTCATGTGATAGGAAGCAGGAACTGTGGAAGCTGCGGGACTCCAGTTGCTAGGTACCTTCACTTGCTACCTATTAGGGGTGCATGAACATCAGACAGTTTTCAGCCTGGCTTCTGGTTACCTGGCAAGCAGCCAAAAGTTGCCCAACTCCCGTGATGCTTTGGTTGCTGTAGCAAGCCTAGCAGCTGTGTTTGGGGAGCCCTGCTTTCAAAGAGGGTGGGCCAGGGCCCAGCCAGGCCCACCTGTGGCTATGCCTCTGCAGTCCACAGATCTGTCTTACACAGCTAAGATCTGATACTACCTCAGACTCACTGCCACTTCTCTGGGGTACGTCTTACTTTCCTCTGCCTCCAGGCTGCTTTCATAGAGCAAAATTCCTTTGAGAATCCTGGCATACACCCAAAGTGAGATGTTCTGTGTTGCTGATTTATGTTCTAGGTTCAGGTCAGACACCTGAGAATCAGACTACAGGAGAAGGATGCATTCATGTTACCGCACCCCATGAAGATGAAGGTAACCACTACTGAAGGGAGAGGGAGACATAACGTTTCATATACAAGATCAGTTCTAGAAAATCAGAAACAGAAAAAGACAACTGAGCTTCAGTTTCAGCCTTATTAGGTGCCTAATTTGATCTTGCGAAACCAGATACCTCCTTTGTGCACCCAATTATCCATTTTGCATGTGTGGTTGTGATAACTGCACAGACATCCACATTTATATGCACTGTTTTCAGGTGCAATTGCACACCTATACTATCTGTACATCAGGCCTGACTACCTACTTTTAAAGATGACCTGGATTCATTGTATGGAACAGTTAACATCCCTTCATTTAACACAGTTAAACAGGCCCAGGGCCAGCTCCACAGCTGGTGTAAATGAATGTTGTTTCATTTGTCACTATAGCTACAACAGTTTATAACAGCCGAGAATGTGGCATGCGAAATCGATTCCTCCCTCCATCCTTGGGACTCAGCGGGCCTTCTACTTCCAGAAACCCAAAACGTGCCTCAGAGAGTAAAATATTTCATCAGCTCTTAAAATTCATTCATTAATAGTATTTGCACTCATATTATTTCTTTGATATCACAAGAATGGATGGATGAACTTGTATAGAATACTCAGAGAAGGGCGCACACCTAAGGTGTAAATAAACAGTCAAAGCAAATTATTTAAAAATGTAAAATTACATTTGAAGAAATATCACAGTATTTACCCAACTCCTGAAATTACATCCTATGCACTTAAGGTCACTCAGCATTTTCTTTCTTTGTAATATTGCTATACACTGTAAGACGGATTTTACCTCCATTTCAGAGGTGGCTGCATTTCAGTAATGGACAAAGCAACTCGTATATTTATACCACATCATTTGAGCAGTCAGTTCCATTTGGATGAAGTGTGCTACATAAATGAAAGAGCTTTTAATGTTGTAGAATTTCTCTAGTCAACATGGGTCTCATAGCTAAGCATTGCCTGGTCTACACTACAAAGTTATGCCAACATCAGCTGCTTTGTGTCAGTCTCATTATGGATGTGTCTCCATTTAAATTTGTCTCCCACAGACATACGTGCCACATTACACTGACATAGCACCATCTTCCCATGCAGCCGAAGTTAATATACAGAGGATGATGCAGTGCAGTTCTAGACACTTACTTACGGTGATCCTACCAGTTCTTCACCAGGTCTCCCACAATGCCCAATGCTGACCATTCTGGTCCAAATTGTGAGCTCCACTGCCCAGGGTCACATAGACTGGAAACCACTCCCCTCCTTTCAAACCTTCATGAATTTTTGAAAGGCTTTTTCACCAAGCTGGGCAGCCAGGCACCCTTCTGTCTGCTCTCCACTCTTGTGTGCAACTGACCATTACAGCAGAGACATGCTCCTCCCTGGAACAGGATATACTGGATGTCCTGGGTCAGCAGGAAGAAGAGGCTATACAGGCATGGCTCTGAACATCAACATCTATGAGAAGCTTGCTTGGGGAATACAGGAGAGGGGGTAACACAGGGACCAGCAGCTCTGAGAGGTAAAAGCCAAAGAGCTACGGTGGGCATACAGGAAGACCAGCGAGGTCAACAATCAATCTGGTACCAAGCTCCAGACCTGCCACTTTTACAAGGAGGGGCATGCCATCCTCAGCAGAAACACCCCCCCCCTCCACATTAGTATGGATACCTCCAAGGAGCCTGAGTCATAGGCCCCAGCTGTGAACAGAGAAGCAGAGGTGGCGGATGAGGAACCAGGAGGGTTTGGAGAACAGATGATTGAAGGATCCAGATGTGCCACAAGCCAGGACATGTTTTTGACTCCACCACAGACCAGTCAATCCCAGCAGTTCAGCACAGCTGAGCCTGATGCAGGGGAAGGCACCTTGGGTAAATATGTAAATACATTTTCCATTACTGGGAAGTTCCCCCACCCCCAGAATAGCACAACACAGCTTTTGGACTTTTTGTTAATTTATTCTTGCTAGGAGAGGAGGAGGCATAACAAAGAGAGGTTGAGTTGCTATTTGCTTTTTGTTCACCTCCAGAGTTAAGCTGTGGTACCAAGCAAAACATTTTGTTATGTACGCAGGGGCATCCTTGACTCCTCTTGAGAGAGCTTGATGAAACTTCCAAAGTGGTACTGTGCAGTCTCCTGCTGAAGGTTTCAGGGGAGGGGGAAAGCCATGCTTCCTTCTCTGCGGGACTTTCCTATGGCACTCAGCAATGACTTTGGCAGACACCATTGCAGTACACAGGCTAGCAACATACAGGCTTTGGGACACCACTAGCAGCTGTTATCTCTGTGTCTATGTGACTCTCAGAAGTGAGCTATCAACTCCTGCTGCCAACACCTGTGGAAAATGGTGCCAGTCTTCAGTCCCTTTTCCCTATACTCAAGAGTTTCATGCAACTGAATTATTTCCTACACCTTTCCTTCACCCCAGCGGTTCATACTCACCATGGCTGGTGCTGTGAATGGTCTTGGAGTTCAGGAATGCCAAAGCACAAACGTCAACAGGCTTGTCTTGTTTAACCCTTTAGGGGAGCAAGGGAAGGGGTGTTCTAAGTTTCACTTTCCATTCCTACTATCCTGATGCTGGTGTGTTTTATCTGCAGCCATTGCAGCCTTGAGGTAGACTCCCTCCACACCAGTGGAATGTCTGTTCCAGATGTGGAGGAGAAAAAAGTGGGCATAGGAAGATATGTTCTGCATGATCCCGACAGTCAGTGCTGCATAGGACTGTGAAGAGAGGGCTGGGGTGTGACTACTGCAGGCTGTGCGGAAAAGGAAAGAGTGGGCAGGAGAAAGGAAGGGGAGAAGCAGATACACCAGTATACAATAAAACTTCTGCATCCGCAGACATGCATAGTGCAGACTATTGTTGACTGTCAAGTTCAACAGCCTAAGCTAAGCTTCCATAGCAGTCGGTGGAGCATACTTCCTTCCTCCACCCCATTGGCATTCCTCAGGTCCTACCCTACCACTCCACACTGTGGGAGCGCATGGACAGCTTCCCCTACCATTGAGAGCCACAGCTGATATATGTGTCACTACAACAGACATCAATGTTCCTTCCTCTTTGTCTTTTACTAACACATAAGCTTTTGTTTTGAAAGTCATTCATCATTCGTTTACACAACGTAATGTAGAATGCAGTGGTCTTGCACACTCACAACCCAGCAAGACAGGACTGAACACTCAAGCTGTCATAGATACACAGCAAGTCCCCAACGTTCATAGGTGCACTAGCACCTTCATATACAGAGGTACAGTGAGCACCACACAGTTCTTAATAGGCCCCTTGTCTGCTGCCCTAGGCTGAGCACAGCACACTACTGTGGCCCACTCTTAGTCCTTATCTACACTGGTGCTCATGCTGGCAAAGCTTTTATCATACTCAGGGATGTGAAAAAAAAATCACTCCCCCCGCAAGCAATACAAGTTTTGCTGGCATGAGCTCTCACATAGGCGCATTACGTCAACAGGAGAGAGCTCTCCTGCTGATATAATAAAACCATCTAAATGAGCAGCAGTAGTTACGTTGGCAGAAAAATGTCTCCGACCAATGTATTGCTGTCTACGCAAATGCGTATGCTGGCAAAACTTATAACACTCAGGGAGGCATTTTTTCACTCCCCTCAGTGACAAAAGTTTTGCTGGCATAAGTGCTCATGTAGTAGTGCTAGTCCACGAGTCAGTCCACAGTGTAGACAAGCGCTAATGTAAGTCCTTAAGTCCTAGTGTAGAAAAGGCCTTAAAATGCTCTTCCAAAGCTTCTGTAAGCCATATAGACCCTCACTGGGATCATCTGATGGTGAACAGCCACCTCCACCCCACAGCAAGTTTTCTCCCTTTGGTTCACAATTATTATGCAGAATACGACAAGCAGCTCTAGCCACTGAGATATTTTTCATGCTGAGATCCATCTGGTGAGCAAACAATGCCAGTGCCCTTTCAGCATACCAAAAGCACATTCAACTATCCATCTGCTGAGATTGAATTGCTTCTTGCTGCTGAGAGTGTGGTCAGTGTATGGCTTCACGAGCCAGGGAAGCAAGAGGCTGACTGGTTCCTCAGGTCATTACTGGCATTTCAACATCACCAATGGAAAGCCATTGATTGGGAATGAAGGCCCCTTCCTGTAGTTTTCTCAACAGTCCAGAGTCCTAAAGATGCAAGGGTCTTGCACCAATATTGATGGCAGAGAAGCGTCCATGGTGATCCATTAGTACTTGCACAGCCATGGAAAATTGTACTCTGTAGCTAAAATGAAGCATGAATGCCATTTATTGCTCCTCTGCAGGTCAGAAACCCCCTAGCTGCAAAGCCATCCACTGTGCTCTGCATGTTGCTGAGTGAGAGGCAGTTAATGGCCTTGCACACTTGCATGACAGCAGCCCCCTGGTTGGATTTCCCAACTCCAAATTGATTCTTTACTGATCAGTAGCAACCTGTGCTGCAAATTTCCACAGTGCAATCACCACCTGCTTCTCCGTGGTCAGTGCAACTCTCTTTTGGCGTCCCTGCACTGAACTCAACGCACAGAGCCAGGAACGTGATCTCATTCATCCAAAAGTTATTCAGTCACTGCTTACCATCCCAACCCTGTATTATGATGCGATCCCACCTGTGAGTGCTCATTTCTTGGGCCCAGAAGTGACATTCAGCCATTTGCAGCTGCTCTGAGAACATCAACTTGAATTGGTTCTCGCTATCCTACAGCGAACTGAGTGCCAGGAAATCATGTTTCCTGTGGTTCTTCTTCAGGGTCTGAAAATACAGGAGGATCATGCATCCTCCACTTACAGTGCAGAGCTGGACAGGCTTCAGGTTTCTGTCAGCTGGCAGACAGCAACAAGTCCCATGTGGGGTCACTGGAAATCAAAAACAGGTGTGACATTTATAAGATGGAAACTATTGCCTTATGGGAAATTGGCCCGCCTGCTTCCAGTGACCACTGGACAAATCATTTCTGCCCTGACATGCATCCCCAAACTACCCAAAAGACAGTGTGCTAGGTGGCAGCAACTTGTATGCTGGAATATCTATGCATGGTGCACTACACTGTATTGATACAAACACTTTCTGGTGAGTATGCACTTCACCAATGTCAGGAAACAAACATGCACAGGCAAAAGTGAAGTACTATCTGTGGTGATCATATGCCAACATGACTTGTGGCAGCATAACTATGTAGTGTAGACATGGCCTATTAATCATTACTAGAGCTGATCAGAGAAAAATGGAAATAAAATTAGTGAAAATTGTTATGAATTCTATTCCGGGGGGGGGGGGGGGGGGGTGGTGCTTGGTTTGGTTTATTTTATTTTCAGATTTTTTTAAAATTTGAAAAGAAATTGACCAAAAAAGTAGGAGTAAATGTGGCCAAAAAAAAATTGTTAAATTGTTTTTCCTTGAGGTAAAAATGAAAATTTTCAAGCAGTTTTATTCTGATGACTGTTGTGAGTTATTATTACAAGCTCAAAAATGAAATCATGTTACCTCACTTAGCTACTTGTTCTCTTAGTCCATGTGTTCTTGAAATGAATGCCATTTCTCATCTCTACCCAACAGCACTTCTGATAATGGGTCTACTTTTTCCCCTGCTGATACTGACCCTGCTCATCGTATGCTACTTCAAATGGCGAAAATGTGAGTTTGCTCCTCCAAGTAAAATGCGTCTTATCAATGACAGCAACATGCTTGCATCAGATCTTCATCTTAGACCAGAAACCACAGCCAGCACTGACCACAGATAACATCAGAAATTGCTTTGAGAACAAAACATACAGCAAGAAATCCAGTCTCTGTGGAAACATGACTTGTACAAAAGGAACCTACCAGTGAGGGGGTTGGGGCTTATTTACACACAGCAGTTGCACCCAATTTAACTTAAATCAGCTCATTATTATTCGTTTATTGATACAATTATTTTTGCTGTATGAGTAACCATGAAAAGTTCTAAAAAATTCTGGAAGCAGGGGCATGGCTGCCCCCTAAAAAATTTTGGGGGCATGGGCACAGGCCTGACCCTCTCCATGGTGTCGCCCCTGGAGAACTCCCACTGTCCCTCATACACACCCTCTGTGGGCCCAATGCAGCCCATCATGGGCTCAGTGTGGCCTGAGCACAATCAGTTCCCAGACCTAGGACCAGCTGCAGGCCCCCCCAGTCACCCCCAGTGCTAGCCACAGAGCACTGAGTACTGAGCTGCAGCAGCCCCAAGTCTGAGCGCCGGCCTCAGCCAGCCCCCACCACCAGCTCCTGAGCTGCACTGGCCCCAGACCCAAATGGTGGCATCGACTGGCCCCTTCCCACTGGGCCCTGAGCTGTACTGGCCCCAGCCACCAGCCCCCAAGCTGCACCCAGCACTGGGCTCGAGCACTGAACCAAGCAGCTGGCTGGCTGGGCCCTGAGCTAAGCCCGCCAGCCAGACTCATGCATCCCCTCTCCTATCTCTCTCCCCACAGCTCCCCTTTCCCTCCCCCTTATTCATGCTGTGAAGCTGCACACTGATGGGCTGAAAAGAGAAGGATTTAAATTTCCCTCTTCTCCCATCCTGCATCACATGTGTTTGTCATATAATGCAGGGTGGGACAATCCCTTCAGCTAAGCTGTTCTCCCACTCAGGCACAGGAGCTGAAGCAGGCTGTCTGTACCTGCTGAGGAGAGAAATTCAGGGCACTGCCTGGGACACCTGGGGCCTGTGCCCTGAGTGCCCCAGGCCATGGATGCCCATGCCTGAAACACTTCCAGAAATTTGGGGCAAAGGCCAGAATGTTCCAGATCCCTCCCCAGAATGTTCTACAACCTTCTAGAAAAGAAATCACAAGTTGAAGAAATGTATGGAACATTTCAGATGCACGTGAAAAGTTGCAGAATGTTATCAAATTCCACATAACTGCATCAAAAATGTTCAAATCCTGGCATGTTGATTATGTTACTGCGCTATTGGGTACGACGAGACAGTCTCCATAACAGCATGCGCCTGCTGGTGAACCATGTGGTCAGGGCTGGCTCAAGGAGCTGTGGTGCCCCAAGCTGACTTTTGGTTTTTCCGCCCCCCCCCCCCCCCGCAAGGGCGGGGGTGCAGAACCCAGTCTCTACTCTGCCCGGCTCACCCCACCCCCAAGGCAGGGAACAGCTGGCCCAGAGGCAGGGCAAGAAAGCAGAGCCCTCCCCATGGGGTGGCCTGCTCCGCCCCCAGGGGCGGAATAGCTGGCTTGGGGAAGGCTGAGAACATGGGTTCAGCTTCTGAGCCGGCCCATCCTGCTGCCCCTAAGGCAGTGACACCTGAAGCCAGTGTCTTATTTGCTTATCAGTTGAGCTGGCCCTGCGTGGTTTTAATGGTAGACTCCTGGTAGCAACAGTGACAGGAACAAATTGTATAGTGCTCATTCCACACTTAGCACTTCAGCCTATGGATCACACTTTCCCCTTCAAATGGCAAAGGCACCAATTCCCCATGCAACTGGCTTTTGCAATGACTATCAACAGTGCAGGGACAAACACTACACAGTTGGTGTTTTCTTGCAAGATGAAGTGTTCACACATAGCTATATGTGGCAGACTCTTGAGTTGGAAATGCAGATGATATTTGCTTTGCATTGCTGCCACATTTGGTCCATAAGATCAGGAATGTTGTGTACACAGGGGTCTTGTAATATGTATGTTTTAAAATGAAAAATAAAACCATGCTTTTCTTATTAAAAATGCTACAGACTGGGACACTTTACATAATTCCATACCTTGCCAGCAGAGCTGCAATGGGTCTTCTAGTCTGTATGATTTTCTCTTTGCTATTCTATGAACTATTTTGTGCTCCAGGACATCGAGTCTTCTTGTTGTCTGGTTTCAGTGTTCCCCGCCACAGAAAACTTAAGGAGCAGAGTGGATACACGTACAGAGATTCCAGCACAACAAGGTAAGAACTCACAAGAACTTGCTCAAAATTGCATCCTGTTGAGGCCAGAGGAAGCCACTGTGGCCTCTTCTTTAGCTGTGCTTGAGCAATCAGGTGAAACACACAGGAGTCAAGTACTCTAATTCTGCACTAAGGATCCCAAGTGGTCACTTGCAGCCCTGTCATCAATGATTCCAGCAAACACAGTGAGCCATAGAAGCTAAGCAGCTGGTTTCAGCCAATCAGTTCTTTCACCCACGTACTCAGTGGGAATTCAGGAGCATTACAGGTGCTCAGTTTCTTTGAAAAATCGGGCCTCAGATTGCTATTCTAAAAGATGCTGAATGCCTCCTAGCAGCTCAGGATCCTTCAGGATCAGGCCCTATGTTAACCCAGCTCTGTATCTCTGAGGTGGTGCAAGGGGTGGCATTGCTTTGGGAGAAGGCTACAGTAACCACTCTGTGCAGTTGACATACTAATTAGCATTCATTTGTGTGAACAAGAAACCCCAGAAGACCCTTCTGAGTTGTACAGCAAGCCAAATCACACCACAGGAGTCACACAGCAGAAGGAAAAACACCTGCCGTCTCAGGTACACTGCTGCTTTTCCTGTCCGGTCAAGCCATGCCATACCCTGCTCAGTTTCCCTCAGTGCTGAGGGAGGGAGTGGGGGGGGGGGCTGCAAAGGGTGATTTGCCTGGGGCCCCACACCCCCCTAGGGATGGCCCTGGTTTGCCTCCTCAAAGCAGGCATCCTGTGATCAAGGCTTTCATGATCCCTTTCAGGCAAGCAAAATACAGAGGCTATTGCTGGGATACATCAGAACATATTACAGGAAAAGGAAACTGCAAAGGGAATAAAACGAACAAGGAGTCTTGTGGCACTTTTAAAGACTAACAAATTTGTTAAGTGCCACAGGACTCCTTGTTTGTTTTGCTGAAATAAACTAACATGGCTACCCCTTTGGAAGGGGTGAATTGTAGGGAGAGGTAAATAACTTGAAAGATAGCATTAGCCACACTGATATAAACGTGGCCTAAATTCAGAATTTCCCCCGTGTTCTTAACCGGGTTCAAAAGAAACACTGCAATGCATTCGTGCCTCCCATTCTATCGTATCTGAGAAATGATGATGAATAAGTTACAAAAGTGCTGCTACTGACTGCAGCCTCCTAGAAATGAAACTGCCTACTGACTTCTAGCTCTGCCTCTCTCTTCCAGCTCTGATGGCTCTTTGCAAATCAAAGCCCTAAAGTTACATTGATTTCCTCACAAATCTTTCCTGCAAAGTGACCATTCTGAATAAAACCTATTTAAAAAAAAATCACCTATGAGATTTGGAGTCTATGAATGAAGTGGCTTGGTTCTTTAACCTTATGAGATCATTCTCAAGTGCATGGATGATGAAAAAGCCAGAGCAAGAGCCATGCCAGCCTAGAGGGGTCCTTCATTTATAGCTGATCTCAGATGTCATATAGTGGCCTTTGTGTTTGACCCAATAACTGGGAAGGAAGGAGTCGATAATTCATACTCAACTCAGTACTCAATTAAAGAACCATCAGCTTTGTTGACAAGTTCGAAAGGGCTAGCCATGTTAGTCTAGTTCAGCAAAATAAGCACTTTTAAACACTAACAGATTTATTTACTGCCTGAACTTTCATGGGAGAAAATCCCACTTCATTGGATCCTTTGAAGAGCTTTGTTGAAATCTATCCATCACAGACAGCCCATCTACCCAGTGAAGGATCCTGAACTGGTCTGGATTCATCTGGAGCTGCCTCTGCTTCATTTGTTCCAAATTCCTGATCAGGAGCCCTGAGATCAGGTTTCATGGAGTCCTACCTGGTTGGGGCTGGAAGAGAGAGGGTGGATAAAAGCAGCAGTCATGATTTCTTTTCTGGTTCTGTATCTGTTAGTCTCAAAGTGCCACACGACTCCTTGTTGGGTTTTTTTCTGTATAGGAAGAAAGCCATGATCTCATCCTGCTCTTCTGAGCTGCCATTTTCCTCTCATTTATTTCTCCATCTTCATGTCAGGGCCCCATCATGCAAAGTGCTGAGTGCCTCCTGCAAGATGCTGAATGAGCATCCCCTTGAGTCAATGGGTGCTCAGAACCTTTCCAGAGGCATTGATTTCAGCTGATGATTCCCATGGGAGTCAGGCATCTGAATACCCTTCAGCAGCTGGGCCTAAGCACCTTGCAGTACTGGGCTCTCCAGGACCAGCTTTATTTGGTGCTCAGATCTATTTAAATGGGCTAGTCCAAAAAAAAAAAAAAAAAAAAAAAACCTGCTTTTAGCCTTGAATTTAATTGCACATACTTTTGCTCTGCAGTGGCCTTCTTTTGCATGTGTAGACAGGAACACACCCATCCCTCTGCTTTAGGAACCATGTAAACCAAGATTTGCAGGGACTAGTATCCTGGATCCCTCCCTGCTGTAGAAGCAGATGAAAATTTGCTAAGAAGCATATTAGAAATTCAAGCAGGTTTTATTGCCCTTCAACCAGGACAGCAGCCTCTAACAAATCTCATGAGGAGTTTCAAGAGGGTTTTTCCTACTGCAGTCTCCAGAAACTCTGCCTGATCAGAAGCCCATCTAATAACCTCTGATCATAGAACATTGGTGGGCAGAAGGGCTTGGGAGGTAAATGCCAGTTCTGTGTTTAATGTCTTCATTCAATGACATCCTCAGACCACAGTCACATGTGGTTTTGTTTTCTTTTACTGTCCCAGGCTCCTGTGATTCCAAACAATGACAGCCTGAATTACACCTCTCTGTACTTCCACCAGGAATATCTAGAGGCTGCAGAAAAGGATAAAGAGACAGTCACTCTATATGCACCAGTCAAGAAAAAGTAAAGTTCAGCCTTTGATGAAGCGCATGCCCAGCCATGATTATAATCAGTGTGGTTCCACTCACAGTGGATGGGTTATCCCATTGGCAGACAGGCCCCAGTTTTGTCCTGGCCTTGCTTCAGATCTCACTTGAAATAAATATTCTCTGTTTCTTAATAGCCCGACTGTAATCGTCTGCAGAAACACAGGTTGCAGTGGGACTGCTGCCTTCCTCACACCAATAATTCATTGGCACACAAGTGCACCTACAGTCAAACCATTTTTGAATCTCTGTCCAAAGAAGCATAAAGATTTCCAAGTCTAATGTTTCCCCAATGTCTGAGGCTGAATACATGCATGGAGGCTTTTATACTGGTCACAGCAATCAACCAACCAACAACAACAAGAGGCCACAGTTTCATTGTAATTGAGTGACATTCAGCTGTGTCTATATTCCAGTTACAGAGATATAGTTAATAGCAGCAGAATCACAATACCTACATAGTGGAAGTGGGAAAAAAAAATCTAGGCAAGGTACCTGGAAATCATGGAAGAAATCCAAACAATGATTAAAATACACCTGATATTAGCCATCCAACACAAAAACAAAAAGAAAGGAACTACAACTATTTCACAACCCATAGACCACCACCTACAGGAGAAACTCTGGCTCTAGTACCCACCACATGGACACTGCAACAACTGATCATTATCAATTTATCAAAACTACCTCTAAATAGTAATTAAATTATCTGTACTCTCTAAGGGAACTTCTGTCCTCTGCAGCTATATAGTCCCTGAAATCTAGCCACCAGATAGTCATCAAACCAGCAGACAAAGGGACACCATTATAATCCTCAGCCAGGATGTGTATATATTAATGACAACTCTCTGACAGCACCTACTCTAAAGACTTCAAAGAAGACCACACACCAAAGTGTACCCAGAAATTTAAGGATATCATTAAATCCTTCTCCAAAAAACTCCCAGAGAAACTTTACAAACTCATCCACCAGAAACCCACCACAGAGACCTTCTATATATCTCCCAAGATTCACAGATAAGGGAACATAAGCAGATACATCATGTCTGGCCATAGTGCTCTTACTGAAGGAATATTGGAACTCATAGAAACCATATTTAAACCATTCACCACACACAAAAAGCAAGTTTCCTCCAAGCCACAATGACTTCCTCCACAACATTAAACACCTCCCTCAGAAAAACATCCTCACCATCATGGATGAGATTTCTCTAGCCACAAACATCCCTCACTATGATGGCATAGCTGCCTGCCTCAGATATTTATAAGATAATGGACATATCCTAAGATATCCACCCCAGAAACATTTCCTAATTCATCCACTTTTCTTACCCATAACAATTTTACATTCAACAACAAAAACTCTGACTCAACCATGGGAAAATCCCATCTACGGTCAAGTGCCTAAGTTGCATTTGGAAATGGCATTTCAGCTCCTAACTTAGAATCACTTTGGTGGAGTTCTGTGGCCTGCATTATACAGCAGGTCAGATGAGGCAGCCACAATGATACCATTTGGTCCTGGAATCTATGAAAACTGGAGTTGCAATGCTGAGTGCAGCAATGCCTTGACACCCTTTACAAATCCAAGCATTATGAATCAAAGTCCTAGTGGTTTTCAGTGAAACTCACTGTCAACACACCAACTGTGCATTGCTTTAACCATGTCATTATATATATACTTGGTGCAACTGCCCCCTCAAGAGGAAGCAGTTATAAATGTGCTTATGCTGGCATCACTGATTCCAAGATAATAAGAGAAACAAAGAGTGCCTTTGTATTTGTATAGCAGTGTCCACAGTAGGGGCTGTACCAGTGTAACTACTTCAGTTACAAAAATAAAGAAAGAAAGAAAGAAAATCACACCCCTAATTGAGTTAATTCTACCAGCACAAATCAATCGACAGTGCTCGTGTGGGTAACATTCTCTCTCCTACATACGCATACACACACTGCAACTACGCTGACCAACCCCAAGTGCAGATCTGGTTCGGATGATGAAAATTCTTGTACTTAGCTTCCACCATGTAGAAAGGTGAACGAAGCAGTGACCAAAAAAAAAAAAAAAAAAAAACACTTTTCCATCACTGTAGGAAGCATCTACATTATGACACTACTGTGCTCTAGTGCTCATAGTTTGGACATGGTCTTGTCTCCATGTCACAAGTCAGATCTCCACTAGAATCTTTTGTTGGTGTAATACAGGAGTGGCCAAACTGCAGCTCGGGAGCCGCACGTGGCTCTTGAATGAAAAAGCGTGGCTTGCTGAAGAACGTCAGCAAATCAATTTAGTAGGTAAAAGTATATGGCTGTATGCCTCAGTGCGGCTCTTGAAGGTTTAATAGTCAACTTTTGTGGCTCTTGAGTTCCATAAGTTTGGCCACCCCTGGTATAATACTATCAGTTAAGGGTGTGATTCCACCCCCAACCCCACCACCACATTTCTATGCTGACAACACACCTAATGTTGAAACAGTTATATGCAAACAAGTGTGTTTTTGCCACTACAGTTTATTTCACTGGGGGGACAGATATAACCTACATTACAGCACAAAAGCACTCTTTTGGCAGTCTAACCTGCATCTACATTAGGAGGTTTACCTCTGTACTTACTAGTGTAAACCTGGTTTATGTCATTTTTGAAAATAACACAAGTTTTGACACACAGACTTTTGAAAGTTTATCCCCAAACCAGAAAATATCACCAGTGCAGCATACAATCTAGTCAATTGTCTCTTTCTGTTCATTTCCCCCATCCCACTACAATTTATTTTTACCTCTCAAATAACTGCCAAAATAAATATTATTTTATACAGACATCTTCATTCTCCTAGAAAATTCACGTCCGTTTCAAACCTCGTTGGTCTACAGCTTGTGGTAACTTCCAGGGACATTGCTGCCCTGAAAGCTCAGGCCCTGCCCCCTGCCCCCCCAAGGCCCAATATGGCCCCAGAGCCTGATCTGGCTCCAGCCACAAGTAGTCAGCCCCAGCCCACAGCTAGCTCTGGCCACTACAGGCCAGTGACCCCACTGTTGACTTGCAGGGGCAGGGCCAGTCCAGGGAGATGAAGGGCACAAGCCCTGTGGCCCCAGGGTAGCAACAGCCCTGGTAACTTCTCCCACAATAGCTCATGCAATAAATAATTTGTTAGTCTTTAAAAGTGCCTCAGGACTCCTTGTTTTGCTGAACTAAACTAACATGGCTACTCCTTTGGGGCTTATGCCAGATGTAACCTTTTAAAAAAGCAGAATACATTCACGGCATGCTGTTAAGCAGCACATAAACACCCTTAGTTACAGATTGGCATCTGGGTTCAGCTCAACGTCAAGTGCCTTCTTTAAAGTTAGATTTGTTCTTTTCAGCAGAATTAGCACTGCCCACACTTAGTGTCTTGTTGAGCATCAGGAATCAGGTCTGAGTGAAAGCTGCATGGACCCAAACCATTTGGGTATGCAAGACCGTTGGTGTCCAAGTTGTCCAATGTCTCTGAAGAGTTGCCATTTCACACAAACAACACATAGGTGTCGGTATCCTCCACAAATGGAAAAATCTAATCGCCACCAAATTTTGACCAAGGTGAGGTACAAACTATGTGACACATCACAGATAACTGCCCCTCTCATGCTTACAGTCATAGCATAAGGAGGACCTCCCTAAAAATCACAAGAATAGAATGGCTTTTGAACTTCAAGATGCCATTATAATGGCAGCCAGTTGCTTTTCAAATACCACTTAAAAGAAGATTCAGCTGCTGAGGGATTTAGAATAGAGAACTCAAATAAATTCCCATGTTTGTTTAGTGGTGCTGTAGGTGCTCCAGTCACAGGCACGCCAATAATTCCAAATCGTTAAACATTTTTGTGCCCAGACTACCAGTGACTAAGCAACCTATGTCCTGTTGTTAGGTTACTTTGACAGCAGCTTCACATACTCACAGATGATCTCCTTTCCCACCAGTTCAGGCAATAAAAGGGTTTCATGTTCCTCCATTTCTCGGCCTCCTCCAGAATAAGGAGCATCATTCTCACTTGCATCTCCTGCTCAGGTTCTGGAACCTCAAAGGTTTCTTTGCAGAGCCCTGCCTATCAATGGAAGTAAAGCAAACTCTGTATTTTTCACAAGTCACAGAATCTGTTTTCCCTCAGAATTAATTTCTAAAATGAAGCAACCAAACAAAATTATCCTAGGAGTGGCTCAGATGAGCAACCGGTAGTTAAGTGGTTGTGCCCCTGAGAGGTTTCCCATCTACTACCTGCACCGAGATGTTGTGAGGATAAATACATTACAGCCTCTAAGGTGCTCAGAACTATCATACTGAGGGTCAGATGTTTACCTGATGTAGAACTGAAGCTTAATCCTTCCCTGTAGCCATAAATAACCCAACTGGTTTGCACTAGTGGGTGGGTCTACAAGGCCCCAAATCAAAACAGCTGGCTGGAGGAAAATATGGGGTGTCCAGAGTCTTTCATTTCTGTACTAGCCTTTGGTCAGTGCACAGAAAGGGTGGATGTACCCCAGGGAGTAACCCGCTGCTGGTCCCCCCAGTGTGCCTGCATCCAGAGGTTGGATTTAGGACTGAGCAGATAATGGATGAGATTGCCTTTGCTGACTGGTCTAGAGGAGGGTCTCGAGGTTCAAATGATATAGCATGTGACCTAAGCAGGCACTGATTGATTTGCGTGGGACTCAGAAGCCGCCATCTACTAAGACAAATCTGCTACATAATATACCCTCCCCCGCCAATAATGCTCCCTGGTACAGTAATTCCCATTTCTGTGGGCCTCATACATAACAATATGGGAAAATATAGTTTTAGAAGATACTGTCACTGTTATAAGAACAATGGTTATGTGCACTCAGAGACCCAAGCATTGACACTGCTCCTTTAATAAAAGGATCCAAACCCTGTCTTTTATTTACTCCAAACTGTATGACTAGTCCCCATGGCAGCCAGATTCACTGGAGAAACCATCTTTACCTAGAGCTTTACACACACAGGAACACCTAATGCCATCCCTGATAGGCACCAGCTGTCTTAAAACTCTAGAAAGCATAAGACTCCCATAACACTCTTGAAATGCATTATTCTGTACAGATAATTTAGTCCTGTCCCCAAACACTGATCATCTTTACACCAGAAAGCATGAGGGCTGAAAGCACTTCTAATTTTCAGTTACCTGTGCAAGATGAAGCAAACCAAGAAGCCATTGAGAGCTTCTTTCTAGTTTCAAATTTTTTTTTTAAATATAAAGACTGTAGTTGTTCAAAGCCACTTTTAGAAACCAAAGAGAAAAAACATTACCAACCTCTGAAACAGCCCCCTCAGTATGGATCAGTAAGCCCTGAAACTGACATGCAAACAGGCAGCTGGAGCACACATGCCCCCTGCTCTTCTAGACAGCGGAGCAGCTGGACCCCACTCCTGGCAGGAAACAGGGAGGGAGATGCCTGGGCAGCTTCCCCTAGCTCTTGGAGAATGGGAAGGTGAGTTGCCTCAGACTGCTTCCGCTGGCTACCAGGGGGGAACAGGGAATGGGAGGGGCAAGTAGCCTGCTTGGAGCATGTGGGGCAGCCAGGGACCTGACAAGGAGCTGCCAGCAGAGCTGAAAGACCTGCCTCTTAGCTCCTCACACTGCCACTCTTAGGCCTGTGGAAGTGTTCCTGGTGATGATGCACATAACCAACCCAAGGAGGGTAGGGCGGACATCAGCTGCTGCAGTCGTTCATGCAGAGGCTGTAAGTTGACCTAACACTGGTTGATTTATCTTTGTACTGTAGACATGGTCTTTGACACATGGAAGCATTCTGTTTACTCTAAAGAGGGGACACTTTAAGCAGATCTAATGTGCTATCCTACATATAGTTACTGAAGGAATTTTTAGAAGACTTAATAGGTATCTACAACCTCTGACTGTCTGGACTAGGGGTGACCATTTATATTATTTAATAGCAATATGACAAAATTGCAATGATTTTTCCAAGCTACACAGTGTCAGGTACCATTGGAAAGGTTTCACAGGGATAGCTGTGTTTTCAGCAAGTGATGAGAAGTCCTGTGGCACCTTGGCGACTAACAAAAAATTGGGAAGAACATAAATAAGCATTTGTGGACTGGAACTCACTTTGTCAAATGCATGAAGTTCTGGGAGAATCAACTTTCCTTTTTCAGCCTACCCTGATGTTTTCAAGTGGGCTACCCTAAGCATCTATGGATCATACAACTGTTTCTGAAAATTAAGAGCCAGATACTTCCCCCTGTCAAGTCCATCTGTGGGAGGATCATCCCAGCATTGGGACATCTTCCACCAGAATGAAGCTGATACAATAGCTCCTAATGCACCCGTCTCTATTTCCCAGTCAGCACAGTGGGCATGACCTTGCAGCTTCTGTTAAATTCAACCACCGATCAACCACCAGTGACCCAGTTGTGACAAGATCATAGGATGACTCAAAGCATGTTGTGCACTCCAGAATCAAACACAAGGAAATTGTAAAGTACTATTACTTTAAAAGAAAATGCCTTGTGAAATAGGGGAATGTGTAGAGGGAAGAAAGAGGCTCTTCTATCATCTCAGACTGTGAAGATCTAGGAAAGTTTTAGGTTGAGATTTTCCCTTCATATATCAAACTTGCCAAGAGAACAATGTTTGCTCTGGAGTTGTAATAGAATGTATGAGAGAACCTTTTCTCTAGCAAATCTAGGAAACCCCTTTGTGTTCACATGCTCTTTGCTAGTTGACGCCTGCCTAGGCAATTGTCATGGTGTTTAAACTCACTTGGGAAGTTATCATAATTTCAGTCTTTCATATTTATCTCTGGCATCTACCTGGAACCCATCCTGACTAGCACATAGTTCACAACTCATCTGTTAGCACACTTGCTCCATCACCAGGATTCACATCCTCACATGCTTCCTGCAGGTAGTGAATTAGTCATTCATCTTCATTCTTCCCCCTGTAAATTTGACTTTTACTCTCCCCACCTTGACCCCAAATTATGAGACAGTCTCCTTTCAAAATGCACAAATAGAGGTTCAGTGGGGAAAGTGTAATTTTTTTTGTTGAAATCTTGATTTTGTTCTGAATATCATGAAATATTTGTGTGTGCAATTTTGCCTGGAACTGTTATAGTAGGAGGGGGGCTATCTAGTTGTGCTCAGTGTCTCTGTTTCCAAATAGGTCTAGCACGCAGCACAGAACCAGCCAACAAGAATCAGCTGAGAGTAAATGACCAGATTTAAACCATATTTAAAACTTCATCAAGAGCCTTTTTAAACAAATGTTTTATTATTGGTCAGTCTTTAAAAACAGAACATCCCTTAATCATAACTAACCACATAACCTTATTTCAAGTCAGTGCAGGGTAATGACAAGAATGTGAAGCTGGCTCCTGTACCGAGGTGGCTTGAAACAGAGTGATTTGTCTTTATGCATGAAAGTGGTGCTATGGGGTGTGAGATCAGAAGCCAAGGAAACACACCTGGTGAACAAGAGTTACTTTTCCCCTGTTCAGCAGCTGCAGGGTGGGAAGATTAGCTATAACCCTGCAAATCTCACACACTATAGCAGGGCTATGAAAATAAATACTAAAATACTGTCAAAGGCCAACTTCTCTAGGGGATGGGAAGGAGGTGGTGGCACTTACTGCCTCAAAATTAGGATAATAAAGTAGTTATTGCTAGGTTTTAATTATTGAACTCTGTAGGTAACTCTCTTCTGTTTAACTAGTATAAGATATTCACTAGCATTAACCCTTATACTTCCAGCACATATTGAATGGAAGAAGGGGCAGCAAATCAGAGACTCTAAAATACACTTTTTACCTAGCAGGAGGGACTGTTCCCCAGTTGCTTGAGCAATGCTTTTTATTTTTCATGGAAGGGGAGAGAGCAAGGGAAAGGGCTGGGGTGAAGTTTACCACTAGCAGCTTCCCAGGACGCTTGGAAATCTACCACACTCGCTAAACTCTACAAGGGATTGTCATAGGATACTCTTTGCTAAGAGTTCCCACAGATTCCGTGTGCACAGTACATGGAATGACAAACCAGCTCCAAGTTCTAATATGCTATGGATTCAAGCCCCTGAAGAGAGGAAATAGGTCTCACCTCAAGAGGTGCAAGCAAAGCTAACTCACCAGGAATAATTATGGGAAAAAGCAGTATGATCTGAGCTTAGAGACACTGGCTGGGGTGCCAGGCACACTCACACAAGATCAACCCAGCATCAGATTCCCATTGTACATACCTCTTCTGCCAAGACCACATACTGTGATGGCCAGTGCCTCTCAGTGTTTGGCCAGAGCAATTTTAAAAACCTAACATTAATAAGTCTGCATTATGTACATGATAATAGACCTATCACCATGGAAGATTATCAGTTACCCAAAAGTTAAGCAAGTCTGATGAGCTTGCATTTTCAGTTCACAGCAGCACCACATGCCCTCAATGGCCCAACTCACCCCCATTCTTCCTCCCAGCCCATAAGGAAGCATCTCCTGGGGGAATGAATTTAAGGAGAGGGGGTTAAGAGGGGAGCTTTGAAGCCACGTTGCTCCAATGGAGTCTCTGTAACATTTCCCTTTTAGGCATCATGAAGATTGGACTCAATCAGGAGAATCTTCTCTCCAGGTTTAAAGGCTGGCATGCCCAAGTAGGGGCAGCTGGCACAGCGGAACGCATCCCCCAGGTAACACTGCCAAGACAGAAAGGCAACAAAAAATATTCAGTTTGTTACCAAGATCAGACAAAAACAAAGGGCAGGGTTATGTAGTTTCATCTCTTTTCCCAATGGGAAGTAGTTTGTTGTACACAGAGTTACAACCTGCTAGCCAGAGAATAAGCCAGCACAGAAAAAAGTCAACTTTTCTCCTCAAGCAATGAGCACAAACTTGGTTAGGTCAGGACTGAGGTGTAAAGTGGCCCAGAACTGAATGAACAAAAAAGGAGTTTTTCCTGATCACTCAAACAAGGCAGTGTCTCCAGATCAGGGTTCAAGTCTATCTGCTGGAACATCCAATACCAGGTGCTCTTAGTTTCTCCAAATCATTCAGAAAAACTTTTCATTTTACTATGAACACAGTTGGCCGTCGGGAGAGGATGTTTAGTAAACATCAAGCAGCGCAACAGATTCAAATCCAGGTCAGATAGGTCATGTATGAGAGTCATAACTATATGGAATTTGGAGACTTCAGTCTAGGTCTTTACTAGAGAGGTATCCACATCACAACAAGGAGTGAATGTGCACAGAGCAAAAGCCTGTTGCAGATACAGCTGCAATTACCACAGACCCACTGATGCCAATTATTACAGATTTGATTGCCCTGCACATACAGCACAACTGCTTCAAGGCCACAAATACTGTTTAGAAAAGTCAATCCACAGGTTTTATGAACCACCATTAACTAAACAAAGTTCTGGTGTTTTAAACTAGTTCAAAGATAAGAATAAAGTCTTTCTCTGTCTGTCTATACCACTGGATAGGTGGAAAGGATATTTACATTTCCACAAGCAGATTTGGGCTGCAAGCTCTCCTTCTTCTGCTCCAGTTCCTCTGCAAGGCCACATGTGCTGTAGAAAAAAAAAAAGGACTCATCCTAAACCTGTTTTCAATGGGGTTAGCCATTGATTCTACCCACTCCACTCTCTTCCATTACCTCCTCGGTCCTTTGCACCACATGAGATTACAGACTCAACATATCATTTCACATAATGGGGTTTCAGCACACCCACACACACAAGCATTCCTTTCTTCCTGCTAATGTCACAGCCCACATGACTACATCAATGTCTGAGTTGTTTGGACTTCCCTCCCTCCACCTCCCATGTGGGGAAACTATCAAAAGCCAAATCCATTTTAAACACATCCATATTATCTTTCTCTGCAAGAAACCTGGTTTTAAAATAGGCTGCATGAATTCTGTGATCTCCCCCTAGGTGAGTCTATGTTGGGGGAGGACTATTCATCTCACAGTGGGAACATTTATTCCTAGAATAAATGTTCAAGTCTTTCTTAAAAATCAGTTTAGCTTAATTTATTAAATTTAATTGACCTAGTTACACCATTGCAATTTTTGTAATACAGACAAGCCCTTAAGAAATTTAAAGGGAAAATTTACACATTAAAAATGAACTTTTAAAAAAAATTATATAAGAAAAAAAATTCACCTGGTTAACCAATTTCTGACTGTTTCTTTACCTTAACATGGAAATATGAACCTACATGCAGTAAGGGTTTTTTTAGAAAAAGAGTAAAGAAGTAAAGCCACATTAATTGGAGAAACCACACCATACTCTACTGTTCTTTTGGGGTTTTTTTTGTTTTTTTTTTTTTTAAAGGCAATGATTAAATCTGATTTGAAGTTAGTATATTCACCAATACATCAAGTCTAGTACTCACCAATTCTTGCAAGCTTTCTTTTTACCTGCCTCTTTACAGGAGGGGGCTCTGAGGGAAGATGGATCTGGCTTTTTAAGATCCTCAGAATCTAGCAACTCATCAGAGTCCAGGAGATCCTGAAAGAAATGCCACCAAAAAGAGAGAATTTGGCTCAACAGGGAATAATGACACTGGCAATGTTAGACTCAAAGAAGTGACAACACCTGATGTAGTTCACACCTAAGTGAAAGGAATATGCTTCATGAAATAAACCCCCTACCATGTGGTATTAGAAGAATTTTTCCATATGGTTCTCATGCCATTATCTCAGCTGCAAAGCCCTGCTGAGTGCTGTGGACGAAAGCGTGTGAAACATCTAAGTCTTGTGTGGGAAAAGAAAATAAAAAGCTTACCATTTCCTCATCATCCATATCATTGGCAGAAAGAGTCCACAGCTTTGCAGCAGTGGGGTCCACAGCAGGCTTGCCTAGAGCCAAAACAAAAGAAGTGGATAGTGATCACACATAGTGGGTTTCAGACCTACTCCCAGCAAAGAAAAGGCTCCAATATCACACTTGAGAAATAATCCTTGGGCCATGGTGCTTTTTATCAGACTGGATCTACCTGGAGAGCAGTCTCACTGTTCTCAGAAGCTAAGCATCCACGCACTCTCTCACAATCTGTCTTTAAACCCCATTTGTGCAAGGAATCCTCCTGCCATTTCTCATCTTGCATCAAAGATCTGTTACAGAAAACAAAAATGACTACATCCTCCCTCATCTACCCATTGTGACACCAAAACAAGATGTCACGCATAGTAGTTGCATCTCTTCATAATGTGATCAACTCTCATGTCTTGTTTTGTTAGAAACGCAGTGAAATAGAGCTGACGGACTGGATGCTGGTGCTGGAAACAGAGAGAACTATATCTCTGGTTGTAATCTAATCACTATTAACATCAGAGTTCTTGCAAAGACCCTTTTTGGAGGAAGGAAGGTCTAGGGTAGTCCTAATATCCCTAATAATGTTAAAAACATCACCAAAATCACAGAAAATCCATCATGCAGCTCTTGGTGTGCATTACAAAGCAACTGACAGGAGTACAGGGTTTCGGCCACCTCTGCTTTGCAGTTAAATGTTGAAATGGAAATGGAAGCTTCCAGAGATGCAAAACAATTGGTAACCCAGATTAGAAAACCATGTTTTCAAACATCCCTCTTCTTTAAACATTCATAGTTATTATACTCTCTACCATACAATATTGGGAGTTCGTACACTCGCAGCACACATACCAGTCTGCTCTTCAATTGTACCTGATGAAGCAGGCTTCTTGGCAAAGGAAAGTTTGAGCTGACTTGAGGATCCCACTTCAAAGTTGGGTTTCTTGCCTTCCATTTGAACAGACATAAGGTCATTGCCTTGGTAACCCAGATGCTCTTGGACTGACTGGGTCTCCTCAGGGGTCAAAGGTTCCTTCTGCAGCTGGAATGCAAGACAATAAACATTAATCCTTGTGCAGAACTGCCTTATTCCAATGCCCTGTATAGTAACATCATACCACATAGCTAGGGGTTTCATCTCTGTTCCAGGATGTTGGACTGGACTTCAAACTGGTTCATTCACCCAGCTTCCACAAATGAGGTCACAGTTCTGGCTCTTGCACAGCTGTTGATATTATGCAGTTTTACTGCCACTGTTTGTTCAAACATGAATGGTGTGCTGTCCCCCACCCCCCATTTTAAAAAAAAAAAAAAACCCTCTTATTCATGTAGTAACAAGAGCAGTTTTCATTCTGGTTGTGCCTGCTCTATATATCAAGGCAAACTAACTGGAAGGAACCAGGAGAGGTCATTATGTCCAGTCCCCTGCACTCACAGCAGGACCAAGTACCTTCTTAGGCAATCCCTGACAGGTGTTTGTCTAATCTACTCTTAAAAAGCTTCCAATGCTGGAGATGCCAGAACATTCTTAGACAACCTATTCCAGTGGTTAATCACCCTGACCACTGGGAAGTTTTCCTAATGTCCAAACTAAAACTCCCTTGCTGTAATTTAATGCCATTGCTTCTTGTCCTAGCATCAGCAGTTAAGTTTTCTCCCTCCTCCTTGTGACAACCTCTTAGGTACTTGAAAACAGTTATGTCCTTTCTCAGTCTCCTCTTTTTCACATTTCCCTCATAAGTCAAGTGTTCCAGACCTTTATTCATTCTTGTTGCTCTTCTCTGCACCTTCTCCAATTTGTCCACATCTTTCCTGAAATGTGGTGCCCAGAACTGGACACAATACTCCAGCTGAGGCCTAATCAGTGCAAAGTAGAGTTGAAGAATTACTTCTTGTGTCTTGCTTATAATACTTCTGTTAATACATCCCAGAATGGTATTTGCTTTTGTTGCAACAGTTACACTGCTGACTCATATTTAGCTTGTGGTCCACTGACGCCCAGATCCCCTTCCGCAGTATTCCTTCCTAGGCAGTCATTGCCCATTTTTCCATGTGTGCAACGGATTGTTCTTTCTTACATGGAGTACTTTGCACTTGTCCTTACTGAATTTCATTCTGTTTACCTCAAACCATTTTACCAGTTTGCCCAAATCATTTTGAGTTATGATCTTATCTTCCAAGGCACTTGCAACTCCTCCCAACTTGGTATCATCCACAATCTTTATAAGTGTACTCGTAATGCCATCATTAAATCATCAGTGAAAATATTGAACAGAACCAGACACTGAACCGATCCTTGTGGTACCATGCTCATTATGCCCTTCCAGCATGATTGTGAACCACTGATAACTACTCTGACAGTGATTATCCAACCAGTTTTGTACCCATCTTATAGTAGCTCATCTAGGACGTACTTACCCAGTTTGTTAATAAGATGATGGGAGACCATAACAAAAGCCTCACTGAAGTCTAGATATACCATATCTACCACTTCCCCTCTATCCACAAGGCTTGCTACCCTCATCACAGAAAGCTATCAGGTTGGTTTGACATTTGTTCTTGACAAAGCCATGCTGACTATCACTTAGCACCTTATTCTCTTCTAGATGTTTGCTAATTAAATTCTTAATTATTTGCTGTTTTTTCCTGGCACAAAGGGGAAGCTGACTGGTCTATAATTCCCTGGGGTGTCCTTATTTCCCTTTTTATACACAGACACTATATTTGCTCTTTTCCAGTCCTCGGGAACCTCTCCAGTTTTCCACAATTTTTTCAAAGATAATAGCCAATGGCTCAGATATCTCCTGAGTCAGCTCCTTGAGTATCCTAGGGTGCATATCATCTGGGCCTGGGGACTTGAAGACATCTAATTTGTCTTAGTAATTTTTAACTTCTTTCCCTATTTTAGCTTTGATCCTATCCCATTTTTACTGCCCTCCCCTATGTCAGGCATCCAATAGCTACCACCCTTCTCAGTGAAGGCCAAAACAAAGAGATCGTTTAGTTTCTTTGCTATTTACATGTTTTCTGTTATTGTTTTTCCCCTCTTTATTGAACAGTCCTATGCTGTCCTTTGTCTTCCTCTTGTTTCTAATGTTTTTGTAAAATATTTTCTTGTTACCCATTATGCCTTCAGCTAGTTTGATCTTGGTTTGTGCTTTGGCCATTGTGATTTTCCCCTACATAACTGTGTGATTTCTTTATAGTCATCCTTTGTGATATGACCTAGTTTCCACTTTTTGTAGGACTCTCTGTTTTCAAATTATTGAAAATCTCCTGGTTAAGCCAGGGTGGTCTCTTGCCATACTACCTAGCCTTCCTACATAGTGGAATAGCTTTGCTCTTGTGCCCCTTAACAATGTCTCTTTGCAAAACTGTCAGCTGTCTTCAGTTGTTTTGCCTCTTAGAATTCTACCCGTGGGATCCTACCTGCCAACTGAGTGTGCAAAAGTCTGGCTTCCTGAAATCCACTGTTTTTATTTTTGTGTCTTCTCTCCTATCGCTCCTTAAAATCATGAACATGGTTGGGTTGTGAAAAACTAGCTTACCTTTTGGACGTGTCTACTCTACATTACACAGTTCTGAAATGGAAGCTCTTTGGAAGTGGTTAATGCATATGTACATACCTCCTTCACTTCCACTAGCCCAGAGAGCATCAGAGCTGTGGGGAGCTTGGCTGCTGTCTTGATTCTACTGCTGTCACCTGCAAAACATAATAGGGATCACAAAATAAAGCTCATTATTAAGAATCAGATGTGTTTCTTTGGCCATGAAAGGACTAACAGTGCTTTAGAAGGCGGCATTCCAGCCAGTCCTGTTGTCTACATGCTTCTTCCTTAATCTCTCCAGACACACCGGAGAAGAGAAATCAGTCATCCATCCATCCAAACAGGTCCTTCAACCGAGACTATTAGATAGCTACAAATTATGCACTAGATAAATGCATTCAGATCATAAACGCTTTTCCAGCTTCCAAGGAAAAAAAAGAATCACCTCCACTTACTAACAAGAAAAAATAGGAGGTCCCACTTCAACAGGCTCATGGAAGTCCCCTCATAAACATGAAGTCCAAAAAGTCTGAAATACATACTGAAAAGCTCATTCCAGAAGGCATCAGGTTTTACACTGCTTGATTTCATTAACAGATTGGTACATGTTCCAAAAGGGTAGCCATGCGTTTGGTGCATGTGTCTTCCATTGGTAGTTGACATTACCTACTATGAAAATTCCATTCATGTATTTTGTAAATAAGATTCATCTTCTCTCTCCTAAATTTCACTTACTTAGTTTATGCAAGTGCCTAACAGCCCCAATCAAAATCCAAGTCCCTTTGTGATAGATGACGCACTGGAAAGTAAAGATGGTCCCAGCCCCTAAGAACTCAGGACCTAATTTTACTTTCACAGAGACCCAAAAACCTGACTTATGGCAATACAAACTCTAACATTAGCTTTGGCATCCACTAAGCACAACTTTCAGTAGGCTCACAATAACAGGTCTCTCTCTGCTCTGATACAAGATTGTCCTCACCAGGGACCCTAACTTGCTAGTTATTAGCTTAGACATATCTTGCTGCTCACGTTAATATGTCAGAGGAACAGAACTACTCTTTACACTGACAGGCTTTCAAAGCTCCTATCCCTTCAGCTGCAGCCTAATCCTCTATGCAGGTATGTCTGGTTGCCTCAGATGCAGGAACAAGAACATAGCTGACTCACTCTTACCTGTTTGAGCAGTCACCGGTTCTTTCAGAAGGACACGACCTCCTGGCTTGAGTATCCGGGCTATTTCTGCCAGCACCTCCGCACTGTGCAGTGTGACACTGCCTGGTACAATGCCGGACAAAACCACATCAAAGCTGGACTCTGCATGAGCCGCTGAAACAAGGAAAGATGGAGAGATAAAAAACATACTTCTCTATCTTACCGGCTATCCCCTCCTGATCCCCTTCTTATACATGCATGTGGCAATCACAACACATGCTGTCCATTAACAGTCATCAATGACAAAACAAGCATGACAATGGTGAATGGTTTTCTTGTATACTACTGGCAGTGTAACACACAGGTCTTCTACTATTACACTCAGGGGTTAAAGTTAGCTGGAACGCCTATGGGGGGGAGCACTCTAAGGCCCCTAAAAATAGGAGAACACACCAGAACAATGTGCTGCAGGGCCCCCTAAAAACAGAACGAATGCACAGGAATGCAGTGCTCCTGCACGTTCCCCTAAGGCCAGCTCAGGGAAGGGGCTGCGGGCTGGAGCAAGCCCGGCCACTCCTCCCCTCCTTTCCCAGGGCCTGTGGCAGCCCCACCCCTTCCTGCTGGGCCTGGTGGTATGCACGGCCCCAACCCAGTCTCAGGGCCAGGCCCCCCCCTTGCTGACCGACCAGTGCCATCTGCAGCCTCCCTCCCCCGAGCCTGGTTCCTCGGCCACTTCAGCGGTGCAGGTAAGCAGGGCCTGGTGGGTTGGGGCAGCCAGCAGGGAAGGTGTGCAGGGGGGTAGGGTGGGAAGACGGGGTCGGGATGGGGGTTGAGGACTTGGGAGAAAGAGTCTGATGGGAGGCAGTAGCTGGGGTAGGAGCAGGTGTACAGGGGAGCAATGGTTGGGGTTGGGGGTCAGTAGCTGGGGTGGGAGTAGGTGTGCAGGGGGAAGTAGCTGGGGTGTATAAGGGGGGCCCGCACCAGCATGAGGGAGGCCCACCAATTTATATTTTAAACCCGATTATACTTATAGATGTCCTGGGTTACAAATCACAGAAGATGCTAGCCCATTCATTAACAGTACTCAGAGCACGACATTGCTCTTAAAACCGTATAGTAAAAATTATATCCCAATTCTTACAACGCAAAAGTTGGCCAATATTTTCCACAGAAACCCGGCTCCCAGGTCCCACCAAAGCCTGAATCTTATCCACCAGATTCTTCAGTCCTTCCACAGGTGAGGAGCTATCCCAGATCACTGCCACACGCTGGCCAGCTGAGATTCCATATTCCGCCATCTCTGCTGTATCTGGACCCGAAGGTGCTAGATTGAGAAAGGAAGAAATCAGTGCCAAGGCCATTATGAAGAATGTGGATTTTGACTTAAAAGAGGGCAAACCTCTGAATTAAGAACGAGGATTATCTTCTGGGCACTGGAAACTATGTTCCCTCTTAGCTGTGTGCACGCACACAGGTTGTAGAACCCATGCACACAACAAAATAAAGCGTGCACAAAAAAAATTCAACAGTGCTAATATTTTTATGCTACTCTAAGAAAGCTGTTTCAAGTAGCATGTTTTAAATAAGGTTTTGTAAATTATAAAATCATTTCCATCACCAAATCAAAATAAAACTAATATATTATTTGCATCATACACACTTGCTTTGTTGCACTTGCAAGTTTGACCACACTCATTGGAATGTGCACAAATTTGGACACTAGTTCCGAAAATTTGCACAAAAGAAATTTTTTGCGCACACAACCTACAAAAAATGAGAGGGAACATTGACTGGAAACAGCGTTGCCATATCTACATGTTAACATCGCATGAAGAAATAACACCTCCATGTCTAATAAGAGTATAATTCAGTTTCTCTCAAATTGTGAAGCTTGTTTCCTCTAGGTGGCTCTGCCAGGCATAGAGCAAACCAAGATTAAGGGAAGCAGGAAAGATTTTTTTGTACAATTCTAAGCTACTAGTGAATATGCACTGCTAACTGTTCAGCAGCTGTTCCTGCTTCTACTTGTGATAGTGACCCTGCAAAGAAAAAGCTAATATACATCTTTCTTTCAGCATTCTTAATCCTCCAAAATAAGGACCTTCACTCTCTTCCTGACATAAAAAAAAAATCCAGCATGCACATTTGGGGAACTAGCGAATGCTAAGGGGAACAATAATGTAAGTTTGAGAAACCCTGTCCTAAACTATCTAAAATACATTATACTCTGAAAACACTGAATCACAGAAATGTGGAGATGGGAAGGGATCTCAAAAGTCCTCAGGACCAACTCTCTGCACTGTGTCAGTCCCAACTAAATCTAGATCATTCCTGACTAGGGTTATCAGATACCAAAGCATGGAAAGGAGGACAGGTAAGTCCAAAAAGGACATTGGAGGACACATGGAAAAAATGTAGTATTAATGTAATATCTTTCTGTTTTTTAGGGGGCCCTGGAACACCTCCCCCTAAAACCGGGTGTTTGGGGGCATTCCAGCATACTTTAACCCAGGGGTCTCAAACTCAAATCACCACAAGGGCCACATGAGGACTAGTACAGGGCCACTTAAGGACTAGGACATTAGCTTGAAGGCCGCACCTCTAAAACCTTTTCGTACAACAATATAGCAAATATCGGTAATAACAGTGTCATTGCAGGCCACAGGAAATAGCTTTAGTGGCTGCATGCTGCCACGGGCCATATGTTTGAGACCCTTGCTTTAACCCCTGTAAGTAAAAGGCCAGACAAAATCATGTATTTTTAAAATGCCTGCTGGATGGAGGATGTAAAGGTAAAGAGGAGGACATGTCCTCCTTTTGCCTGACATGTGGTAACCCTATCCCTGACAGGTCTTTGTCACATTTCTTTTTAGGTGCCCCCAATGATGGGCATTACACTACCTCCCCTGGAAGCCAGCTGTAAAGCTTAACTCCCCTAATAGTTGTTTTTTCTTGATATCTAACTTAAAATCTCCCTGGCTACAGATTAAGTCGTGTCCTCCCTTCTTCACAACAGCCTTTAACATGAATCTTAAACTATCAGGTCCCTTTTCAGTTCTCTTTTCTCAAAACTAAACATACCCAATTTTATTAACCTTCCCTCAGAGATCAGGTTTTCTAAACCTCTTACTATTTTCATGGCTCTCCTTTGGATTCCTTCCAATTCTTCCACATTCTTCCTAAATTGTGGTGCCCAGAATTGGACACAATACTCTAGTAAAGTGGGACAATTACCACCTAGGTCTTACACAGTGTAAGTAAAGCATGTCTGCCTGTATACAGTTCATGTGGCTGGGAGAGCATTCAGTTAACTTTGTTGACTGGCCTTCACATGCTACTAGCCATGTGTAAGCAAAGCCTGGAGGGCCTGCTTTTCACACACACAGCAGCGTGAGAGGTATTCTGAGCTACACATTAAGGGGGCACAGTGATTCCACAGTCCACATTATACCCTGGAGCAGGGGTCATCAACCCAAAAGATAAGAAGAGCCATTTTAAAAAAATTCCTTCAATACCAAGTGTTTTGAGGCTCACAATGGGTGTAGCCTCCTAGTGAGGGGCGGAGGGAGCTGGGCCAGGGCGCCTACTGCAAGGTCCCCAGGGGGGAGGGAGAGGAGGAACCAGGAGTGGGCTGCCCCCAGGGTCTCCCTGTGGCAAGGGAGGAACTTGGAACCCAGGCCACAAGGGGGCTGCCAAAGAGCCACACATGGCACATTATAGACACCTACCCTGGGGACATCACAACCATTCAAATGTTTGACTATGTCAAAACCAGGGAAAGTAAATAAGAAGGCTGGTCACTAGCTTTACAACAAGCAAGAAAGCTTCTTTTGCAGGTTTCTGTTGTGCTGCGCTGAGGCATTTGCAATAAAAGGACCACTACTCAGGGTTGAAAGCACTCTATCCTACTTCTTTAGTCTTATCTCAGTGTTACATTCATTTTAATCATCAGGTCTCTGAACTCAAGATTGTTCCCTCCCAAAACTGAAAAGAATTCACAATTTGAAAAGCAGCAAAGCTACAAAACCTCCAACAACTGAGGGGTTCTTAGCAGACTGTAAAAGCTGGACACACTGCTCACCTTTCCTCAGATCACACAAACACTTACGCTACCTTTCGTCTGAACAAGTGTTAAACAGAGCAGGATAGCTGCAATAGCATGGCCTGCTGCAGCAGCCACCCAGATTATGTGCAACCCATGAAGTTTGGGCAGTTTTGTACTTAAGGCAACTAGCACTTGCTGCTGATGCTACTGCAGCTATCCTGCTATTTTTGGCATGCTGAGAGCTAGCACAAGAATGTTTATTCGAGCAGGGAATCACACCCCTAATTTAACAAACAAACAAGGAGTCCAAAGGGGTAGCCATGTTAGTCTAGTCCAGCAAAACAAATAAGGAATCTGGTGGCACCTTTAAAGAGTAACCAATTTATCTATCACATGAGAAGTTGTGACATCTTCAAGCATTTGATGAAGTGAGATTCTCTGCCATGAAAGCTCATGTGATAAATAAATTGTTTACTCTTTAAAAGGTGCCACTAGATTCCTTATTTGTTTTCCTGGACTAGACTAATATGGCTACCCCTTTGGAACTTGACACTCCTAGTCTGTAGTTTAGACGTAGCCATATTTACTGTGGGTCAAATCCAACTCAGCTGAGTAGTGAGCAAAGTCACTGCTAAGTAACGACTCTTTGGTGACCTATGTGAAGTCAATTAGTAGTCTCAGTCCTATAGACATGTGTATGCATCACCAAAACCACTGCCACATCTGTTGCCATTTTAAGCAGAGAGGCCAAGGAATGAACAAACATGGAGATTGTTCTAGTCCCTACTGGGGGGCTCTCGAATAAGCAGAAGCTTTATTAGCAGAGCAGTGTGTAGAGTTCTGCATAGCTTTTGCTCATGCCGTCTGTTATAGATAGAGCAGGGGTCTGGCAAGCTGTGGAGCCGCATGCGGCTCTTTGGCTATCTCCTGGCAGCTCCAAGCTCTGGGCCCCCACCACCAACAAGGGACCCTGCAAGCAGCCTACGCCTGGCTCTGGGCCCCCCACCACCACCTGGGGACCCTATGGGGGGCCCACTCCTGGCTCTGTGCTTCATTTCCTCCCACCATGGGACCCTGCAGCAGGTGCCCTGGCCCAGCCCCTCCCACTACCACCAGGAGGCTACACCCATTGCAGCTCTAAAAACACTTGGTTACTGAAAGAATTTTTTTTTAAATGGCTTTTCTTATCTTTTGGGTTGCCAACCCCTGAGACAGAGGATTTCATTTTAAGCACTAAAAATTTTCCACAAGTCACAACCTACATAAAATTCCCTCACATGTAAGCCCTTACAATAAACTTCCAAATTCAAATTTTCTAGAGCATGCTAATTTGGAGTATAAAGCCCTGGAGCTTCCAAAGGCCTAGAACTAAGCATCACTGTAGTGCTGCGGGCTACTGCTGTTGCTGAACATTTTAAATACCTTCCCTCATACAGATCTTGTTAACAAGAACACAGAAAAGGGAAGATTAAATCCCTTGGAGAAGCAGAGCCAGGCAAGCACTTACAGGAATTTGAGCACAGCTCAACAGAGGAGCTTCAGAGAGAGATGCAAAAACAGGTATTAGTGTAATTGGGAATACAACCATTTTCTCCAGAGATGCTGGAAATGTTCCAGTCCACTCAGAGCAAAGGGAGGGTCTGGTCAGTGGAGAAGTCACTGGCTTTATTTCTTTTCTGACAGTCAGATGAGCACATAATATTTATTGGAGTCATACATACACCAACAAGGCAGATATGACAGACACTGTATACTTAGTGGCAACAACCACAGAAATTCCATGCCAGAAACTGGTCTTGGAACACAGCTCTTCCCAAAAAAGCTTCTTTATTCACTGTGCCCTCATGCAAAACTGAGATAAAAACTGAGCCTCTGTCTGACATCTTTGATCTTAAGCTTCCTTTTCTTACCAACCTAATATTTACTGTGTGGTTACACTTCAGAAAGATTGCTGAAAGCAATCCACTAAGAGCAGCACAGAGCTTTCTTTTGAAGCCTTCTTTTTACTGATCACATTACCTGATACCAAACCTACTGTTTTATTACAACAACTTACATCAGCAATTAGGGAGAAGCTAAAACATCTAAGGACCAGGGATTTGACTTTCAAACTATAGGCACAACACCAGTCTTATAAAAAGAAAGATGGTTAATAAAGACCTGACTACAACACAAGATAGTGGGCCACACCCAGATTTCACCACACAAAACTACCAGGCAAGTTGGTAACACGTCTGGCACTTGAAATGTTTAAACAAAACCAGACCCAGAAAACCTTCCAATAACAATAAAACAGCCCCCACCAGCAATTAAGTTGCCCAAGCCACACTTCCTTTTACAAATACTAAGTGAGAGGAGGCCTTTAATCAAAAAGGCTTCCAGATATTTAGGGGTCAGCAAAGAGATTGGGAGTGGATTGGCAAACCAAAGGAGCGTTCTTTGGTGCTTCACAGCAGTTCAGACAGTCAACAGCAGTAGATGTTGCAAGTCGGAAAGAACCCAAGACTAGGGTTACCAGATACCAAAGCCTGGAAAGGAGGACAGGGAAGTACAAAAAGGAGAATATTGGAGGACACAGAGAGAAAACATAGTGTTAATGTCATACTCTTCTGTTTTTAGAGGACCCTGAAATGCTTCCCCCCCCCCCAAAAAAAAGTATTCTGTGGCATTCCAGCGAACCTTAACCCCTATAAATAAAAAGCTAGACAAAATCATGTATTTTAAAATGCCTGCCAGATGGAAGACCTGAATGTAAAAAGGAGGGCATGTCCTCCTTTTGCTGGACATCTGGTAACCCTAGGAAAGGAGGACAGGGAAGTACAAAGAGGACATTGGAGGACACATGGAGAAAATGTAGCATTCATGTCATATTCTTCTGTGTTTAGGGGGCCCTAGCCTGCTTCCCCCTAAAAACAGGGTGCTCTGGGGCATTCCAGCATCCTTCAACCCCTGTTAAGTAAAAAGCCAGAGAAAATCCTGCACTTTTAAAGCATGTCCTCCTCTTGCCCGACCTCTGGTAACCCTGGCCCAGACTCGGATCTCCCGTGCAGGTTTCTCACACAGGGCTCTTGTTGTGGGGCACAGCAGGAAGCGGGAGAGAGGCTCCCGGTGCCGAGCGGAGGAGAAATGAAAACCAAGCGGGGGGGGGCGGCCGGGCACTGAGCGAGCGGCTCTCAGGCCGGGAGGGGGAGGGGCGCCGGGCCACGCTCTGGGGCCTCGTGAGGGAGAAGGGGCCCCGCGCCGGGCGGCTCCCAGCGGCGGGGACCCCCTCACTGACTGACTGGGGCAACGGGGAGGCTGGGGGGACCCGAAGGAGTCGGGGGGGGAGGGGAACCCAAGGAGTCACCGAGGACGCACCTGCCCCCCGCTCACCTGCGCGCCCCGCACTGCGCCCGCCCCGGCCTCCTCGCTTACGTCATCTACCCGCGCCCGGCGGGAGAGGGGCGGGGCGGGGCGGCGCTGAGTGACGGCTCCGAGCCCGGCCCAGGCCGGGCATTGCCCGTTTCCAAGATGGCGGCGGTGGCGGCAGCGGGGAGTCTGCGGAGGGCGGGCTGGGGGCTGCTGCGCTGCCGGCCGGGTGAGGGCGCCGCCGGGGTGAGGCGGGCAGGGCCGAGGCCTGGCGTCGGGGGGGAGGCCGCCTGGCAGCGGTTCCCGGCGGGCGCTAGGTCGGAGCGTGTCCCCGCCTGGGCCCGCCGGTGTCGTCAGATTGGGGGCGGGGGGCGTGGTGGTGTGGGGCGAGGGCTGGGGGTCAGGTGTGGGGTAGGGGCAGGGGCAGGGGCAGGTGAGGGGTGGGGGGCCAGGAGGGTGGTGGTGTGGGGTGAGGGCTGGGGGTCAGGTG